>LPNX010334426.1:30472-51586 GCA_001517045.1 Pseudotsuga menziesii | reverse complement strand
TCATAGTGATAACTTGAGCAAACTTTGGCATGAGCAATTTGGTCACTTAAATTATCGCTCATTGCAACAACTATGTAAAGAAAATATGGTGACTGGTCTTCTGTTGGTATATTGCAAGGATGGTGTTTGTTCCGGTTGTGTACTCAGAAAACATCATCGGGACAGTTTTGACAAACGTGCCTCTTGGCACGCCTCGGTTCCCTTGGAGCTTGTGCATAGTGACTTGTGTGGCCCTCTTCCATCTGCTTCATTTTCTGGTTTCAAATATTTCTTAACTTTCATTGATGACTACTCCAGACACACTTGGGTTTACTTCTTAAAACTTAAGAGCGAAGTATTTAACATGTTCTTGGCCTACAAGGCCCTTGTTGAAAAACAATCTGGTCATCAAATTATGAAGTTAAGATCTGACAATGGAGGTGAATATGTTAACAACAAGTTCACTACTTTCTGCACTGAACAAGGAATCCAACAACAGCACACTGTTCCATATACACCACAGAAAAATGGTGTAGCTGAAAGGAAGAATCGCACTTTAAAAGAAATGGCTAATTGTATGATCCAATCTAAGGGACTAAGTCTTCAATATTGGGCTGAGGCCATAAATTGTGCAAATTACATAGTTAATCGCACACCCACTAAAGTTTTACAAGGTATAACACCGGAAGAAGCATGGAGTAAAATTAAACCAGATGTAAGTCACTTTCGTGTGTTTGGTTGTGAAGCATGGGCTTATATTCCGGACGAAAAACGGAAAGCATTGCAGCCTAAAAGTGAAAAGTGCATATTTGTTGGATATTCTGAAGATGTAAAAGGTTATAGACTTCTTCAGCCACATTCTCATGATATAATCATTAGAAGAGATGTTAAATTTGATGAAAATCTCTTGGCCTGCGAGCCTGATTCGGCGAATGTGCCTTCTTCTTCTTCTTCCAGCTTCCTTGACAGGTTTCCAACTCCAGTTTCTGATGATGACAGTGAGGATGAAAATCCACCTCCGCCTGCTCATGTTCCTCCAATTGCACCAGCACCAATACTTCCTCTATGGGTCCGTTCAACATGTGAAGCAGCTGGTGATCTTGCTGGTGATCCTAGAGATCAACATCGAACACGTTCTCAGTTTCAGCGAGCCTCTTCTCTTTTGGCTCAAGTTTTCGAGAATCATGATCCAGAAACTTTTGCAGAAGCTTCAGGAAATCCCGATTGGGATGCAGCTATGGATGAAGAATATCGTTCCTTAATGGTGAACGATACTTGGGATCTTGTTCCTCTTCCAAAAGGAAGAAAAAATGTCAGATGTAAATGGGTCTACAGAACTAAGTATGCATCAGATGGAAGTGTTGAAAGACTTAAGGCAAGGTTAGTTGCCAAAGGTTTTTCCCAAGTTGAAGGGATTGACTACAATGAAACCTTTGCCCCTGTAGCAAAAATGAACTCCATCCGCCTTGTTCTTTCCCTTGCAGCCTTACATAACTGGGAATTCCATCAAATGGATGTTAAGTCTGCCTTCTTACATGGTGATTTACATGAGGAAACTTACATGGTATCAGAGCTGAGGTCTCAGGTTCAATTCCCCCGAGCTACGTCGGAGGGAGGGTGTTGGAGTATCGGGTACCTCCACATGGTATAACCGCCGCACCTCTGGGAATATAAAACAAGTGGTTTAACCACCACTCCTGGTGATAGGGCCTGTTAGGATATTTAGACACTTAGGAGTTAGTTAAGATCAACTTGTGTAATATATCTGTTAGGTAAAAGTGTGTTTCTTTAGTATGCATTTGTAAATATTCTAATCCGACGGTCACGATATGTTCTAGACATAGAGTGATCCGACGGTTCAACTTCTCTTAGATCATACCTACCATTGATCCGTGGCTTAACACCCGATTGGTCTATGATCTCTATTTAAAGAGCATAGAGGGTCCTTGGCTAGTTGATCGATTATGAGAAGCTCATGTAAATTTCTTTCTTTTGCATAATAAATTGCTCCGAAGTAGCTATTTGGCCGGGGCTGTGGACTGTTTCCCTCTCGAGGGTTTTAACCACGTGACAAACATTGGTGTATTGATCTGTGATCTGTTTATGTGAAGCGGCTATTCTTGGTGTTAGGTCCTTTGGGAGTACCCTGTGTACCCTAACATGGTATCAGAGCTTTTATGAAGAGCCGCTTTCGGTTTTGATCAAGATCTGGAACCGGTGTTGCTGAAAATTTTTTAAGGGTTTCTGGTTCTGGATTTTCTGTGAATTTGTGGCCTATGGGAGCTATTCCATTGCGTCTGAAGCACCGTTTCCATTTGGAAACAGTTTTCGTTTCACCGAAAACCGTTTCCGTTTGCTCCAGAAACACCCATTTCGGCAAATCTGAAGGTATAATGTTACAGTGACGGTTTTGTTTTTTTTAAATCTCTCATATTTTATCAGTATTATTATTATATCATTTGTTTTAGTCTCGGACTGTTCCCTTCCCTGGCTGCATATGCTCTTTGCCGTGCACCTTGCGCGATCGCGGCGAATCAGAAACAGTGAGGGAAAGTTTTTTTCTTGTCTTCTCGGCTACGTATGCTCTTTGCCGTGCACCTTGTGTGATCACGACAAATCAGAAACAGCGAGAAAACTTGAAAACGTAGGCTTTCTAGGCAAGCTAACCAAGATCTAACCCCATTGTGTGGAAAAAGTTTTTTGTTTTTGTTTTTCGTTTTTTTTTGTGATTTGCAGGAAAAGAAAGCAAGCACGAAAAATGAGAGAGAAGAGTAAAAAAAAAAAAGAACCCCCCGCTCTGATACCATGTTAGGGTACACAGGGTACTCCCAAAGGACCGAACGCCAAGAATAGCCTCTTCACATAAATAGATCACAGATCAATACACCAATGTTTGTCACGTGGTTAAAACCCTCGAGAGGGAAACAGTCCACGGCCCCGGCCAAATAGCTACTCGGAGCAATTTATTATGCAAAAGAAAGAAAGTTACATGAGCTTCTCATAATCGATCAACTAGCCAAGGACCCTCTATGCTCTTTAAATAGAGATCATAGACCAATCGGGTGTTAAGCCACAGATCAATGGTAGGTATGATCTAAGAGAAGTTGAACCGTCGGATCACTCTATGTCTAGAACATATCGTGACCGTCGGATTAGAATATTTACAAATGCATACTAATGCATACTAAAGAAACACACTTTTACCTAGCGGATATATTACACAAGTTGATATTAACTAACTCCTAAGTGTCTAAATATCCTAACACTCATTTGGGGTTGTGTTATTGGTACTTGTTAATGGGAAGAAGCTTGTTGATGTCTCACAGCCTCTAGGAGACGAGAGCTTGGTTGAATGGGTGTGTATATATTCTGAAACCATTATCAATCTGATTCTTATGTCGTAAATGAAAGAGAAATGTATCTTTTATAGGGATTTTTGTAGGATTGTTGTTCTATGCTGCACTCTATATTTCTAACAATTTTTACTTTAAGATGTCACTTGATTCAGATGCGTGTCAAACTTTCATCAGAAGAATGTTTCGTGCCTGCAAGGGAAACTGAGTCATGAAGTGTCATATCATGAATTGTGGCTTTTTTAGCAGAAGCATTCATTTTATAGCAATGAAATAATGAAATGTTGGGGTTTCATGATTTCATGGACATACTTTACTAATAATTCAATTATCATAAAACTGTAGTGTCTTCCTTCTAAGCTTTGTAATATCTGCTGGTCCTAATTTCCAATTTACCATTTCTAGTAATGGTGGACAGTGCAATTCCATCAATAAGTTATGGTCAGATTAAGAAAATAAAAATCAAAGGTTTTATGTTGTGTTAACATATAAGCAACGGATCAAGGACCAATCCTTGAGCCTTATACACTGCATGTCACTTTAGCACTTTGAGATTCATGGCATATTTTATTTGGAAAGGTATCGGATTAGTTTGTCCCTGGTAGCAAATGGGGTGGAAAAACATAGCCATATATTTGAGTTGTTTCCCTCCAGTGTCCACTCAACTCTACAGTTGTAGGAGGATAAGGAGAGGAAAAGAATTTGTAGGAAAATACAAGGGAGAATGAGGTACAAGAAGTAAATAAAATGACCATGGCACACTCAAGAATGAATGAAAAGAACAAGACAGGGTAAATTAAGAAATTTTTTAACTTTTATTAATGTCCAGGAATTACCAAAAACTTAGGTTAATGGGGCTCAAGAGTAAAAAATAAACCCAGTAGTGACATACTAAAGGAGTGCCAAAGCATCTCCTATAAGCTAAAAAGTTAAAAATAAAAGTAAATAAGCTAAAAAAATGTATGAGAAAAGTAACAAAAATCGTAAGACTATATACAACATGACAAAAGGATACACCACCTTAGAAGTAGGAGTAGAATAGGAAGCCCCAATACCATGAAAAATAGTGGTGGAAGTGGGAGTAAAGGAGGAGGAAGAGAGCATTTCTGTTGAACCCATCGACTACAAAGGAGGCAGTACACTATCCAATGTCATCGTTGGGGAAATGACCAGGTCCAAGAGGGATGAACTGTAAAACCCAGGATAAAAGGTTGCATGACTGAGGAAAAGAAGGATAAAGAAAGAAATTAGAGTTAAAATCCTGAAAACCTAAACCCCAAATTTAAGAAAGACTGAAAAGCATCTTATTGAATTACCCTTTTTATGGATATCTCGATAGGACTTGGAAATTGCCCTTTAATTTCAGTTGCTGGAATGGAAATGTGCATGTTTTGAACATTATCATGTGTATATATTCATAGTCAAAATGTTTCTGGTGTTTCTATGGTGAGTAAATATTTGGCTGGCTTAAGTCCATTTCTCACTGGTCGATTTCTTTTTTAAACTTTCATGAAATAAATATCCAGGAAAAAACTACTTAGCACTTTCCCTCATTTCGAGGATGGTACCAAGAGAAAACTAGGTTCTTAAGATCTCCAGGCTATACAACAATATTCAATATACTCATTATGAGCTCAACATGTCACTTATGGGAAGTGACTTTGGGTGGGGAGGATAACACTCCTCTCAACTACCCAGGCTAGTCCCGATTGACATTTGTCATAGATAGATATTACTCGATAGCTTTTGTTATCTTTCAAGATAAGTTAAACTAAATTTTAGGATTCTTCTTAAATTAAACCATCACATAATTTCCAGTTCAACAAAACTCAGTTAAATTTCATCAAGCCTATTTTGAGTGAAAATAATTTCTTAGCCTATCCTATTGAATCATTATCATTTCTCAAACAATGCTGCCACATTTCTCAGTATGTATAAGTTTGTTATTTTCATTGCAGTATTAGAGGGACATCCTTTATTGATCGCCTTCCTTGCATTGACAAGTGTTAAGCTCTGTAGGCTTGAACTTTACTTAGTCGTGTCCATGAAGAGGGAAACTTTGAATAATTAGTTGATCCAAGGCTGGAGAACAACTTTGATGGGGGTGAAATGTTCCGGATGGTTGAAGCTACAACAGTATGTGTGCGCCACTCAGCTTGTAGAAGGCCAGGGATGGTGCAGGTAGGTAACTATTTTCTCAATTCAAACTTCAATCATTATATATTTCTCATTCCCTGTGATAATGTTTGTGTGACACTATTTGTCTTTGTGTAGGTTGTAAGGGCATTGGAAAGTAATGCTGCCATTGATTATTTGAACAATGGAGTCAAACTTGGTGAGAGAACAATGTATAATTATGCACAGTACTCTAAAGGTATTAGGAAATTCAGGAGGATGGCATTTGGTAGCAAAAGAAATGCTAGCGATTTCAGTAAAGTTACCAGTGAATACGATAAAAATATTTCTACATATAGTAATGAGTTTGATAAGAGAAAGGAATCAGAAGCTAAACAAACTACGCAGTGGAAGTCAGAGTTGGGTGTGCCTTCTACTTGTGGTAGCGAGTCACCAAGCAGTTTTGAATCAGAGACACGTCCAATAAACAGGTCACATTTTTATAGGGATGAAACATGTGAGAAAATTTCTGGTGAGGCTTCAGTTCATATCAATTTTAATTCTCTTATAGGACGTTAGCTACCCTCTTAGAGATATTTCTGACCCAAATGAAATAATTTATGAGTTGCTTCTATCAATCTTGGATCAATGGGCCCACCATATGAATTACTCACAAGATGATGTTAAACAATTCAATTCTCTATAGTTGGGAAGGCGACTAAATCCAGCATATGAGGTTCCTAGAAATTCATTTGATTTTTAAATTTTAAATCTTGGTGTAAGAAATGTTCCCGATCCATCACATTTGTTTTAATACATCAAAGATCCATCATTGCATTATAAAACTTGTGTGGTTCTTTAGTTCTTAATTTTTATGAAGTCCATGAACCTGCCTAATTAGTTTCTAATTGAGATATTAGCCTAATTCTATATTATATCTTCCTAAAGTTGCTTGTCAGGATATGTCTAATAGTAATGTTGATCCATGAACTGTTTGTTCGGTATGCATATTGGTGGTCAGTTTACAAAAACGATTGGTGACATTAACAAATGAATTTTACTTATAATTGTATTGAAAATTTAAAATCTATATAAGATAGTGTTTCAAAATATATATTTTTTTCATTATTTGGTTTGTGCCTGCAGTTTTCAGAAGCTTTCGGAAAGTTCTATGGTCAAGAAAAACGCGGGGAAAACATTGATGCAGTTGAGCCATCCAAGGACCCTGGAGGTTCACATTAGATCTGCATAACGTATTGACCCTCATGCACATTGTAAAATATGTAAGCACTGTCTCCTTTCAGAGGTGTACTATGCAAAACTGCTTCCTACTTATCTTCAACACTAAAATTAACTTTTAGCTAAGTTTTAGCACCTCTATCACAAACAAAACTGAAGAATAAACAAAAGAAGCGATTTGATTGTCTCGGACCACAACTATTACGAATCAACAGTGCTTCTTCAAAAGCATGTATTGTATTTGACTAAATGTATAGACTCATTGAGGGTTGTAAAAATGTAGAAAGAAGTGCAGGATCGTTGAAAAATAGAAAAATTAATGGTCTGGACATTTCAATCTGCATGAGCAATTATAGCAGTCAATCTCTGATTTAATCCAGTGCATATTTATCTCCAATTTATTCCATTTCGGTTTAAACAGGTCCATTTCTATCAGATTGCATATCTTGTGCAAAAAATATGCACATCCAAGTTATAGTATAGTTCCCATCTATCAGATTTACACCAAACAAGCTTATAACCTTGAGTTTACCACAATTTTATACTACCTAAGCCTAACTCATGCGTGTATCCCTTCACCAATGTACACAGGTCGCTTCTAAGAGAGTAAGTACACAAATTGCTTCTAGTTTATGGAAACAAAACAAACTAATCAGAACAAATGCTTCATCAAAGGTAAAATTAATAATTATGCAGTTGTGAAAATAGGTGAAGAGGTAGTGGATGTCTTGTTTAAAATTGTTGCTTCTATATATAGTCAAGTACACTAAGCATCTACTGTTAAGGACAACTAGTTTTGGCTCTAAAGATTTAGTCATTTGAACTATCAAAATATGTTATTGCTTAGAAAAAGGGGCAGGTTATTGGAAAAGAATCATTTCCCCATGGATCTTGGAGAGCGCAAAAGCCTTTAACATTGATCCATAGTGACATTTGTGGTCATGGGCCTATGAGCCCCTTTTTGTATATGTTTTAATGGTGGTTATGGAGAAAGGTAGGTTTTGCCAAATGTTTGTTCTCCATAGAATAAATATTTTAACATCCCTGATGGTAGTTGCAGAATTAAAGTTTACTGAAAAAGAAAGCGACCTATAAAGAATAAACTGGTAGCTAGTGTACTAGGAAAGAAAACCTAGAATAGAAGAGAAGCAACAAACTTTTACCAATGCGATGTATCCACCCTGATCATCAAGTATTCAGGTAAAATTTTCACTATAGCAAGCAATGCTGAGGATGTTCTTGAAGATACCATAAAAGAGATTGCTACAAACACAAGCACTGAATAATTTTCAGTTCTCACCAATTGTCTTGTCCATCAATTAAAAATAAATTGTTCACCATGCTGCATGCATGTGCATATTGGATAGAGGCATGCAAGATACCAATCCTCCTTATGTGTTGGTAGTAGATCCTAAACTACAAAATTCAAATTGTGTACAGATCATCAATAAGAGAATATGACATCTATATAAGTTGAGGGAAAAATTGTGCTAATGCGTTCACCATGTACTAGAACTTTGGCAGCCAAAATATCGAAATTAGTTTTTGGAGATATGATGGTAGTTGAAGTGAAAGGCTCTTGAAGAGAGAGTATCCAGTAAAGAAGCAAGCCTAATATTTTAGTATAATGGTTATCTAAAGGAGGAAATAAGTGAATTTCATGTGCATGATTTGGAAAAATGAACATAAACAAATGTGGTTGGCAACTTAATTGGAAAACAAGATCTAAGGATCTCATATGTGTTTACTATCTATCAAAAATACACTGGTGACATAGGCGATAGTGCTAGGGGTGAGTGATGATTAAAATAGAGATTTCTAGTATGTATTCATGTTGCCTTTGTCTATCCAAAAATAGGGCATCCATTATATGTTGACTATGTTAAATAAATGATTGTACAAGTAGAAATGGTTGGGTGGAATAGTCTCAAAGTCAGGTCAGCATCTCCACTTTATTTTAGCTAGACTATTGTTGGAATAAATGGATCTAGAATGCCCATATGATTAGTTCAAGTGAGGGCCAAATCCAGGAGTAAAATATGATGAAAAAAGATAAATAAGATGTATCTCTAGCATATAAGAAAGGAAACACAAGAAAATAAAGTCTAGAAGCATTTCCTAACTCTAGGTGTTGAAACATGGTGTAGAAGGGAAAATATGAACTACAAAATGTACTAGGGTTGCAGCTTGTTTTATTTGAGAGCCCCTCAACCAAAACAAAGGTCAAAATTGTGGCATACACCTTAGCTAGCAGAAGGGTGGGTGCACAAAGCAACCATAAAACATGAAAGATAAACCTCCAAGTCTAGTAGATCCTCAATAGAGATGCACATAGGAGTGCTACAGATTATAAACTGTAGGGACTTGGTGGAATTATACAGGTCTAGACTCTGGAGTCTACAGTTGTTTATGGACTATGTTATGGATGTTGATAATACGTCTATTAGGGAAGAAGAGAAACAAACCTACACCAATCCTCCAAGGGTGGATATTCATTCTAATATTGTTGTAGCCTATCAAATCTTATTGTAACCATTATCTCAAAATCATGAACAAGGGATTTACTTCCCATAATTTGATGATGTTTTTGTTGCCGCTACAGGATCAAGGATTTATGGATATTACCATGCCCAAGGGACTCTCATATAATTAGAAATGAATGATAGTTGCTTCTACAAAGATAAGACTAAAAAATTAGAAACATCATGGACTTGACTTGAATAGTCTACCATTGAAGAAAATACTGGATGCTATCATAAAAATGGCCAAAAGTGATTCCATGTTTAATGTTAGATGCTCAGAATGTCCCATTAAGATACCTATATCAAACCCTTGGTCCTTATTATTGTTTCCTTGTGGCTATTAGTGGATTCTATGTTCCCATACTTGGAACTAAGACCATTCATTGTTTTTTTTTTACTACTTGTAGGGATGCCACATGCCCAGGATATTAGTTCTGTTCAAGAATCCTTAGAAGAACCCTTTTATTTATAATTAGGGAAAACCTAGTTGAGAAATGGGTGTAACAAGGAGGATCCAATTTCAAGCAATGGTAATGAGTTTGATGATTGATCATGCTTATCAGTGATATGTAATAGGCGAGTAGTTTGTAACATCATGAATGTTGTTTTTTGGACTTGGATACCATTTAGAGCCCTATTGATGAAGTGTTTTGTCTCAGACATGGATTGCACTTACGTTAAAAGGGAAAGAACTTACTTCTATTTACTTCTAATTAATATTGGCTACCCATCACCAAGAATTATGTAAATCTACATATTTGTTTTTAAATGTTTTGATGCAAAAAATATTAAAAAGCCTTCCCACTATTGTAATTTTGCAGGAGTCGAGTTGGAAAGTTTTTTCTCTTTTGTGAATTTTCTAGAATGGGAAACATAAATACTATAAATACTATCATAGTGATATCCAGAAACATTCCCACTTATTTAGAATAATGTTTCTCATAGTCTTCACTGTGAAATGTTTAGGCTATCCTCAAGTTATCACCCAAATTTCAATTGAAGTTGTTTGAAACAATTTATGCACAACTAATTATCTATAGTTAGTGTGAATATCTTATCACATATATCTAGCCTTAAGTAAGCAATAAAATTCACTGCATGGTAAGTTCACTTTCTTGGCATAAAAGAGCCATGAGTCCTAATGGATACACTCAGAGATCTATGCTTGTATTCTGAATAGGGAAGTCCTTCTAGACCCCTTGTACAAAAGCTTTTCATATCTTCATGTGAGTTCCTTTAACTAGGAAAGAAGGTCAGGAGGGAGGTTTCTCTTAAAGTATTTGGAGATTTGTGTCGGGAATGCTTCTTAAATGGGAAAACAATTTTTTATCTTATCAAACAAGAAACATGAAAGCATTATCTCCAAAGCTTATCTTCAAGATTATTTTTATCTTTACCTTTGTAATAATCTTTATCCAATGTCCAATATGGCACAACCTTGTACTATAAATAACTTAATAAGTACATATGGACTCTTGCAAGATACAAATAAAGTGTATAGTGTATGTACAACCAAGCATACTTGCTCTTTTGATCTTCTCTTTCTTTTATCCTTTCTTTTGTTTTTCGTTTGCATCATAGATGCCCTTTATTAGGGGATTCCTATCATACATGTGTGATTGCATATATTATTGCATACATATGCCATAGAATTTGGATATTTGGATTGACTTAGACCATTTAACATAAATATACTCAACATTTATCTAGATGCATCAACAACAATTATAGTTTTTCTAGGGTACATAGACTCTTCTATTTTCTTGACTTAGAAGTAGAGATATGAATTGGATCAAAAGATGTGAACTAAATTCATGCTTCAGAAACATTCAGAACCAAGTCAAATATGATTTATATGAACAATTTTACTGCTGATTGGATTGAAATTCATATAACAAGGTAGATGCCCCGTGTACATGGATTTGAGTTTTCTAGGTTGATATCAGCACTAAATTGTTTACTGGCATAGTACTTGTAATTTTGTATGAATCCATTACTTACATCTATTCTCCTTTCTGCTGGATTTTGGGATATTCTATTTAAAAGTTATAGTAATTATGCATGGGATTATCTTTTTAAGTTGTGAGATCTTATATTATTTTTGGTCATGGAATAATAAGTAGTCTTTCCTTGTCCCTATTTTTTTTAGTGTAGATGGAAGTAGCAGAGTTTGCCACAGAATTGGGAAGTTCCAAAGAGCAGACAAATTATGCTGCAGATATTTCATTGATACAAGAGGGTAGATATTGTATTGGACCATATATAGATAAAACACCAGTTCTTTCTTCATCATCTCCAAAAGGGTTAGGAGGATAAGTGGACCACAAATATTATGAATAGAAGCATGTTCTTGAAGTTTTTCTTTTCCTGTAAAAAAAATGTTTGAAATTCACAAGGAGCCGCTGCTTCTAAGAACTTATAAGGATATTATGAATTTAGTCGTTATCTTTACCCCTTCTATTGATCCCTTCTTCCTAATTTTTCATGTTTCCAAACTACTTTGCTTAAATAAAAAAATCCATATCATCATTTTAATTCATTGCCTCTTCAGCTCTGTATCAACCATGATCTTTTATATATGGTTACGATGTAGGTTCAAACTTCTGACAATAAAATTTGTGTTGCCTTTAGTGGAGCCTTAAAATTTAGAGGTGCTTCCAATGCAGTGTTTTCTCTTTTAGAGGATTTGGTAGAGAAGGTGGTTGTGACTCATAGTAGGTATCTTATTTTGTCCTTGTGCGATATTGTGTATGCAAATATATACTGGCTTCCGAGTTTTTTTTTCCCATAGTAATAAATAAATAAAAAATGTAAGAATTGAAAGACTTAAAAAAGATATACTTGGTTCTAGCATTTGTCTTCTAAGTATTTGGAGATCTCACTTTGTTGTTATTGTTGTAACAAGTGGCAATCATGCAGCAGCATTGGCTTTGGCTGAAAAACTGCGTGGCACTCCAGCATATTTTGTAATCCCCAAAAATTCTCCAACTTGTAAAGTAGAAAATGTTAAACGATATGGTGGACAGGTCATTTGGTGTGAACCGAAAATGCAGTCAAGGGAAATTGTATGTGCTACAGTACAGGAAAAACTGGTGCAGAATTGATTCACCCATTTAATGATGCTTGCATCATAACGTAAATAGCTCCCTATCGATGCTTTATTTGGTTGAATTTTTTTATATATTTTCTCTTTTCTTCCCTGTTTATCTTTAGATGGAGCCACCTTAAGAAAATATTCATCTTGGCTTCAAATGGTAGGTTTAATAATTAATTGGTGCTAAAGTTTTATATTAAATTTAATCTAAATGTATTTTACTATAGGTTGAAGATATTTGACAATGGATACATAAGTAGTCGATGGAAATTAGGTGGGGGAGTTATGAAGCCAAGGTTGAACCCACATGACAGTTATTAATATATTAGTCAATCTCAATATTTTAGGAAAGTTACCTGAATAATAAATGCATTGTTATCTCTGCACTGGCCAAGGTGCAATTTCTCTGGAACTCTTGGAGAAAGTATCAAAGCTTGATGCAATCATTGTTCCAGTAAGTGGTTAGTACCTATTGACATTTATAGAATATGGCTTTTGTTTTCATGACTTGTGAAACAAAGGTCAAATTTAATTCTTCCATTGCAGGGGGTGGACTAATATCAGGTGTAGCAGTTGCAGCAAAAGCGTTGAAGCCTAATATTGACATATTTTTCGCTGAACCAAAATGTGCGGATGATGCTGCATGATCAAAAGCAGAAGGACATATTGTGACCCTCACTGAAACTAAGACTATTCCAGATGGACTAAGGGATTCCCTTGGAGACTGGACATGGTAAATATAAATTTTCAAATTGATTGGTCTAAAAAATTATGTTGATTATCGTATGTATATGTTATGAAAAAAATGTGTTGTTGTAGGCCCATTGCATGAGATTTGGTAGATGAAATTATTGTTGTCAAGGAGGGAGAGATTGTAGAAGCCATGAAGACTTGCTATGAAATTTTAAAGTTCGTGGTAGAGTCCAGTGGAGCCATTGGATTATCCGTTGTGCTCTCTCATCAGTTCCAAGATAATACGAGATGGTCACATTGTAAAAATATTGGAATTGTGCTTTCTGGGGGTAACGTTGATCTTGTCGTCATGTGGGAATATTTTAAAAAAGCATAGTAAAGTTCACTATCTCAAGTTTGTATTTCAGTTAACAGATGCATAACAAAAACATATTAAACCTTGCATATGATTGTGCATGAATCACAACCTATTTATTTGGAATTTTCAGTCAATGTGTTAGACTTAGAAGACAAGATACATATGACTAAAAAAATATTCTTTTATCACAAATTTCAAGTCAATGAGTTATACATAATTAGAAGACAAGATACAGATGACCAAAAAAATTATCACAGACACTTTCAATCTCCTTAACTTGAAGAAATGATAGATCAAGCATAAAATAACACCAGTCAAAGCCTTAGTGAGCCGAATTTACAAGAAACAAGAAAATATTTATCATTGTTTCTTAATGAATTGATAGCTTTGAGGTAGTTTACCATTTCAAGCATCTTGGCTATATAACTTGTTCCAATGTATTTCTATCATCCATTTAATAATAAATCAAATGTCGTCTCATTTGAAACTAAATCTATGGTTGGTGACGCTCTTTTATTATTTTTCATTTTGGAAACTAGATGAATGGGGCAAACTCTTTGAATTTCAAACGGATCTGTATAGCTCAAGTCATGCCAGGTTTCCAGTAAACATAACAACAAAAAACATAGCCAAAGGGTAATTTGAATGACTAAAGTCCATTTGTTACTTCCTAAAAAACATAATTTCAAGCACCTTTTGCTCCATTCTTTTTAAGGTTTTCATTGTTTCCTATTTACAAAGTTTGTGGACAAATTAGTGAAACTAAAATTTACTAATGGGTATTTTTCTCTTATAGTAAATGAACTAAGGACTATTCTTACTACTCCATATCAATTTATTGTTTCGAATTATTAGTTTTTATACCTTGTTAGTGAGCATGCCACTAGACTTTTATCAACACTTAACAAGGATTATTTGTGTTGACCAGTTTCCTAAGGTATAATATGTTCATAAAATTGCCGGTCTTTGGGATTCTTTGGCCTGTGTTTATACAGCCATAAAATCTAATTCATAATATTTTATTTTTATAGGTTGACAAGTGCATTGTTTATGCAACCATAAAATCTAATTCATAATAGTTTATTTTTAAAGGTTGATAAGTACAGTTGAGCATAAATTAGACTCACTTCTTCCTCCTTATCAAAAGCAGTTGAAGATGCCAAAACTAGAGTACTTGTGTCTTTGGTATTACTCACTTGATAGAGGTAAGTGTGAGTTAATGTATGAAGTATATTGTTTTATATACCATTGCACAATGGTTTTTTTATTTCCTGTACACCAAATAACTGCATGAAAGATAATACATCAATGTGTTTTGAATCTTGATTGTTTTGAATTTTTAATTTGAATTTGTTAGATTATATTTTCCTATTTTTCATATGAACTTGGTTATTGTTGTTAGCTATTGAACGTTATAAATAATTTTCTTCATTGTTTTTATACTTTATAGTTCATTGTTTTTATACTGAGAGTTTTTTATTGGATTTTGTAGGAGTGAACTTAACTAAGTGGGCCATTGAGTAAGAAGAGCCTGTTGCTGAGGATTTCAAGCTGCTAAGTATGGGTTAGTTGAAGCTACTGCAGGATCTAAGTATGGCTTAGAAACCAAGTACAAGTGGGATGGTTTAGCCATTGTAATATTTTGAAAAGTCATCGATGTGCTAGATGATTTTCATGTAAAGTTATATGGAGATAGTTTTTGAGAAACTCATATTTATTGTAATACTTGACATTTCATATAATATAATTTGTGCGGTTTAAAACTTATATAGTGACATTTTATATTATTTATAAGCATTGTAATTAACTAATTAATGTAACATTGCATAATTCACATGTGTATTAGATGATGCTAAATAATGTATGATTCTTTTTTTAATCTAAACATAATATCATATTAAAAATTTATATTTATTAATAATGGACACCATTAAAACTATTAAAATATAATAACCACACATAAAACGACTAAAAATGACTAAATTACTAACCAATAAGTGAGATTAATGACCAAAATTCGCATATAAAATGACAAAAAATTGAGAGATACGTGACAAAAACAATGAGATATAAATGACCAAAATTCACATATCAATTACCAAAAACAATTTTGGTGGCTAATTTACGGTCTTTCCTTACGGGAGACCAAATTTGGTCATCGTTTAGTTTGTCTTGTGGTCATTAATTTGCTCATAAATGTGTTCATATATTTGGTCATTGATTCAAATATAAGACCAAATTAATGACAAAATCTATGACCAAATTAATGACCAACTCACAAGCTATAAATGACCAAAATAAGTGACCAATTTTGGTCGCATAATAAAAGACCGTAAATTAGTCACCAGTGATCACCAAACCAAAAGTGGTCATTGATATGCGGATTTTGGTCATTTTTTTGGTCACTAATCTCTCATTTTGCACTAGTGTTTAATAACATTTTTAGCATTTATTTATTTGTTATTTGTTTAAATTTTAAAACAAAAAGTTTATCATTAACTTATGCTTTTAATTCTCATTTTCAAGATCAACAGGACTAGAAAGAATCGTAAGATAAAAGTATTACGGGATCAACAAGAGACATAAGACAAAAACAAGCCAACTTAGTGAACCAACAAGAAACATGAAATCAAACATAGTGTGAAACTTAGGATAGGAAGAGGTATCGAAAAGATTAGCAAAACGAGGGCTGTATGGACCATACTACATAAAAAGAAGTGGATTAGGTTGTATTTACATTTAAGAGTTTTATTAATAAAAATAGATGAAATATAGCCTCATTGAACATAATTGTACTAAATTATGGTAGATATGATGGGAAATTAATGTAAATAACATCATTATAAAAGACAATTCCTGAGCCGAACACTCCTCCATGCCAAAGGTATGGCACGTCCTCGTGCGATGAATGAATCAGAAGTGGTATTTTATTTATTCAAAAACTATACTTGATTATCAATATTTTATAGGAAATCGTTTAGCCAAATGAAACCAACTTTATTACTGCATAAAAAACTATAACTGACTGCATAAAACAAATTATTATCTTCCTAGATGAAGACAAAATTGATAATATCCTTGGGAGGTTTTGGATTTACCAAGAGGATTCACTTCTACTAAAAATATGGCATTTAGCTTTCAATACTGCTAAGGAGAAGCAAACCATAAGACCTTTGGATGCTTTTACTACGGTTTTCGTTGGAGGTCTGGAAACAATTTTTTCTTAAAGGATTGGGACACTCTCTAGGGAAATTCATTAGGGATGATAAAAATTCCCTTTACAGTCTGAATAAGATGGTGATGAGGGTAATGGTCAAGTTTGATATATATCGAAGGATTCCTGTAGTTTTTTGTGGATTGTTGGATTTCCTAGTAGATATGCCACTATGTTTGAGTTTAAATCTTCGGCAGTTAAAATATCCCTAACCCAAAACAATACCCTAGATAAGTGTGTGTTGTCCCTAGGAAAAAACTATTACTAATAGATTTTAGATATTAAAACATTATTTTTACAGCTATTGACTACTCAAAAGGTGGTGAAGGTGAAACCAATGGTGTTTTGACTCAATGTCAAAACAATATGACTAATTAAAAGAGAAATTGAAATGCAAAAATAAAACCTAATTCTCTTTCTTTTCAAAATGAAACTTGAAATCCACGAAAGAAATTTTTCTTTTAATTTTTCAAAGAACAATGATATGTAGTGCATTTAAGACCAAAACCCTAATATACATGCGTATAAAGCAAGTAAATGTTATTTTTACTTTTTCTTTTATAAATGAAAAAGAAAAACAACCTACAAACCAATGCATGCAAGCAATACAAACAAAATAACATAGTATACTACCCTATATCCCACTAACACGCTCTAGGCTTCCCTAATGTCAGATATACCCTTGCTAAGAAGGGAGACTTGTAAAGGAAGACAAGCAAACCACTTTTGCATGAAAATACTAAGCAACAAAACTGACACAAGAAAGGATCAAGAAGCTCCAAGTTTTAGTATAGACCTGCAAACAAAGGATGCACACATTAGAGGAAATTTCAACTCAAAATGGGCCTCCCAAAAAAATTAATAAAATAATAGTTAAAATAATAAAATAATATTTATTAATTTTGGAGAAAGAAAAGAAAAACCTACTTTTTTGTTTGTATTTTCAACATATCTCCCCGTGTTTTTACTCAAATTTCGATCAGGACAGCTCATTGGATGTGAAATTAAATTATGTATCCAATGAGTACCCACTCGACAAACTTTGATGGACCACCCAAAAACAAGAAATACCTGAAAAAATGGTATGATGACATCATCATCACATTTTTTCAGGTATTTCTTGTTTTTGGGGTATCGGGGTCCATTGAAAGTATGCCCAGTGGCTACTCATTGGATGCAGAATTTAATTCCACATCCAACGAGATATCCCGATCAAAATTTGAGTAAACACACAGGGAGATATGTCAAAAATACAAACAAAAAAAGTCATTTTCTTTTATACCTATCCCCAAAATTATATTAAAAAAGTGTTTAAGACCTATATGGTATTTCAAATTTAAATAAATTTCATTGGCTAACACATGATGACATGGAAATTGAATTAGAGTTAAAAGGCCCATTTTGAGTTGAAATTTCCTCTAATAACACATTGTCCAATAAGGTAAAGCTAAAGAAGGAGGTGGGGGGGAAGCAGAAAAAAAACCTAAGGGATTGAAAAGGGATTGCAAAATAGATAAATAACACCAAAGAGAGGAAACACCACTTCCCTAGGATCATGCAAAAACAACATACCTACCAAGACCCATCAGACAACCTTAAAATATCCCAAACATGACCAAGGAAGGTGAAAAAACCCCCAAAACAAGGCAATCGTGATTTTAATATAGTAAGTGTTGCGAATGGTTCGTGGATCCCCCTTAAGGGAAATGACAAATGGATATGGAAATCATGATTGTGCGTTGTTGCACTCATGAATGGGTGTGAAAAAAATAACAAAATGTAAAAAGAATCCTTAAAGAGGAACAGAAAGGGTCCTAACAGACTTGAAGGTTACTCCTAATTTGAATGAAGGACTCATAAATGAACATAAACTTGAAAAACCAATACAAGAATAACCCAAAGTAGACAAGGAATCCCTAGTGGAGTCATCAGTTCTGTTGTAGAGGAAAGTGTTACTATGGTTGGGTGGTTAAGAGGCCATAAACTTACTAGGGTTGAAAGACAAATACATGTAGTTCTGCAAGTAAATGCAAACAAGATTCAAACACCAGAATGGTTCATACCTTAATCAATGAAGTTTAATCCAAGCCTCCTTTCAATCCTCCTCTTGCTCCTATTTCTCGAAGATACCTACAAACCAAATTCTACCTTCCTTAAACCAATATGACCGCATGTAAATAAATGATAATCAAATCAATATGAAACCCTAATATCATTAACATAAACATCTTATCATAAAAAAAATCAATATCCATTACACAATGATTTGGAAAGGGAAGAGCATTAAATATTTATTAATCATGGAAGAATTACAAAGATTACCTTCTCCTCAAGCTAGGGACCTAATGAAACCTTTATCTGATTCTACTACTTCTGAACTCTAAGAAACTCAACCTCCAATATCTGCAATGCAATGAGATAACATCTAGGGAAAAGGTACAGGGATGAGAGTCTCAAATCCACTAGCATAACAATGCAAAGGTTCAAGTCCCCCTTCATGGACCGGTCTCCCTCTCTTATATGGTTTGATGAATCATTAGGGGTGAGGAAAAAGTAGTTACAACTAAAGCATTCAGTTGCATAACCACCAAAACTAGCCAAAATTCAAGAAACATTCATATTTTTACATGTACAGGACAAAGTCGCGAGTTGCAGTGACAACAGTCATGAATATAAAGCCGAATTCATGGTTGCAGTAAAAAGAGTCATGGATACAAGAGAAATTCAGGGTTTCAACTGAATAAGAGCTGTGAATATCATAGGGTAACTGTAGGTCAAAATTAGGACAAGTTGTGAGTACAAAAGTATAACCGCGGGTACCATGAAGGAAAAGTCGTGGTTAGGTATAAAACGCTTATTTTTAGCATACTTATGGGAATTTTTAGGATTTGGAGTCTTTTGAAAAGTTTTTCCTTACTTAGCTAGATTTCAATTAGTTTAAAGAAGAGGTTAAACAGAGTTATAGAACTCTAGATATGGCTCCTCCAATCTAGGTGTTTTTTCAATGACTTTCAAGAAATATTGCCACAAAAGTGTCAACATGTGACGAAAAAATGGGAAAGTTATCATAGGAAGAGATGGGTCATTTTAGGCTATGGAGAACAAACAAAACTTATCAATTTCAAAACTAGAGTGCTCAATTATTCCACAAATAAAATATTGAAGCCGTAAGCTGCAATTTTAAAAAACAAACTGATATCTGCTCAGGTCGGAGCCTGAAGTTTGTAACTTGGTGCTTACATAGATAGAATTTGCTGCATGTCATAGATTGTACTTGAGATTAGGTTGACACCTAAAATGAGTGGATGTTAATATTTGGATATTTGTCTTCCTACTGATGTAATTACTCTTATAATTATAGATATACATTTGTTCTCAAGAATATTGTGTGTTGTTGTGATTATTATTGTGAATGTTGAAAATTTTAAATCTACAAATGTTTTCATAAGTAAATTTTGTTCATATCTACGCAATTACTGATTCACCCACCCCTCTTAGTAAAAACTAAATACCAATTTTTTATTATTATTGTGGGTGTATTCAATAAAACAAACTAGAATTTGGAAGACTAAGTCAATGTAGATATCAATAAGGAGGAAGGTCCGTCCAAAAATAGAGCTCTACTATTTCACAGTTCAAATTATGCCTTTTGGAAAATTAGAATGGAACTATACCTGGAGTCACTTGGGATGGACATTTGGAAATTAGTAGAGGGTGCACATGAATTTCAAAAAGTGGAAGAAGAGTTAGAAGAAATTGGTTATACGACTGAAGTTTTGACCACGAGAATGGTGACAATTTATCTCGAAAATAGAAAATAATATGAATGGAATGCATAGGTGAAAAGCATTATTTTATGCGGATTCGCAGATGCTAATTTAACCAAGGGAAGTAGTGCACCAAAATAAAGAAAGTATGGAAAAACTACAAATTATCTATAAGGGGGACATGTAGTTCTCCTTCGTCATGAGCTAGCACTAACTCTATTTGTTCATAACGTTTTTTTGTTAGCCACTATTCTATGAAATATAAGTTTAACAACATTTTTTTACATTATTATGTACATTTATCAACTATTCTATGAAATATAAGTTAAAAAAAAAATTACGTTATTCTGTACATTTTGATAAAATGGAAATTGATTCTCAAAGATAATCGTATAACTATATAACACATTTACATTTCATACTAAATTCAAAAGTTTAAGTTATGCTTAGTATAATAACTCAGGATGTTGGTTGTAGTAGATCCCATAGGTTTATGTTGATTCCGTAGGTTCCTTCAGTTTCCCGCTCGATCCATAAGAACAAAAAAAGAATGAACTACCCAGCTAACGAGCTCTTATCTTGCTCGACCTAGGAAATCGATGTATTTCCTAGCCACCAAGCACAAAATATCATATTCTGAATAACATCCTTCCATAGCTTAGGATCCTGTAATCCATAGTTCAATTTCCCTTCTTTCTTTGAGTTTCCCACCACCTCAAATCCTCGAGTTAACCCTCTCTTCAGTTTTCCTCCTTCCTCCCCCAATTTCTCAGTCCTCTT
>LPNX010334426.1:0-30323 GCA_001517045.1 Pseudotsuga menziesii | reverse complement strand
ATATATATATATATATAGATATATTGTGCATATTGTCTCGAGCAGTGAGATGCCATTAAGGTCAATTAAATTTAATTGAGTGAGTTTACTACTCATTCATTAACAATTTTCGATATATTCATTTGGGGCCTTCACGAGACAATGGGATAATAATTAGTCCCACTCACCATTTTAAACATTAAATATGTTTGGATAAATTAATAAATTATTAGTTATTTTTGTTAACCTTTTGGTTGTTAGTAGTGGGTGTTATAAATATGTTATCTAATCTAGATTTGATGTCTCACCTAGTATTAATAAATTTGACAATTATTATTTAATGTAATCTTATCTTATCTTGTTTAGTAAATAATTAAATATCATTTCTGAATTCCTGTGAAATGCTTTGGTTAATCCCATCAATAATTACTTAACTTAATATTCTATGATTTATAGTAAAGGACAATTATCATTATAAATATTAATTAAAGAATAATAATGATAATAATGATAATAATAATTAGTGATTAATAATTGATGACAATAATTTTTTGTTTAAATTATACCATTATGAGTACATTAAGAACCAATTAAACTATACAATTATGTATAGATTAACGAATGTCCTTTCCCTTTTAACTTCTCATGACCTGCTTCGGTGCCTTATTAATAATCATTTGATTCAATAATTGATATAATAATTTGGTTGATCCACTATGGTTTATAGTAAAGAACAAGTTCACCATTATTAATATTAACTAATACTAATAATAGTAATAATAATAATTAGTGATTAATCTATAGTAATAATACTTATTTGTTTAACTCACAAGTCCCCTAGTACCAATAGAATATTACTGGATTCATAAACAAAGCACCCATAAGGGTTTTAAGTAATCATGATAACAATTAAATAATACAATTCCACTTATGCATATAAAACAATATTTGTGTTTATTCACAACAATTTCCTTATGACAGTCATAATTGATGATACTTAATCAATTACGTATTACAATGTTCACATATGTTTAAATAAATAAAACATTCATTATATGTATTGGATTATTGCTTAATTAACTTAATTATTCACAATGACTCATACCAATATTTAACATGTACAATATTCGTATATCGATACTAGTGTGCATGTGCAAGGTGTGCATGAATGGCCAGTAAATGCACTGGTCAAACATGCACTATAACCATGCATCATATTTCCTTACACATAACTACTAACTAATACTAATAGTCCTTCATGCAAACATAACAAGTATCCATTCATAATATAATTATTTTAAAATTCTATGTTATTTAACAGTTACTCCCTTTTATGATTTCATATCTTATCTTCATGTTCGTATTAACTTAACCAATCAAATAGTTTAGGTAGTTACTATGACTAAATCGATATCAGAAATACACCATGCTCAACAATACTAGCTAACACGTCCTCCCATCCTAACCTACATCTACATCCTCCCTATCCATCCTCTGCTGGTATAGAATTGGATGTTCGACTCACTGAACTAACCACATAAGAACCTGTTGCAGCTGCAACTACCATCCCAATTTTTATTTTTATTTTTAGAAATCCCCTTATTCTTTTAGTTTTTAGAAGGCTTAGAAATTCTATCTTATCTCACAAAGGTTTGTTTCGTGACTTAAAAGTTTTGCAAAAAAGAATTTATTTTTCCTTATATTGGACGCACTCCTGAGAGTCCTTTTGAGGTATAGGAAGCATAGTGGTCTAGCCAGCCGATGTTCTAGATTGGATGCAATCCAAAGATTCCTTCCAATGTATCAAGTGTTCCTTGGTCTATTGTATCCAAAAACATTTTCCGAGGGCTCTAGGATCTTTGTCCAGATATTGTTTGACGCATTAGGTATCCCATGTTCTATCTTGTTCCGATATTCGTGGAAGTTTTGTTATGTTTCTGTCTGCCATGTTGGCTTCTTATTTTGAATGTTCCGAGGGCTTAGTGATTTGTTTGGTCGGTGTTGCAGATCCAAAGTCCAATGTGTTGATGTAATTGTAAATTCAGAATGTATTCACTTGTATTTCTTATGTATTATACCCCCGATGTTTATTCTAGGATGTTTCTGTAATGTATTTGAGTCATGTCATGCCCTGATGTTTTGATCGGGAGTTTCTATAATGTAAACAAGTCATGACAAGCCAAAGTGGGTAACCCTCCTATTGTCTAAGGGTTAAAGTCCTTGCAGTTTCGAGGCACTAGGGTTATTAGAATCACCTAGTGAAGTCCGCCCTAGTTGGGTTTAGTCAAGTCAAGAATTAGTATAAATAGATAGCTAGCCTCTCTATTTATCACACAATCACTGACACTCAGTTGTAGCACATATCTGAGGAAGAGGAAGACACTAGGGCAAGGAAGAAATAAGGTTACTACTATCGAGAGATCATCTTACTGTTTTGGGTTTTACTTTTGGTGTTGATTCTATCTCTGAGGAAGTTGCGGCATTTTATCCATTTATGGTTTCCGTGAGGAGAAACACTATGTTCATTATCTCTTGTGTTTGATTGTTGTGCTTGTTGTTTTCTCAGTTAAAGATCCTAATATAATGCTAGCTTAAATGTTAAAAATATAACATGGTATCAGAGCTAACTTGAGAAGAAGACATTGTGCAGCTGCGGGAACTAGGGCTTCCTACTTTATGGATCTCTCTCAACATATTTTTAGCAAAAGAAGTTTGGAATAAATCTCCTCCCTAGGGAACATCTTTCTGTCGAAGCAGAATCCAATTTTGAGGTTTTTCAATTTTGGACTTGACACTTCTGCCGGAAATTAGGGCTTTTCACAGATGCAGAATTATTTTAGTGAGCCCAGGCATGGATTGATATCCTCCTCAAAATCGAAGTTAGGGATCAAGATCAAAGCATTTGGTTGGACAGAACTCTATAAAATCAAAACCCTAATATGCTCCTAAACTAGCACTGCAGAATTTTAGCTGCAAATCTAGATCCAACATCTTGACCTGTTAAGATCTAAATATTTTGTATTTCCATTTGAGGTTCTCACTTAAGATGTCTCATCATACCAAGCTTGATGAAAATATTGTGGGATCTGATAACTTCTGAGCCTGGAAGTATAGGATCTCCTTGGTCCTGGAAGAAAATGAGTTGGACTCCTATATTAGTGAGGAGGTTCCAGTTCTAGAGGGAGATGAGGCCAAGGCCTTACATAAGAAGAAGTTGGTTATGTAAAAGAGGATTATTGCTGATTCTATCAAGGATCACCTCATACCATAGGTGTCCTCCCTAAAGACACCTAAAGCTATTTTTGATGCCCTAACCAAATTGTTTGAAGGGAAGAACATAAACTGGAAGATGACTCTAAGGAACCCGTTGAATAATGTAAAGATCCAGAATGAGGAGACCATCCAGTCATACTTCACAAGAGTCTCCCAAATAAAAGAACAACTGGAAGTAGTAGATGAAGAAGTGGAGAATGCAGAAATTGTGATGACAACCTTGAATGGTCTCCCTAGGTCATGGGATTCTTTCATCTAAGGAATATGTGGTAGGAAGAAGTTAGTCAAGTTCAGTATATTGTGGGAAGAATGTTCTCAAGCAGAAGCTCGAATAGCAGCTCGAGAATAAAAGATGGGAAGTGAAGATCAAGCTCTCACAGTACACTCCAGGAAAGGAAGAAGGGAAAATCATCATCACCAAGGTAAGCATTCTCATCTGAAAAATAATCTTGTAAGAATGGATCCATCCAAAATCAGATGTTATACATGTGATGAAATAAGACATTTTGCTAGAAATTATCCCATGAATAAGAATGGATCCAAGAAGAAGAAGATCTCCAAAAGAATACATCATGTTCACACTGCTGAGGATGATGATCCTCCTAGGAAGAAAGTAAAACAAGAAAGTGAAGACTCTTCAAGTGAAGAAGAATACGCTCAAATCTTCGCTCTCATGGGAACTGTCACTAACGGAAGCAAAGATTGGCTTATTGATAGTGGGGCTTCCAAACACATGACAAGTTTCAAGGAATCCTTTGAGAAACTATCCGAACATAATTCACCCCATATGGTGAAACTTGGGGATGACTACCAATATCCCATTAAAGGTAGTGGTGAATCCTCCTACAAGCTAGACTCTGGAAATTCTATGAAAATGAAGGATGTCTTGTTTGTACCAGGACTAAAGAAGAATATTCTATCCATATCGGCACTGGATGCAAAAGGCATGAGTGTTTCATTTGTAGATGGCCAAGTCCTCATGTGGTCAAGAGGAAATACTATTGACGATGCAATAGTAATTGGAGAACAAGAAGGAGGATTATACAATTTGAAGGGCCATCCACAACAAGCTTTGGTCCATGACACAGTAGAGCCAAATGAACTTTGGAACAAAATCCTTTCACATGTGCGCTATAGAGAAATACCACTTGCAAGCAAAGCTGTTAAAGGTCTTCTAGAAATTCAAGCAAAACTTGAAGGGGTCTGCAAAGGATGTGTGAAAGGAAAGAATACAAAGAAGGCATTTCCAAGTAGCGAGAGCAAGGAAAAAGGAATCTTGGAAATCATCCACTCTGATGTATGTGGAATAATGTCATCAAATTCACCAAGCAGGTATGTATACGATGTTTCTTTCATTAATGACTTTTCTAGGAAGACATGGATTTACTTCATGAAGAACATAGATGAAAATTTTCAGCAAATTCAAGGAATTCAAAGCCTTGATCGAGAACCACACAGAAAAGAAGATCAAGACCTTTTGATCAGATAATGGTGGAGAATTCACATCAAATGAATTCAAAGACTTATGCAAAGAATGAGGGATTAAGAGAGAGTTATCCACTCCATATAATCCACAACAGAATGGGGTTACACAAAGGAATAATAGAACTATCATGGAAGCTGCAAGAGCAATGCTTCATGATCAGGATCTTCCCATGCATCTATGGAAAGAATCTGCCAGAACAGCGATGTATGTACAGAACCGTACTCCACACAGAGTACTCAAGAATAAGACACCTGAAGAATCCTTTTCCAACAAGAAACCAAAAGTCATCCATCTCAGAATATTCGGCTGTCCAGTGTACATACACATTCCAAAAGAGAAGAGAACAAAATGAGATCCTTTAGGAAAGAAGGGTATACTTGTGGGATACTCTGAAAGCTTGAAGGCTTACATAATATATTTCCTAGGATTCAAGAAGATTGACATCAGTAGGGATGTAACATTTGATGAAGACTCAGCTTACAAAAAATCCAAAAAGAGACTTGCTGAAGAACCTGAAGAAGCAGAAGCACCCAGAATTCATGATACAACCATGAACAAAGAAACTCAAGAAGAAGATCGAGAATTCGAAGAACCTCAAGAACCTGTAGATCCACCTCAGGAGAAGAATCCTCACAAGAGGAAACCTGCTTGGGTACGATAAGTTATCAAAGGTGTGGAAAGATATGGGGCTCCAGAAGAGAATCACAGAGAAAGAAAGAGAACCCAATCCTCCTCCGGATATGTAGATTTACTATGCGACTTTATCAGTAAAGAACCTTCCAATTATGAAGAAGCAACAGAATGTAAAGAATGGAAGGATGCTATGATCAAAGAGTATCAATCGATCATGAATAATGATGTTTGCGATGTTGTCCCGAGACTAGAAGGGAAGTCGGTTGTAACTTCCAAATGCATCTACAAGATCAAGCATGCTGTAGATGGTAGCATAGTGAAATATAAGGCAAGATTCGTGGCTCATGGTTTCTCACAGAAAGAAGGAATAGATTATGAAGAAACATTTGCACCTATAGCCAGATACACTTCCATCAGATCGGTACTTGCTTTGTCTGCAGTGATGAAATGGTAGATACACCAAATGGATGTCAAGACTACTTTCTTGAATGGTGTAGTGGAAGAGGAAGTGTATGTAGAGAAGCCACTCGATTTCGAGACACATGACACGGAGTATCATGTGTGTAGATTAAAGAAAGACCTATACAATTTGAAACAGGTACCCAGGACATGATATGGAAGAATTGATAGCTTTCTATCGAGTTTGGGCTTTACCAAGAGTAAAGCAGATTCCAACCTTTACTACAAGGTTGACTATGGAAACCCAGTGATGCTCCTATTGTATGTAGATGATCTGTTTGTAACAGGTATGGATGGGTTGATTGCCGATACGAAGAGAAATCTTGTTGCCAAGTTTGAAATGAAGGACTTGGGTATGATGCATTATTTTCTAGGATTGGAGGTGTGGCAGAATGCGGATGGAATATCCCTCAGACAAGGGAAGTATGCAGTAGAGATCCTGAAGAGGTTTGGGATGATGGACTACAAGGCCATGATCATACCTATGGAATCAAGCCTGAAGTTGTTGAGTGATGCTTCATCAGAAGCAGTTGATGCTATGATGTTTCATCAAATGATTGGGTCCTTGATGTACCTAATGAACACGAGACTAGACATTTGCTTTGCTGTGAACACCTTGATCCTATTCTTGAAAGATCTGAGACATGTTCACTTGATTGCTGCAAAGCATATTCTGAGCTACTTGAAGGGTACATTAATTGATTATGGGCTCAATTATGAGGTGAATCAGAAGATTAACTTGGAGGGTTATGTTGATTCAGATTGGGTAGGCAATGCCATCGATAGGAAGAGCACTTCAGGGTGTTGGTTCAGTATGGGATCAGGTGTGATCTCTTGATTTAGCAGAAAGCAATCCTATGTGGCACTAAGTACAGTTGAAGCAAAGTATGTCATAGCTTCTTCATCTAGTTGTGAGGCAGTATGACTGTGGAAGCTACTGTCTGATTTATTAGATCTCCATATGGATGCTACTTGTATACATTGTGACAACCAGAGTTGCGTGAAGTTGTCAGAGAACCCGGTGTTCCATGACAAGTCGAGGCATATCGATATCAAGTATTACTATATCATGGATATGGTGTAGAGGGGAGTAGTGAAGCTCTAGTATGTTGCGATGGATGAATAGATAGCTGATGTGTAGATGAATCCATTGGCTAGGGTGAATTTTGAGTAATTCAGGGAGAAGCTTGGTTTTCTCCAGATCAAGGTTCCCTCCAAGGGGAAGTGATGAGTCCGTGAGCCATTCTGTCATGGTGAGAGGATTGGTTCCTTCCATGGTCAGATCTAAGGGCTGAGCCATTCTATCATGGTGAGAGGATTGGTTCCTTCCATGTCAGATGTGAGTGTTGAGCCATTCTGATGTGACTGTAGGATTGGTTCCTACATGATCAAATATAAGCGTTGAATTCCATTCTTGGAATGGAGGCATCTGGTCAGTTACCAGGAAAGTTCAGTCCAAGACTAAGGGCCATTCTAATGTGACTAAAGGATTGGTTCCTACAAGCTAAGATGTGAATGCAGAGACCTTCCGACATTGGTTGTCAGATGTAAGTGCAGAGCCCTTTCGGCATGAAGGACTTTTTCCTTGCATGGTCGAATATAAGTACTGAGCCTTTCTGACATTGGCTGTCAAATGTAAAAGTAGATCATTTCAAAATGGAGGATTGGTTCCTCACATGGTCGATTGTAAGTGCTGAGACTTTTCGACATTGGTTGACAGATGTGAGTGCTGGGCCTTTCTAACAAGGTTTTGTGAGGTGATCCCTCATGGTCAGATGTGAGGGATGGGCATGCCTTTCTAATGTGATTATAGGATTGGTTCCTACATGATCAAATATAAGTGCTAGGTGGGTCATTATGACTTAGGGTCATATATAAATGGTGGAAGAAGACCTACATGGAGGCTAGGCCTACAACAAACATGAAAAAGGGCTGGCTCTGCAGAACTTCCTGTGATGAGAAGAATCATGAGATAGCACCCGTGATGATCCAGTGATAATGATCCAGAAGTGATGATCCATATTGAGGGATGATCCAGATCCAGTGATGATGCTCTAGAGATGATTCAGATCGAGGGACGATCCAAATCCAGTGATGATGATCCAGATCCAGATGAAGATGACTTGAAGCTGAAGATGACTTGAAGATAGAGATGACTTGAAGATGACTTGAAGACGAAGATGACTTGAAGATAGAGATGACTTGAAGATGAAGATGATTAGGACTTGAGGATGATACAGAGAAGAAGAATTGTGTTGATAAATTGTGTCGAGAGAATACCTTCCTAGTTAAGAGGGAGTGTTGATGTAATTATAACTTCAGAATGTATTCACTTGTATTTATTATGTATTATACCCCAATGTTTATTCTGGGATGTGTCTGTAATGTATTTGAGTCATGTCATGCCCCGATGTTCCGATCGGGAATTTCTATAATGTAAACAAATCATGACAAGTGAAGGTGGGTAACCCTCCTATTGTCTAAGGGTTAAAGTCCCTGCAGTTTTGAGGCACTAGGGTTATTAGACTCACCTAGTGAAGTTGGCCCTAGTTGGGTTTAGTCAAGTCAAGAATTAGTATAAATAGAGAGATAGCCTCTCTATTTATCACACACTCACTCACACTCAATTGTAGTGCATAGCTGAGGAAGAGGAAGACACTGGGGTAAGGAAGAGAGAAGGTTACTATTGTCGGGAGATCATCTTACTATTTTGGGTTTTACTTTTGGTGCTAATTCTATCTCTGAGGAAGTTGTGGGTCTTTCTCTATTTATGGTTTCCCTGAGGAAAAACACTGTGTTCATTATCTCTTGTGTTTCATTGTTGTGCTTGTTGTTCTCTCAGTTAAATATCCTAATATAATGCTAGCTTAAATGTTAAAAATCTAACACAAAGTCCATCCGATGTCTTCCAAAAGTTGGTTCCGATATCAATGCGATGTTAGTTTCCTGGCCTGTCGATGGTTGTTTAAGATTTTTTTAAGTTCTATCTTAGCATTTTAATTGTAATCCACCCAATCTTTCAAGATATGTCTTTATAAATGAATATAAGTATCCACGTCTGTTAGCAAGATTGTTTCTCGCATGAGTTTAGCGCTTTTTTTCCCATTCGAGACTATTCCTTTTGTCCACCCATGTTCAAGTCTATAAATCTTGTAAAGGAATTTGTACGGTCATTGTTTCACTTTATTCGTAGCCACTTGGAGCTGTGGAGTTGTCGTTGTCTGAGGGAATTGTTTAGTAGTAGGGGTCTTGCTCGTCCAGGTCATTTTCCAGAGTTTCTAGGTAGGATCTTATTTCTTATCCCATTACTTAGCATTTTTCTTAGCACAGATTGGTAGGTTTAAGTCATTTTCTTGTTCCGTAGGGGTTATTTGAGTACTGCGGTTGTCATATCATTTTTATGTGCGGTTTTTTCCCTTATTCATTTTAGCTGTGGCCACCTTTCTTTCACCTTCCAGCCCTGGTTTTCTTTATCTACAATCTTCCATGAATTTTCCTCTGACATTTGTTGAAAGAAAGAGGGTAGTGTGTAGATGAACGTTTAGTTGTCTACACCACTCCCTCATTTCCTCAACCATATTATGGCATATTTGCAGCCATTGGTCGATAGCAGTAGGATTTTTGTGGGACACCGGGGGAGGTATTTTATTTTGAAGATGAAGACCTTGTTTGTTCATTCAAGGGGTTGGGAGTCCAGCCATTTTCGAGGTTTTCTCCTGTTGGTGGTATTGATGTCTATGGATGTAAGGCTGTAGTAGAAACCCTAGGGCTTGCGCAATAGAATTTTTGCCTGTAATTTGTGTCTGAACCACCTCTTGAAAGATTTGTGGTTTATATCCTAATATACAAAAAGCACATTTTAGGGTGGAACCAAGGATGGTTAATATGGATTATGATTATTTGGAAAATATCCTGTTTAACATCGGTTGTTGGTTTTAGTATATAGTTTGTCAAAATTGTAGTTATATGTGTGAATATAATAAATATAACATAATATTGTATGATCAACATAGGCTCGTCATCCATACAACAACATGCCTCGGAAACCGAAAAAGAAGGCACAAACAACAGATGAAGAACCAGAGATATAGATCATAACCTGATTCGAGGTTATCTATGAGGATACCAAATCCATCACGGGTGTTGAACCTGAATACAAATGGTGAGAAATATACCAAATGATCTCCAATCGAAGCGTCCCAAATGTCAGATTGGAGGATTTACCCATATATGCTAATATATAAATATCAGCAATCATGAAGGTTTCCACATGTCCAGATCTTTTCCCATGTTCAGAGGTAACAGGTTGGATCCTCCCAAGGGAATGATGTGACAAAGATGATCTTGGATAATACTCAAGGGTAAGGTTATGTTGCTTATAGCCTAGATTATGTAGCCATGGCCTACAAGTTTCCAACACCCTAGAATTATTTGAATGAAGGATGGTTGAAAGAACTTAATCTAGATGTTGTGGAAACTATCAAAAGGATGATGATCCCTGGAAAGAATTTCCACACAAGGCCTTCCAGGGAGTATGAAACCATGAGCCTTCGTACTCCATACAGATTGATAGTGTTGATGTTAAAAAGGATATTTGGAAGAACCAATGGAAATAATTTCAAAATAGGTTGGGTACCAGTAATCTTCTTTGTGGCCACTCAAGGCACCATTTTCAACTCGAAAAATATAGTGTCTAACAATTTGTTTTCCTACATAAGTGTAGCATTGGGAGGAGTCTCGCAGAAGAAATCAAAGTTCTATATGAGCTCAAATTTGATCAATTGTATTTTGTGTGTGTAGCCATTCCCATCTTTGAAGTGCCAATGGGATAAGGACACGTCTCTTGTATATGCTGCATATCAGTTGTTGTGGACACACAATTATTTCAGTTATTACAGGAGTATTTGCAAACATTTCATCATGTCATTGTACAGATTGATTTTCCTTGTTGAGTGTGATTGCATGTCCGAAGAGGCTTTGAAGGTTGTACAAGATAATGGATATTATTAGATGACTAAGGAGGGTTTGTATTTGAGGATGTTTGGTGGATCGAAGGCAACTTGTATTCTGCCAAAGTACATTATAGATTATGTTATTCATAAGGAGGTAGTAAGGAAGATATACATTGATGGAGTTGGTAACTTCCTGTTTGAGCAAAAGAAGGTTGTGTACCCTCTAGTCCCATTTTATATAGGGAGTTACAAGTTCTCCAAAGTAAAGAATGCAACAGAATATGTCAAAGAGCTAGAATATTTTCACTTTGGCGAGATGAGTATCCATAGGAATGAAACCGAAGATAAGGTTGCTAGTTATTGTACTGCATCAGGCATGTATTTCGAGTATGCAAAATTTTTGGATAAAGATGAAGAAATTTTATGAAATGCTCGAAATATGACAGCTTTGAGAAGGATATTTAAGCAAAAGATAACTACGATCGGTGGAAAGGGAATGGTTATTGAGCAACAGAAGAAGCAAGAAGAGGAGGCTTCCAAGAAAAGACAAAAGAAGGCACTCAGATTATTCCAAGAAGCAGAACAGTGGTTGGCAATAGAAGAATAAGAAAAAATAAAAGCAATAGAGGAAGCTGAGAAAAGGTGAGAAGAAGAAGAAATTGTGAAAAGAAATGAAGAAGAAGAATCCCAGAAAAAACAGAAAGAGAATGAGAGGTTAAGGCTAGAGGTATCTGTTAAAGAAAAGGAGCATGCAAAGAAAGCACCTAAGGAGATTTGGAAAAAGGAGCAACAGGAACAGGATTATGCAAACCAGGAGAAAACTTAGTCTTATGATAATCTGGTAGAATCCTCTGTTCCATCCAGTAGCACAGTAGGAGGAAATCTAGTTCCAACATTAGGGATTGAATTAGTCTATTTTATTCCAATGGAAGAAGAAGAGGTGGTCGATCTGAATACGATATTCTACGACAAAGCTAAAAAAATAATTATTAGTAGAACAAAGAAGAAAGTGGACACTGGAGGAAAGAATGGAGTTATGGTGACTGAGAAGACATTTGTTCATGGGACTGATAAAGATTCGAGACTGATGGAAAAGGCAAGAGTAGCCTCAGCACTAGCTACTAAAGACAATGTTGATAAAATAATGATGAATTTGGAACAATCTTAAAAGAATATTGCTCAAATGAAAGAAACCCTAAAAAGGGAAAGAGATGAAGGTCAAAGTTTGAAGAGTAAGTATAAAGACTTGCTTAGTACATTGAGGAGTCCAAGGCAGAATGGAAAACTTTACGATCTGAAAAGGATGCTTTATTATTATCAGTGAACATCATTGAAGGAGAGAAGAAAGACCTAGAGAAGTAGATCATGGAAATAGTGCAGAAAGGGGATATGGAAAACAAAAGAATAGAGAAGATGGAAGCCCAGAACCTTTTACTTAAAGAACAATTGCAAGTAGTGGAGGAGAAATAGATGGACATCACTCCATTTAGAAATCTAGCCTCGATGTTATAAAAGGATATTAATCAGGTTTTGCTGAATCTTGTAGAGGAAATGTATAAGGTGAAACAAATGGATGACAGATTGAAAGAAATAAATCTCAGCTCAACCCAATTTCGAAGAAGATTATCGGATGTGGTAGAGTTGATAAAAAATTAGTTAGCATGGATAGAATCCCATTCAAACTTTCCAGCTGACATGCCTCAAAAATAATTAGGAGGTCTTAAAATGGAGATAGCCATACTAAATTTTGGTTGTAGAACGATGGTCAGGTTAAACACCATTATTGAAAAAACTATTGAAAAGTGTGTAGAGTTTTACAAAGCTATACAACTAGTTCACAATCAGTGCCTAATTCTAACGGATACCCCAAATCAAGTTTTCCTGGTCAGGGGAGAACATCTGTAGAATTTGCAAGAGAGGATGCAAAAGGGAGAGGAGAGCCTGGAAAGCCTTGAAGTTGTCCGTGAAAAAGACATCGAGACCTGGATTATAGAAGAATCAAGTCACCAACTTAATTTAGAAGAAGCTTTGAGTAAGAGTACTACAAATATGAAGGAAATCAAATCCTATTTGTCCAAACATGAGGTAGCAGTTCATGTATTGGAACCTGCAGAGTACAAAGTAATCAGTGAACAAGGACAAGTATGCAATGTTTTTATCAAGACACAATCTGGGCCCACTAAGTTGGCTTATTCACAAATTGAAAATTATGTAATATTTTGTATTTATCCCTTTTTTTTCTAAGTCCATGCACTAGAAGAAATTTTTTTTTAAAGGAAGAGTCGAGGGAGCCCGAAAGGCTAGGGGGAAACTCAAGAGTTTTTTTTGTTTGTATAAATAGAGGTGAAATAGATGTTAGAAGGGACCTTTTTCATGCTACCTTTCTGAAAAGTTATTGTAAGAAGAACCACTTTCTTTTATAATAAAGAAGTCATATTTTCTGTTGGACAAGGAGCTGTGAAGTCTCAAATGCATGATGTGGATTGGTTAAATGTTGAATTACGTATGTTTCATCTTTTTCTACGAAATGTGAGATGGTTATAACCTACAAATTATTTCCATGCTATGAATGATTTTCGGTTTATTTTGTGAAACATACGCAGTATAATGAGTAATCAATGTTTCAATTAACAATGAGCTATCTCGTTGTTTATCTTTCTACTTACATTCATGTATTATGAATTATGAACAACTATCTATAATATTCTCTATGTATGTTTACAGTACATTACTCATCATTAATTACAATATTGCTTCCTAGGGATAGGTTAGATAGAATTAGTGAGCATTAGCATAGTTGTTCTTTGTTTATGCTTTAGAAGAGAAACATGTAAGACAAGAGATAAGAACCTATGCATCACATTGTGAACTCTTTGTTATATCTATCGATTGCACTTAATTAGGCACTTGTATATCATATATAAAGATAAAATTAAAAAATACAGTTAAACTATGGACAGGGATGCAACCTGTGAAACAAGATTTAACCGTTACTTGACCTATGGTAGCTAGACCGCAAACCAGACGAATTCCCCATACCAAGAATAACGAGCTAACTGGGAGCGCTTATTGGGGAGAATCCCTGCTGTTGTTACCTGGGATTTTCCAGGCATCAATATTTTTGGTGCTAGAAGGAGGGTCACCAGTGCATCGCTGGCTGAGGAAATTCATTTTCTTGAGAATACTCCACCGGTGACAGTTCCAAAACCAGCTTCCCTCAAAGACCTAGTCATGAAGAAAAAGTCACAGAGTATCTCTATCCCATTGATAAAGAGGATGTTGATGATTTAAGGATATCTACAAGGGATTATTCAAAGCATATTGGAGGATTACCCATTATTCCTTCTTTTCCTAGAAGAGAGTTTCGTAAGAAGGATCATCCTTACTTGGAGAACTTAGTACTAGTGGAAGAATTTGAAGAACTGCTAGAAGAAACCTTGCAGGAAATTATGCAACCTCTAAATCAGTTGGGAACGGATTCCCCTCACTGCTCACCTTTTCGAAAACTTGTCCACTCTCCTCCTCAATCTCCACTTAGAATCATGGAAAATGTGAATGCAAATCAACCTCCTCCATCACCTACTTGGAGGGATAGATCTCCTATAAACCTTACCCCTTTGTTGCATTGCATGCCTTAGAATTTTGACAAGTCATTGCCCAAGTTTGAACCAAATGAAGGAATTCTTCTGGATGATCATTTGCAAAGTTTTTATCTATATTTAGAAGGTTTAAAAGCAAAAAAACATGAAGACGTAGTCTGCATATTGTTCCCGCATACGCTCAAGGGAAAAGCAACCTCATGGTATTTTTCCCTGCAGGAAAATTCAGTTACAAATTGGAATACCTTTGAGAGATTGTTTAGAAACAAATATGGAATCTAGAGGACTCATGCTTCTTTAACGAAAGGGTTGATTGCCCTAAGGAAATAAAAGAAAGAAAGGGTACATAACTTCACTCATAGGATTGCTGCCTACATAATAAATTTGATGCAGCTACAAAACCTACTGAAAACACCTTAATCGAGTACATTACACTTCAGCTCTTGGTCCTCACCTAGCCATGTTTTTCAAAATATCAGTTAAGCCCACCTTAGTAGAGACTTATGAAGAAGCTGAGAAGGTGGAAGCTGAAATGGAGAGTATAGACCAATATCCTTTACAATCAGAAGAAAAAATTTATGGGAATAGAAAGCCTCTATTGTCAACTAAGCCTAAAGATGAGCGGTCATAGGAATTAGATGGTGTGGTAAAAATGATGCAGAAATTGTCAAATAGAGTAACTGATCTGGAAACGGAGAAGGAGGCCCATAAACAATAAAAACCTTATTATAAAAAGAGAGATGATAATGGTCAACCCAAACCTCCCTCACATAGTCCATTGGCTATCAATTTAACAAAGGTGGGAATGGACAATTTCTATACATTCCATCAGTAGCCTCACTCTGAAAAACATTGCCCACAATGGATAAATTCTGTGACTTTAGTGATGAACGAGTTACTAGATTCCAAGTTAACGAAAACTATGGATGAGAAAGAGAAAGGTCATGAACCAACATAAACCCAAGAATAAGACTCTTTGGTTTTATGGGATTGTGTATCCATGTTTAACATAGGGGATGAAGATATCACTAAGGAAGAAGGAATACCAGAAAGTAATGTTACAAAAAGGAGTTAGAGCTCATTGAAAGAGGATAACATGATACTGCCCAAGATAAAAAAACTTCAGGAGAACATGAAAAAAAAAAAAATAGTACTCAAGCTATTAACATACCAGAGTTTGTCATCTCAAGCAAGAATCCCAAGATAGTCAATATACCTGTGAAGTCTACAAAAAACAAAGTTGAGAATGTCAAGATGAATTCCATTGAACATGAAATGGGATATGACAATGTAGAATATATTAGAAATACTAAAGCACATATCTCTTTGTTTGAAATGTGTAATCTACCCCAACAAAAGGAAAAGATGTTGAAAGCACTTGAGACACCTATGAAGGAACCCCATAATGATAACCAGGCTGATGAAGAGATCGGTGAAGCAAGTTTAGGAGGAAAGTCTAAATATATAACTCCAGCATTCCTAGTTACTTTTGAAAACTTCAATTACAACGTGCATAATTTTTTGGTGGAGTCTGGAGCATCAATAAATGTCATGCCACTTTTAGTTTGTAAGCAAATAAATGGTTAACCCAAGCCAAGTACAGATCAATTTTTCGAATTAGATAGGACTACAGTGAAAGTGCTAGGAGAAATGGAAGATGTCCTGATATGTTTATCAATAGATGAGAGGGTCTTCCAGTATATAGACATTGTTGTAGCTAATATACCGGGTGCATATGGTTTGGTTTTGAGCCAGGATTGGTCATGAAAATTGGAGGGATATTTTTCCTCAGATTGGTCACATGTATGGTTACCTTATAAAGGTTTCTAGAATCAAATAAAGGTGTTAAGGGAACCTCAAATGAAACACAATGTAACTTAGTTGGAAGGAAAAAATGAACCAGTTAATTCTGTTTTGGGAAACTATTTTCTTCAGCTTGAACCCGGAAATTATAAAGCGGAAGAAGCCACTAACACATTAGACATCCAGCCCAATATCCTTCAGTTTTCATGGGCAGATAAGATTGATTGTAATATAGTAGAGTTAGTCTCAGAGGTAGGTAGTAGTTCAAATTCAGTAGGAGTAAAACAATTTTGGATTCTTTATTTCGATGGTTCCAAAATCCTGGAAGGATCAGCAGCTGGCTATGTCCTAATCGATCCAGAGAAAAAAAATATTTTCTTTCTTGTAGATTAGAATTTGAGTGCACTAATAACACATCAGAGTGCAAAGCATTAGTCGAGGGACTAAAAAAGGAAATGGAATTAAAGGTAAAAAATCTAAAAGTATATGGAGATTCTGAAATCATTGTTAGATAAGTTCGAAAGAATATTCATTGCATATCACCACATTTGAAGGCTTATGAAAATTAAGTATGGGATTTATTAACAAATTTTGTTGCATTCAATATCTTTTCAATTCCTAGAGTAAAAAATGCAGCAACTGATTTGTTAGCTACTTCAATTGCAAGGATGGTACCTACAAATAACATATGTTCAATTAAATTTTTTTCTAGGCCTTCTTCTCCAGACAATATCACCAATCTGAGGGTGTTTGTTGATGATCAACAAATATTGGAATTTCTAATGAATGATGATACATTCAAAGGAGCCATAATAGATGATGAAGAGCATCAAGCAAACCTCCAGAATGGAAATTTAATTCCTAAAGGAGTCAAAACCTTGAAATAGATGTTTGATCTAGACAAGAAGTTTAGAAAACCAACAAATGTCAAGACACAGAATTCATCTTTGCATTTCGAGCCGATAAATCTAGAGTTAGAGGCTGAACCCAAATATGTGAATTTGGGGAAGTGTTGTTCACCCAAGGAGAGGAACAAATTCATTAGTTTGTTCAGAAAATAAAAATATGTATTCACTTGGACCTACAAAGACCTCAAAACTTATGACACCAAAATTATACAGCATGTTATTCCAATCAAAGTTGGAGTCAAACCTTATAACCAGCCTCTCAGAAAGATGCACCCTAAATTAGAACCCCTAATTAAAAGTGAGGTGAAAAAGATTCTGGATGCTAAGATCATATTCAAGGTTAGACATTCAGAATGGGTTTCAAACTTGGTGCCCACACGAAATAATTCTTGAGAGATTGAACTTTGTGTTGATTTCAGGAATTTAAACCATGCATCAGATAAAGACAATTACCATGTCCCACCCATGGAACAAATATTAAAAATGGTCTCAGGTTCTAAGTTTTTTTCTCTATTAGATGGATTCTCAAGATATAACCAAGTGCTCCGATAGCAAAGGAAGACAGGCTCAAGACCACCTTCAGAACAAGGTGGGGGACATTTGCATATAGAAGAATACCCTTTGGACTCATTAATGCTGGAGTAACTTGGCAAACGACTATGGATATATATTTTTGCGGTCCGATTGGTCGGAGTGTTGTAGTCTATTTGGATGATGTCACACTATTTTCTATGAATAGAGAAGAACATGCATTTCATTTGAAACAGATTTTCAAACGTTGTAGAAAATATGGCATTTCTTTAAATCCTAAGAAATGTGTGTACAATGTTACGGAAGGAAAGATATTGGGTCATGCTATTTTGAAAAAAGGGATCTCAATAGACCCAGAGAGAATTAAATCCACAGGACAGATTCCTTTACCCCATAATAAAAAGGGTATGCAGTGTTTTATGGGGACAATCAATTTTGTGCGAAGGTTTGTGCGAGACTTTGTTCAAATAGTCAAACCTTTGCAACAAATGGTCAAGAAAAGTATTCAATTCAAGTGGAATGATTCATAGAAGGGTGCATTTAGCAAGATTAAAACATCCATAGATCATGCACCATCACTTAAAATTCCCCACTTTGAAAGAGATTTTATCTTATACACTATTGCTTCAGATGATTCATTAGCAGTGGTGCTTATGCAAAAAGAAGAAGGGGGAGACGAGTACCCCATATCATTTATGAGCACTGGGCTGCAAGGGGATGAATTAAATTATCTAGCAGTTGATAAGAAATCCTATGCATTTTTTAAGAAAGTGAAGCAATTCAGACCGTATATACTTAAGAACCATACCAAAGTGATAGTTCCGCACCCGACAGTCTAATCTCTTTTTGTACAGAAAGAGTTAGGAGAAAGAAGATGTAACTAGGTAATGGCCTTGCAAGAGTATGACCTAGAATTCAAACCAGCAACCATATTCAATGGACAAGGGATCTGCAAATTGATGCTTGAGAGTCAAGACAATGAAGATAACAATTGGGATAATGAAGCTGAATTACACAAGGTGAATGTATGTCCTTTATTCACAGCTCCAGAATCCTGGGATAGAGACTTAGTTCATTATCTTCGGGAGGGATACTTTCCTGAACATTGGAATCCCAAGCAAAGGAGAGCATTACACTTGAAACCAGCCTTATATCAGATTATTGATAGAGTGTTGTTTAGGAAAAAATTTGATGGAGTTTTTCTCAGATGCTTGGAACGTGAAGATGCAACTAAGGTTGTGGTAGAACTACATGATGGACCTACTGGAGGTCATTTCTCAGGAGATACACAAGTCCACAAGATTTTAAGAGTTGGGTATTACTAGCAGACTTTTTTCAAAGATGCTCATGCTCATGTTAGGAAATGTGATACTTGTCAAAGGAGTGGTGGAATAAAACCAAAGGCAATAGGACCTTTAAAGCCAGTTATTATTTTAGAACCATTCGAGTAGTGGGGGATTGACATTATCAGAGAGATCAATCCAAATTCTTCATTGTAGCATAAGTACATCCTAACAGCAATAGACTACTTCACCATATGGGTAGAATCCATTCCATTGTGAAAAGTGAATGAAGATGTAGTTATGGACTTCTTGCAAGACCACATTATGACCAGGTTTGGGGTTCCAATTTCCCTGGTTTTTTATAATGCTTCATATTTTTCATCTATTAAATTGATTGCGTTTACAAATGAAAAATGAATTAAGCTACATTATTCTGCTAACTACTATTCGCAAGGTAATGGTCTAGGAGAATCTACAAATAAAAACCTCAATATGATTTTGAAGGAAACAGTCATAGAAAATCAAAGCAGTTGGCACCTAGATTTTATTAATGCACTCTGGGCTGATAGAGTCACACCCAAGAACTCCATAGGTGTGTCACCCTATACTCTAGTCTATGGGAAAGAAGCTATCGCGCCTCCCAATATTCTGTTGCCATCCTCTCAACTAGCCCAAGCTTCTAAAGGAACTGACAATGAAGTTCTGCAAATACGAATCAACAATATTCTAAAGTTAGAGGTGTATAGATTCAATTTGAGAGAAAGGTTTAAGCATCAACATGAAATGGTGAAGAGATGGTTTGATAAGCATAAAGCCGAAAAGAAGGAATTTGAAGTAGGTGATTTGGTTCATAAATGGGATCACCCGCATGATGAGAAGGGAAAGCATACTAAATTTCAGCAATTATGGATAGGTCATTTTCAGATTGTAAAGAAGATAGGCCCATCAAGTTATAAATTGCAAGATTTACAAGGGTGGGAAGAGAACTTTCCATTCAATGATTTAGTTCTCTAACCATATTTTTCTTAATGATTTTTGAGTTTTCTTTGTACATAAATAAAACTTTTGACTTTTTTCAATTTTGTTATATTAGTTCTTCTTGTTTTACGTTTTTGGTTTGCTTTACCTTATGTTTCAAAAAACCAACACAAACTTTGCTTTTGGAGTTCATCAAAGTTCTGGATAAACTAAAATCTTTTGACCAAATATTTCTTGCTATTTGCACATACATCATGCTTAAGGATCCTTTAAGATTAGAATTTTATCTGAATATATTATGAACACATTGAAGTCCCATTTAATCCCTGTAAAATAACTAAGGTCAGAAAATTCTAGAATACTAGTTTGAGGCTCCATTCACTTCACACTAAAGTCTATCCTAGGAAGCTAACAACAAAAGACCCATGGAGAGGAAGCAGGGTAAGTAGTTGTATGGTATTTAAATGATACCATGACACAAATGAAAGCAAAAAGGCTAAAAGAGTCAAGTTTCCAAGAAAAAAAGCATACATAAAAAATGCATACTGAACAAAATCAGTTTGAATAAGATTGCTGAAAAGTTCTTCTCCGTCCTTGACCTGAAAGTGAAATATCTCTCACAGAAAAGGACACTATGGATGGAAGAACCTAAACCAAATTTTAGACAGAAATCAATCTGGGAGGAATGAAAAGGACAAAATTCTAGAAGCATCAAAAGAATGCAAAATGGCATGGGAATGAGGAAAAAAAGAATATATATGTTCATACCCTATTGCAATCCTGTGGTGTCTAAGTTGGAAGAAATCTAAAGGAAGAAGTCAAATAAACTTCATATCTTGTCCTGAGAAGAGTTATCAAGACTATTAAATCCGGGTGCCCCTATTCCATTTGGGCCATAATCAATGTTGAACTTTATAAATCTTGTATTCTAGAAAATATGGGCATCTTAAAGAAATCTAGTAAAATTGTCTAACATGATACTTTAAAATAATCTTTGTTCAAAAGTTGGCTATCAAGAGATCTGTGTTCGCTAGTTAGTCACCAATTATTGCAGCTGCAACTACCATCTCAAAAAAAATTGATTTTTAGGGCCCTCCTTATTCATTTAGTTTTTATAAGGATTATAAATTCTATCTTATCTCACAAAGGTTTGTTTCATGACATAAAAGTTTGGAAAAAAAGAAGTTGTTTTTCCTTATATCGGATGCACTCGTGAGATTCCTTCTGATGCATCGGAAGCATAGTGGTCTAGCCAGTTGATGTTCTATATCGGATGCACTCCGAAGAGTCCTTTTGATGTATCGGGTGTTCCTTGGTCTATTGTATCGGAAAAGTTTTGCCGAGGGCTCCGGGAGCTTAGTCCAGATCTTTTCCGATGCATCGAGTTTCCCATGTCCTATCTTGTTCTGATATCCACAGAATTTTTGTTATGCTTCCGTCCGCTATGTCGGCTTCTTCTTCCAAAACATTCTGAGGGCTTAGTTATTTTTCTGGTCGATGTTGTGGAAGCGGAGTCCAAAGCGCATCTGATGTCTTCCCAAATTTGGTTCCGATACCAGTGCGATGTTAGGTGCCTCACCTACTGATGGTTGTTTAAGCATTTTTTAACCGTCTCGAAGTTTTATTTATAATCGCCCAATCTTTTGAGACCTATCTTTACAAACCACCATGTTATCATCAATATAGCACCTTCTGCAGACATAAATTGTTCCTCTGGTATGAATGGTTCAGGTCCAGAACAAATGAGTAAGAACTAGGTTGAAGACTTTCCCTGAAAGCTATAGATGCCTGGAATAAAACTCCGATGAAATACCTGTAGACTTGCAGAAGAACATCAAACATACAACAACATCAAAGGGACCAGAAAACTATCCATATATCCATATTAGTGACGAAGGAATACAATGATATATATGTGAGATTATAACACAATAGATACATGGGAAGGAAATCAACTTTGCATTAATAGATGAATTAAATAACTTACAACCATTTTTCCTTAGTGTTGATGCACCCATTCACAAGACTAGCACCTCATCCCCGCTAGCTCCAACTTGTTCCTCTATGCTCTCTAATGGATTAGGCCAGGATGTTAATTCAACAACATAACTTTACTTATTTCTTCTCATCCCAACCATGGAGTATCAGCTTATATTTATAGGCTCAAAGGGATAGGAATGGTTGAGAAATTGGTGGGTGAGGTGGCCATGAGATCCTTAAAGGAGGGATCTTGAGGTTAAGTGACCTAGGTGAGTAGGGATAAGGCTAGACATGAGACTTTAGTTATAGAAGATTTTTGAAACCTACTTTTTCAATTTTTACCAAGGGAACCACTTATAATCCTTTATGACAGAGCGGTGATGGGTGAGAACGACACCAAGAACAAAGGTTGAAGGCACTAGAGCCACCTATTTTCCACATAACTTGAGCAGTGCTGCATAAGGTACCACTTATATGTTTAAGGGTAAGAGTGATGCCGGATTTTTGTATGTTAAAACCAACATCTAGAGAATATTTCACTTCAAGTTTGGGATTTAAGGATAAATATCTGAGGGATTCTAGCACATGTTGGTGACAGAATTTGAGTGTAATATAATGCCCCCCAAAGCATGAGGCTAGAGGGATATGATAGGTGAGAGCTTTGATAGAGAAATTTATCACTTCAAGGTAAGATCCAGCTTGATCAGAGAGTGTCATTGAGTAGGCATCTGCAATACATCAATACTTTGACTCATGAATAAATGTAACCTCATCATGGCTGCATACCAATACAAGGTAGATCCATGAGAGGAATGAACAACCATGGCTACTAGAATATAATGTAGATCCATGTGATAGAGGACTCAAACTTGGACATAGCTACCAGATATACAACATAGATCTATGTCATACAGATGCAAGTTTGAGCATAGCCACGACCATACAAATGTGGGTCCTTGATGATACTTCATACAATATACTCCATCGTAACCTGGGGAAAAAGCTATGAGTGGTTTTAACAAATACCCAAGGTCTTCATCTCGTCTTCCACAAAGTACGATTCTAAGCATGTGATTACAATGTTTTGAATTCAAACACGGTAGAAACCACTTGATTACTGGCCAATGATGTGAACCATTAACAAGTGCGAGGGAGATCACCGTTGATGTCAATGATTCCCAAGGTAACCTAGTACAATCTACTGAGTGTGAATAGATGTTTTGATGTTGAACATGCTGCAAAATATTTTGATCAAAGGTCAATGATGTGAACCTTTGTCGATAGCGAGAGAATCTGTCATTGAGGCATACAGATCTCAAGGTACTAAATTTTGTTTCTAGGACTAATTCCAAAATGATGAGCTGATCTCAACAGGAATAGTCTCGTCAAAGGAGGGCCATGATGAATCCCACATAAACAACACAAAACTTGCAACAAAGTTATGGAATGTTGTAGATAATATAACCATAGGATTGACTCAAAGTACTGACACAAAGGTTGTTTTAACTACAGGGGTAAGCTTCTTTCTTTCCTTTGAACATTGGGCGACACGAAAAGAGACTTGGCAGCATGACTAGACCAGAAAAACACACAATACGACTATGGACAATGCATTATTTTGAAAGACTCAAAGGAGTGACACGACTCATGAAAGTGGATCGATTTGTAAACCAGCTGAATATCCAATTGACTAAATGATATGCAAACAACTTCCATGTTCAAAGGTGATAAACAAATTCCCTTCCCTTAATTTCCCCATCATGATTGATGAGTACCTCTTTTTGTTTTTACGAGTCCAAAGAGGATAAAAAACACTTGTTTTAGCTCATCCGAAGATAATTCCATTCCCATATTTTTCATGAAACTGATAAAGGAGGGGTTTGTTCCCAAAAAACGGTCTCTCGGTGTTTAGTTTAACAAGTCTAAACAAAGACGAAAGAAAACTCCAGAAGGTCCTTTTTCGTATGATTTAGTCTCTAGGGACCGAAAAAGTATAAATAATACTTGAGAGAACTCTTCCTGTCATGGTTGGCTGGAGTGTTCCTTTTTCGTAAATAGTCTATACGAACCGAAAAACAGATAATTAACCTGCCGTCGAAGAGACGACTCTTCAAATACTTTTATGAGTATGAAGAAGACAAGTACTCGAAAGTCTTTTCATATTTAGGGAGTCTGAAAAGAGCTTAAAGAAGACTCCATTAGGTCTCTTTTTACGATGAAAAGTTTTATGAGCCTAAAAAGACTCAAAAAAATACTCAAAACTTTGATATTGAGTTGTGAGAGCATGACCAAAGTGTCGAAATAAACGCTCGTGGAATTTATCTGTTTTATGGAATTACAAAAAAGTAAAAAACAAACTCCTCATAGACTTTACTGTTTCTATCTCTACCCTTGCAAGACTAAAAAACAACATTAATTTCCCAAAAAATGACTTTAGTGGACTATATAGACGGATTTTATAATAATAATGATTTTAAAATACCAACATAGCATTAAAAACCCCTAAAAATAGATATAAAAGGCATTTTAAATAGTAGAAATCAAACCATTTTACTACTCACCACTTGGTGGGAATATTTTGGAGCAAATTTGAGCGAGATATTCAATCGATGATTCTGGGAGATTCTACCATCTGATTTGAGTGCCGTCAGTGCCAGGTAAATAAAAAAACGTTAGCCTTTCTTTTCAAAGTGTCCATTTTTTATTTTGTGAGGGTATTGGGATGTTTTAGGCAAGCCCTAAATCTCCAATGTGGGCACTGCTCCTACCCCTAACGGGACAAGCGATGCACCGTGAGAACCGCGCAACTTCTACTACACTCAGGAGGTGCCATTCCTCTGTGCAAACGAAGCTCAAGAGGTGCTGGCTGTGAGTGGGGAAAATGAATGGATAAGGAAAATCACAAGTTTTTAATTGATTGTGTTTCTAATTGGTCCATTAATTGTTTTTGGTAGGTTCCAAGTGATAAAAAATGATTATATGGAAAGAACAACAACATGATGATGATGATGATGCTTTTTCCGAGAGAAATATGGGGTGCATAGCCGCATTGAGGAATTGTGTCCTCCTCAAATTATTTCACACACCTAACATGGTGTCTCATGAGCGATTGTTGGAGTATATCTTCCATATGTGGAACTCGGAGAAGCAATACTTTGAGGTAGGATCCCATGTGTTGATTGTTGAGGAAGAGGATATCCACTTCTTGACCGTATTATCGAGACGAAGTGCTACGATTTCACTAACTGGTTCCCATGGAGGGGATGTTACCACCCAGGAGTTGATCGACCGTTACTGCATTCTTGGTACTAGAACTTAGGGGAAGAAAATTCCCATTAAGTCAGTGAGGGATGATCATCTCCGCGCTCTTATTTTCACCATGCAGAGGCTGGATAGGATCCAAGGGAATCATTAGGATTCTAGGGAACACATGTTATACACAATAGAGGCTATGGCACATACTCTCTTTAACTGGGCAGAGGAATTACTACCGGTCTTCAAGTACCAGCTGACCAAGTGTTGGCAAGGAGAGTTGAAACAGTTGGATATGGTTCCATCTTAGCCTATTTCTTTTTTGAGCGGGTCCCTCATCTAAGGCCCAAATTAGTTTTCATTGAGTTGAGGGTGAGAGACCCTCGTATTCTGAGGTAGGTCAGGATCATGGCCCATAGAGGAGCAGACAGAGGGAAAGTAAAGTTCAGGGATCCATTTTTTCACTGGTTGAACGATCAAATCCTAATGGTCTAGGATTACATGTATGTGGGTACTCAGAGGCAAACCTAACCTACCACTTCCACCTGAAGGATAATGGGGAGACATGGGTAAGAAACAAAATCATAAGATGGAAATTTGTGCTTTTGCATTTTTAATGTTTTATATTTTTTATGTATAGTAACAAGACCTGAAAATTTCCATGTAGATGTTGGAGTGGCACAACCTGGGGGATCTTCCCCACTAGATAGACAAGCGGGAGATCGGTTTGTTCAACAAAGTGACGACCTGATGGGAGAGATAGAGGAGAACCTGGAGATGTTGACTCTGGACATACCCGATGCATGCATCGATGATCTCCTGATGCGATATCAAAGGCACACAGAAAGAGTGCCAGGTTGTTTTAGTTGTTTGCTATGTAGAGTAGTGCAGGTTGTCATATGCTACAATGAGCATCACTAGATAGTTCTACATGATGTATTGTTGAAAAATGATATAGATTCAGGATTTTGTATCATTTTTTGCTTCCTAAAAGCCAAAGTGCTTTAGATGAGGTCTCGTGACCTATTTTTGTAAAATACTTTATATATATATATACAGAATTTTTACTTCTGATGTTTATATGATTCAAATGGGAAATGTATTTACATGAGTTTTTTTTTTTTTACTGTTTATTTACAATATAATGAACCATGTTTAATTTTCATGTTATGAATGGGAAATATACCAGTCTAGGATATGATTTTCCAATGAATCAACAACTACATTGTCTGGACTAGGGATATGCCTATAAGTAATAACCTCAAATGGCCTTTCTAATAGATGTACCCTTTGATAGAGACAGAGCAATATAGGGTTTCTGATGGTATAGACCTGGTTAAAATGACAAACCACTAACTGTGAGTCCATGAAAACTACCAAGTCACGAATGTCCCAGAATGCAGGCCCAATCAAAAGACCTGTGATTGCTTCATAATCAACAATATTGTTGGTAGAAGGACGAATAAAAACTACTCTCGAACTCACTAGATCGTGTGCAGGAAATATAGAACCCAAGAAGAGGAAGTTAGGTTCAAGGTATGGTGACAAGCACCATCAGTGAAGCCATTAAAAGCCATTTGATCTGCATAACCAAAACATGGTATAAACAATCTAGATACTAAAATCAAAAGCATATTGAAAATACTAAAACAAACTGAAAAGTAAGACAATGTACATATATACAAGGTACTACCACACATGAATGATTTAGAAATAGTACCTCTTCAGGTACAACCCATTGCAAGGTTTCCCGAAGGGGACTCCATCATCGTCCATGAGCTCATAGGTCCCTTTCTCTAAAACCTTGGAAATGATAAAAGGACCGTACCACATTAATTCAAACTTCCCTTTTCCTATCTTATCATGTCTTTGATCATAAGTCAGGACTATGTCACCTTCGTTAAACACACGAGGTTCGATAGATTTATCGTACTATGCCTTGACGTGTTTCTTATGTGCCTCATTGGCTAAGGCAACATCTCATATAGTTTCTTCAAGGTTGGTAAAATATAAAAAAATTTCTTCCCTGGTAGAAGTAGGATGGAGAATTTCAACAGCAAGTTTCAAAGACGAAATCTGACACTGAATAGGTAGGAGAACTTCTATTCCGTATACTAACTGAAAGGGTGTAAAACTGGTTAATGTTTTCATTGAAGTTCTATAAGCCGAAAGAGCAGAGAAGAGAGTCTAGTTCCAGTAGGATTTGTGATCTCCAACTATCTGACGCAACATAGTTTTTATAACTTTGTTAATAACCTCAACTTGACCATTAGCTTGCGGATAATAGGGAGTTGAGTTTTCATGGTGAAAACCAAGTTTAGCACTTAACTCTGCCATCATCTGATTCCAGAAATGTGATCCATGATCAGTGACAATAGATTGAGGAACCCCAAACCTAGCTATTACATGGTTGAAAAGGAAGAGGGCGACAGTCTTACAATCCTCTGCATATGTAGGCATAGCCTCAGACCATTTACTAAAATAATCGATGGATACTATGATGTAACCATGCCCCCTGGATGAGGTAGGAATACAATGCATGAAATCTATCCCCCATTTGGTGAAAGGGCCAACAGAAATGACGGGGTGTAATGGAGCAGGGTGGGTGCACTTTTTTGGATAAAAGTGTTGAAAGGGTGGGAATTTCTTAATAGCCTCATGACAATATTTAAAAATACAAGGCCATAAATAACCAGCATGAAGTATTTTCTGAGCTGTAGCCATCCCGGAAAGATGACCGCCACATGCTCCAGAATGGAAATCATTAAGAATCTATTCAGCCTCGTCATGGGTGAGCCATCATCGGAGAATGGTATCTATACCACGTCTATACAATGTATCATTGAGGATAAGATAATACTTCACATGGTGATGAATGCGGCGATGATCATCGCGAGATATAGTAGGCTGAAAATGCTGTGTCTGGAGATAAATAATTAAATCTCCATACCACAGATCAGTTGTTCATATTAGGAACAGAAATTCATCCGGGAATGAATCAATGGGCTCAGAATCCATTAAAGCACAGGGATGTTCAGTCATCAACTCTGTAAAGACTAATGATTTCTTTGAAGTAGCTTTGGAAAACTCAAGGTCAAATTCCTGTAGGATGACAATCCATCAGGAGTATTTCCCCCCTAGCACCTGACGAGTAAGGATGTAGTAAATAGGGTTTTGGTCCGCGAGTATGGTAGTGGTACGAAGCAGGATGTAGTGACGAAAATTTTGGACAATAATGACCGTAGCCAATGCTAGCTTCTCCACACGTGAGTGTCGAGAAGATTCTTACTGGCATATTAAATCATGTGTTCTAGGCCATTCTAGTCCTCTTGGGCTAAAACCATTCCGATAGTAGTAGTAGAGGAAACAACATACAAGAGAAAATCCTTTGGGAAATTTGGGGGGTGTATCATGGGTGAATGGGTCAGAGCATGCTTAATATTATCAAGAGCTCATTGGTCCTGGTCATCCCAGAAGAATGGAGTATCCTTCTTAAGAAGACGCATATAACCACTGGTTTTCTCATCAAAGTTACAAACAAAATGACGAAGAAAGTTTTCCTTCCCTTGCAAACTTTGGAGTTCAAGCAGGTTGATTAGGGCAGGTAGAGCGAGTATTGCAACAATATTTAATGGATCAATCTGAATACCATCCTTGGAAACCACGAAGCCTAAAATACGTCTCGTCTCAACACAAAAAACACATTTGTGTGGGTTCATCCATATTTTGTAATCAAGACATCTCAGGAAAATGTCTCTAAGATGTTGAGGATGGTCTTCCTGTTGTTGTGAATGCACATGGATATCATCGAGGTATGACTCCATGATGTTGTTAATGTCATGAAATGCATAGGACATAGCACACTGGAATGTGGCCCCAACATTCTTTAGACCAAAGGCTAGCTTCCTGTAGGCAAAGGTCCCCCACAGGAATATAAATGTCATCTTATGTTTATCGGTTGGAAATATCTCAATATGATTGTAGCTAGAAAATCCATCCATGAATGAGAATATGGCACTCCCAGCACAATTATCGATAATTTGATTGATGTCTGGAGTCAGAAAGTTATCCTTAGGACAAGCTTCATTCAGGTGTCGAAAATCGATACAGACTAGAATAGTTCCCTTCTCTTTGTTCACAATAATGATATTCGATACCCATCCCTTCAGGGGTATAGGATAGATGAATCTTGCCTTCAGAAGTTTCTCGACTTCGTCTTTGATAGCCATAGCCTTCCGCAGATGGACTTGTCTCAATTTTTGCCTAATCAGTTTGGATATAGGATAGGTTTTGATCTCATGGACCACAATAGATGGATGTATCCCAGGAATTTCTTCATAAGACTAGGAAAAATTGTCTCGGAAATTTTTAAAAAGTGCTCTATACTCTTCAGTTTTGTCTATTGAATATTTTTTCCCAACGTGAACATGTTCAATAGTTCTAGGCTTGACCGATATGTTGATTGGATCCATTTTGGTAATGTTGCATAAATTTCCTTCAAACTCAGAATCTTGCAACAAGACAGGTGTTTGCAAAATGTCAACAATATCAGTACCCAAGAGAGATAAAAAATCATTATTTGTCGAACTGGTATTGGGGAAAAACAAGGATCTGTGATGGTGATCCTCCCATACTAATTCATTCCTATTCATAATTTCTATAATATACTCGTCTAATGGAAAAGTCTAGGAGAGATAATCCAGAATAGGAAGTGAAGGTTCTAACCAGTAGGGAAGGAAGTACGGATCCAAAGCCACAAGATGAATATGATCTTTAAGAACATCGGAAATAGATTGATTGGAATCATAAACTGCTTCATGCAGGCTGAGGGAGTATGTCTCAACAACATGTTTACCCTTAGGATGATACCTAAATGAAGAGACGATATTAATTTTTGTCGTTTTTGTGCTAGAAGGGGCTGACGGAAATGTTAGAATAATCAACCCATAGTATTTACCCACTTAGACATTATTTTCATTTGTTTTGTCTTATTTTCCTAGTCCATGAGTCCCACCATGTGCAAGTTGTCAATTGCCTATCCATAGAGGTCAAAATTTCCATTATTGACTCATGGAGCGCTTTGGAAAGTCCTGGGAATCATATCTACTTTATTCCTGGCCTCCTAGGTGCCCTTCTGCTTTTTCTGCTTTGTTGACTGCTTTTCCAGTTTTTAAAGCACATAAGGAAAGCTAGACTAGGTGAGGTGA
>LPNX010334391.1:319935-457830 GCA_001517045.1 Pseudotsuga menziesii | reverse complement strand
CTGCTTGTAGTGGATTCGATGTCTTGAAATGGAGTCACTGCTTACAATTAACACAGAAAACAACAATATAAAAAACATTATCTTGTTGCTTCCAGAAACTTGGACGACTCTGTCATCCATTTTAGAAGGCTTTAGTCTTTAGATTGTCCTGTTGCTGGAATAGATATCATTTAAGCTTCTTTGGAGTTTGTGTCACACTGATAGCAGATAAAAAATTAATATAAAATTATAAATATAATCTTGTAAATAAACTGTGGTGAGCTCAAAATAAATGAAAAAAATACAAAGAATAAATGCAAAATAAGCTACACAACTACTAGTGTGCACTGTATACTGTGTTGCTATTTATTACAATTAATTAATCTCCTGAAACAGAGGGTAACTATATATGCAGAATTTTAGCATTTGTGTCATCATTCAAACCAATGGTTGTGAATCTTGCTCGCATGGTAGTATTACCTTGGATGAGTTACAAAGTTGACAAAACAAAAGGAAACATTAACCACTATAACAATATGCATATTACACAGAAATCAAAGAGCTGCCATGGATTAGTATTCCTTGTTAAGATGGGCATTAGAGTCTTACTTGAAAGGCCAAAATGCCATAGCTTTGCTAATGTACTCAAGAGTTGCTGAACTTGGATATGAGGTTGCACAGAGTAATGCTGCATGGATACTTGACAAGTTTGGGGAATATGATATATGCATAGGAAAGTCAGATTTCTGCAGTGATGTTGAACGACATAAACGCGCACACACCCTTTGGAGGCATGCATCAGAGCAGGGTAATGAGCATGCAGCACTTTTAATTGGGGACGCCTATTATTATGGCAGTGTGAGTTTATCTATTCTCAAGGGACCTCAATATGATTGCCAAAGTAGTTTGTATAGGTATTGAGAGTTGCTCTTGACTTTCTGTTCTTTCCTTGCAGGGCACTGACAGAGATTTTGAGCGTGCTGCGGAGGCTTACATGCATGCTCATTCCCAGTCAAATGCTCAGGCTATGTTCAATCTTGGATACATGCATGAACATGGAGAGGGCCTTCCTTTTGATTTTCACTTGGCAAAACGATATTATGATCAAGCTCTAGAGACCGACCGGGCTGCGAAGTTGCCTATGATGCTTGCACTTCTGAGTGTATGGATTAGAAAGAACTATGGTGGTAGTTGTCTGGTAAGATTTATTATTGCTTTTTGTTGGTATACTTCATACTCATCAATTAGCTCACATAAATGTGATGATACGTTTGAGTGTTGGATATTGCTCATAGGTTATTTGTTTGGGAAACAATGTTGTCCAGCTAATGATGTGAAATTTTTTTTATATGGATGGTATTTTTATGTGAACGTTGAATCTGAATAGGTTGTGTGAACTCTGCAGGTGACACTAATTGATTCTCTCCCTGACATGCTTCCCAAATTAGGAAAATGGTTAAAGAAGACCCTTATTGATGATGGCAATGTGACTTTAGTTACACTGTTTGTCTACCTTTTGACAGTCTTGTATCTCCGTGATAGACAAAGGCGAATGGCTGCTCAAGTAGTTCATCTGCCTCAAGTAGATAATAATTGATAATCATGACTCTCAGGTCAGTCTGGTCTAATTCAGTGTTCTGTTATATTTGAACACTTTGCTTTGAATCATTGGTGGGCATATTGTTTTTTCTTGTACATGGGGTGGAATGGCTTTGCTGTAGCTGATGAGGTATATGTTGTAGAGTCATTGGGGTCATATGACTATCACATAGTTTGAGATCATATAGGAGGGCCATGTGAAGTAATTGCTAATCGTCATTAAAAGTAGCACAACTTGAGTGCAGGGATCTAATGCCCAAAAGAGAGAATGTTTTATCATTGATAGATATGGATAGTACTAGGTACAACCAAAACAACGGTCACAATTAGTGGCAAAATGAAGATGATTGGTAATTTAATAATTAGTGTCATCTCAACTTTGATAATTCTATGTTGGCTTCACATATATGCTTGCCAGCACACCCATCTGAATCACCAAGAACCTTCGTGTGTGTGGTGATTTCCATAAGGCTAAAGCTTTGGCCATGGCGGCCAATCTATTAAGAACTGGCCTGTTTTGCTAAAACATGCTGGAATAGTGCCCCTGACAGATTCAGCTTTGCCTTTCAGGTAGTCATTCATTGGCAAGCTGCCTTGTTTTGTGATTACAGGGAATAAGTGTTGAGCCATTACTCTGGTTTCTAGCATCGTGTTAGGAATCAACATAGATTCATGGCTTTGTCTCATTGAGGGCGTGGTAGGGTTTTTCTTTTGATGATTTGTCTGCTGAAGTCAGGGCTGCGGTTTATCTGCTAATATATGCTAATGACTTCTCTGACAGGGCGCTCAGCCTGATCCCATTGCTGCCTTGGCAGCAGCAAGGTAGACAAGCTCTTTTATGAAATATGTAACTATATTTTTATGCACAATATAAGAATTATTTCTTTTATCAAAAAATAACTTTTTGTGTTTTTGTGATAAATGGTTTAATTTTGAATTTTGATGGTGGTCAACAGAAATTCTTTAGTGAATGATTTCAATGAAATGCAGAGGGCTGCTCAAGATTGTCATATTCAGGTTCCTCTCGAGGTAATTAAGTAAGTATCAACTTGAATCTAAATCTCTTCAGTTATATTGTTTTTATTATCTATTTCTTTCTCATGTTAATTATTCAATTTTATGATCTTTTTCTCCCTGTACATTTTTGTGACATTTTTTAATGCTTTAAATTCAGTAAGTGTATTGGAAACAATCCTGAAGCGGGTTATATTTTTCTAACAGGCTTATTGATGGTGGAAAAAATCCTGATGAGTTCACTAAGGATATTATAAACAATTGCATTAAGAGAGATCAAACAACCAAAGGAAAATCAGAAGCTTTCAAGGTGAGCAAATGTCTCCTTGTCTGCTATTTGCTGTGGATGTCAGATCTGCGAAGTTCAAGATCTGGTGGAATTCGGACTTCAAAGATAATTTGTTATTTTGTTTTTAAAAAATGACAATTGGTTATGAACAACAACATTATTTGAATTGATGTCTTGGTTGTATTCTTTTGTCTTGATTTTCAGAACATGCAAAACAAAATCTGTCCATTTTAGAACATAGAGAATACCAGAGGCTGAAATTTTGTTGAAAAGTATTAGGGAAATGTTGGAGTTTTTGGAATAAAACATATCCTGCAAGCAAAATTAATTATGAAATTTCGAACATGTCTTTAAGAAATGCCCACATTTTCCTACATTGACTCAAATTGTATAAATTGAAACTAACTTTTTGTAATAGAAACAATGAAACACAGTTCTGATAGGAAATTTATTTTTGGGATTTTCAGATATTTCTCAGAATATCTGTGGAATTCCATTGCCCTTGCACAAGTTTCATGTGACTGGTGGAATTCAGCATTAGTATTTTCAGTTGAGATTTCAGAGGGGCAATGTGGAAGTGTCAGTTCAGTGAATTGATTATGTTTGCAAGGGTAGGGTTGATGTTGAAATATAGTATCATGAATGTATTAATATTTTATGTTTCCAATTTCACAAGGATAATGAGATGTTGATAATGTAGGAAGAACAAAGTGCATTTGTATCAGGGTTTAAAATTTATGATACTTAATTTTGGCTTCTGTCCCTAGGATACTAAACTTGTTATTGGTGTAATGTCTTCCCAAAACATGTTTCATCTTTGAGCAGAACCTTATTCAATATGTAACTCTTATTTTTTCCTCCAGCATTGTCAAAGAAGTTGGTATGAAAGTCATATTTCAACTATGAAATTTATTGATGGGTGGCTAAGATATTGGTACGCCTATAAAGGAAGGCCATAGAATACTAGAACTTACAGGCTGGTCCACGGGCTCTCTGGATATCTGATACATGAAGTTACCTATCATGGCCCATATGTACCTTTTTGGAATGAATGTTCTAGTTTATACAACAGACTATTTTCACTGAGGCAGTAATTAATTTATTTTTGTGTTTAGTCACTTAAATTTCTGGTGGGTTAAGTGCAATCAAGTGGAAGCTTGTATTGAGATGATCAAATTTAACTTAACTGTGGATAAAATGAAATAATAGGGCCTGTTTAGGGCCTAATGATTCAATTTGCAGGTATTTTTTTTTTTAAACTTCACTACCGTCGCTTAAGCGACGGTTCTCCATGTCGCTTAACCGATGGTTGCAGGTATTTTTAAAAAAAAAAACTTCACTACCGTCACTTAAGCGACGGTTCTCCATGTCGCTTAACCGACGGTTGTAGGTATTTAAAAAAAAAAACTTCACTACTGTCGCTTAAGTGACGGTTCTCCCTGTCGCTTAACCAACGGTTAATATTTATCTCCGTCTCTTAACCGACGGTTCTCCATGTCGCTCAACCGACGCATAATCTTTATCTCCGTCGCTTCACTGACGGTTCTCCCTGTCGCTTAACCGACGGTTAATCTTTATCTCCGTCTCTTAACCGACGGTTCTCCATGTCGCTCAACCGACGCATAATCTTTATCTCCGTCGCTTCACTGACGGTTCTCTATGTCGCTTAACCGACGCTTAACATTTAACTGACAGTAAACTGAGGTGTCGCTTAACCGACGGATTAGAAAGATGTCGGATAACCGACAAAACTCCACCGACTCCTAAAAAAAATACACAGTGTCGTACATGCGACAGGGAAGTGTCGAAAATCCGACAATACGGCCATCGGATTTTTGGTCAAAATGTAGTAGTGTGGTGATATTGAATTCTATGGAATTAAAAAATATGTGATCCTAATTTAAACCAAATTCAAAGAAAGTTTAGAACTAATTTTTAGCCATTATTTTGTTTACTTCAATGCTTAATTTCAACTTTTGAGGTACCTTTCTTCATGACGAACTTTGCCTAAGTATTAAAAGGATGAAATTTTATGATGCAATTTACTATTTTGACATAGTGTATAATGGTAATGTTGATTGATATATATTATGCATGTTGCATTTTACCTTTTAGTGTTTGTGACCATTGGACTAGGGACATTATGAATTGTTTCTAAGGAAGTTGATGCTTATGAGAATGATCGGTGTGGTCACGAAAGTCCTTAACAATCATGAGTATATGATATACTTCTTGCATACAAAAGAAGAGATGATATTTAATCATGCCAAACTGTGCCCCCATCTCGAATTCATAGATAAAAAATGAGTTGAAGATTCCAAGGTATGCACATTACTTCCCTTCTTTCACTTCATGGGAATTGGTAATGTTTTTTAATGAATGACAGGATTTTTTCCCTTGGCTTAGTCCTCAAATGGATAAAGTGCTTTTAATTTTGTTGTTTTCCCATTGTTTTCTGATTTTTCTGTAATATTTATTTCTTATTTCTTTCGCTGTCCATGATACCATGTTCTAGGCTGGCACACTTTTTGGTTTGTCTGTGGAATTCTAAGTGGATTTTACTGTGAATTGGGACCTCTGTCAAACAGGAATTTGAGGTTCAGATGTTTTCCTTTATAACGGCTATTATTGGTAATCTACCCAGTGTTATAGATAGGATACTGTTCCTGAGTTGTGAATATTAGACAGGGCATCAGTCAAGGGGAGGGTTAAGGCTGAGTTTAATGTTTGTCATAATTTTTTATCTGTCATATTAAATTCCCCACATACCTTAAAGTTCTTGAGAACACTAAATGTGGAATTTTTAATTTTATTGGATCTTAATGTTCATGCTCAAAAATTAATATTTTAAACCAATACTTGTATCTCATCTTTGAGTTCATGGAAAATGGGTAGCTCGGAAACTAGATCCATGGCGCAAGGTCATGTGCTGGGGATTTGAGTTCTAACTTGGAACTAGAGGCTACAGATTGTCGTGGACATGGCAAAAAGGTTGGAGTATTTTCAAACTTTTGTGTAATATTTGCATTGTAAAGTGTTTTTTTTCAATTGTTTTTTTGTTTGACCTATGTGGATATACCTCTCTTATGAAGATAAAGTCATTGTTAACGGAAATCCTGATCTTGTTTCATTCTAGGCAACACACAATTTGTTTTCTACATATTTTAAGCATTTCAAGGCTGATTGAATAGTTGCAATGTGTTTGGACCATTAATTTCAACTTAAAACACCCCTCATTTGTTCAAAACGACTTATACTTTCCGAAGTGTAGTAATTTATCTCTATGAACCAACATGACGATAAAAGTATTTGTTTTATAATGTTTTTATTTAAATATTTTTCACTTTGGTTTCAAGTATTTAGCATTTTTCATGCTTCAAGCGAACTCAGTGAATCAAATACAGATCTAGTCAAGAACATGCTTTGGATAGTAGCATAATTAGGACACATAAATACAATAACGATTTGAGCTGAAGGACTCTATCCCAGTTAATCCCACCCAGCATGGATGATCATCATATCATCAATAGGAATTATAAGACTCAAGAAATTGAAAAACATAAAGAAAATTTGAATGGTACATACATATTTTCTCAATATTGCAACTAACAAAAGGAGACAACATCAAATTTCAACTACCTGGAATGGAAGTGTACCTTTCCATCATCACCAGAAACTAGCAAAACAAATTTGAATATAGGGTCATAATAAAACCACAATCTCAAAAGCATGCATAAGTAACCAACATAATAATCCAAAATAACAAATTACAACATTACACCAACATTATCCCCACAATTTCTACCCAAAATGTATTTTATTGAACTAGATGAAACTTTGAAATATATCAATGAAACCTTTAAACTAAAATATAATAACTACAACTATATGGAAATATTTGAATTACAGCAGAAAAATCAAAGGTTGCACCATCCCCTAAGATAGTAAATCTAGGTCACATTAGACCAAGGGTGTAATATCTATCTTTGAATAACATCATCAATTCTTGATGTAACTATCATGATCCTGCAAAAGCTTCATGTAGGTATTTGACAAATACAATAAATCAAATACTTTAAGCCTTAGATATCTACAAAAATAACCATCTTCAGAAAATGGATACAAACAACAAAGTTTTATGCAAATTACTTGGTTGTCATTACCAGGCCATGAATTGTATTATGGATTCATTCATATGTTGGAATCAAAGGGAAAGAGATAGGATTCCATAGGATACCGATCATATATTCCAATCCATGATATTCCATTCCTTCAACAATGGATTTCACAATTGAATTCCTCACACAAAACCTTACTGTTGGCAATCCATTAAAATATACCTATTCATTGCCTCATATAAAGCAACATTCATACTATTGCATTTTCTTTGGGATGAAACTAACACCTTAAATTATGGTAAACAACAATATTTCCATTGGATAATAACTTACCGTCATAATCAATTTTTTCCCCTTCCAACTCTGGTTCAATACCTAAACAAAAGGAATGTCTAAAGGGTTTTCCCTACGCTCCCTATTAGTTTTGTAAAAATCATGTGTTTGGGCATGAAAACTCATAGTCCTATTAATATTCCTTATGGATATATCCATATAAAAATGTATACCTTATTCTAAAGCTACCTTTGAAATCTTGATCAACTCTTAGTCTCATGCCTTGTCCATCCCATGACCTCATGCCTCATCACACTACTAAGTAGCTTCTAGGAAAATATTTGTTTTTAGGTAAAATTATCAAATAACAAGTAATATTTTTATAGGTATTTATAAGGATATGGAGTGGGAGTATTTGAATCTTGACAAAAAGGCCATGAGAGGAAGAAGATAAAGGCTAAGCATGTGTTGTAGACTCGTATGGAATCCTATTGGCATTGAAGTTTTGTATAGGAGCAACCAAAGGAGGAGGAGAGGTTGTAGCCAAAGGAATTCTAGAAGTTTGGAGTTGTGTGAGGAACTAATTTCCATAAGGAAAGAAATTCATGGTTGAAGGGAGCAGAGTGCATGGCTAGATATGTTTTTTTCAATTTTTTTTTGGTTGGTGGCTTCTAGAATGTTTATCAGGGACAACTAGAAGATGGTACTAAAGTGTTTGTAAAGCATGGTGATCCCAGATCTGAACAATGTCTTATGTTGTTTAGAGCAAGCTTGGATGGGGACACTTCTCTATATCAATACTCTAAAATTTATTATATTGTATATATTTTAAAGAATATACATATTTTATTAATCTCACCACAAGTTTTTTCTGCCTTAATGAAATATACGTGCAATGATGGTGTATTAAAGATGCATTCAGTGCAAGTGTTCTAGAATAACTGAACATGCTCTAGTTTTATTGATATTATATTACATTCCTTGGTTATTCTAGCTAATAACCAACATCAATGGGTGTTGATTATATTCTGCTTTGAATTCCTCTTCTTTATCCTTGGTTGATTCGCTTTTAAATTGATAGAGTTAGGGATCAATGGATGAATCGTACAATTTAGATGCCCATGTTCTACTGTGGCTTGGGTGATATGCATAAGTATCAAGGCTAAAAAGTAACATCCCACTCTTCCAATGATGTGGAGTTTTCTTGAAACTAGTCACTTTATGTTGCTAGGAAAGTATATGACTACAATCTCTTGCAAAAAATGTAAATCCATTGGTCAAATTCTAGAAATAAGGAACACCTTAGTTAAAAAGGATTCAACTCAATGGAGCCCAAGATAATCACTTCCTGCAATGTGTAGAATTCACGATTGAACACACATTTCCTATGACATCTGAGAAGAAATAAAAATTGACGAATACCCAAGTTGGAGGGTTAGGCCTTCTGATATAAGGTATAGCTTATTGTTGCGTGTTAGAATACCAAAAAACATTTACAAAAGACCGTATATATCCTGAAAGGTACACCTCCTTCACCCAACTCTAAAAAACTTCCATCTAATGGCTTCCCCATATCCCCTCCTACCCCTACCATACCACTCTATGTTCCCTCACATTGACATCCACATAAAACCTCTATCACTATTATATTTCCCAATGCTCAGTCCAACAAACTTCAAAAATATTCTCCTTGTTTCATTGGAAACCCCTTTCCACTTTCCTACACCTTTACCTTGACTACAACATATTTGCATGACATCTCTCCTTCCCTCATTATCATCGTATCACTGTCTGTCTATTCTTACCACTCTCAACAACCATGGAGTAGAAATGCAGTCCAACACTAGTTCTAGCACCTCTGGTCACTACAACAGGATCTACAACCCATCATCCTATTACATCTCTTCATACAGTCTACAATAAGGAACACAACACAACAATCATTCCATCATCTTCATAGCATAAATCTCACTTTTCATCAGCAATGCTTTTAGCTCATCTCCTCCATCATTCCCAGATGTCCCTCATATCTACAAAATATATACCATAGTTGCAATTCTAACTCTAGCATTAGACACCATTATATTAGTTTAGGATAGTTACTAACATTTTATACCCTCCCTAGTGTCATTCTTAAACCAGGAATAAAACAGTACACATCACTATCACATGTTTTTTGTCATCAATTAACCAATTCACAATAGAGACTTCATTCAGACAGACATACCACTTTGGGCATGGGACACATCTCTATGCACTACCTCAACATCACAATAGCTCTCAGTCACACACCATGGTGCACTTCACCTAGATATTCCACAACTTAGAACCCTCCCTACTGCTCATTTGAAACTGGGAGGAAAGTGGGGATGCTTTCTATCTAAACCAGGAGGAACTCGTAAGAAACATAAGGCCAATCCTCCCAAGAATGGTGGCTCAATTCCCAGAAATAATGATTAGTTATTAGGATATTAATAATTCTGCACTGGACTGCATGTGAGTAGTTAGGTAGTTAGAATTCTATATTGACTCTATCCTTTTGTAAATCTATAAGAAGGCCTCTTGGCTAGATGAATAAGAAAGCAATATGTTATAGGTTTCTTCTTGTTGTCTTTTTTTCTCTATGGTTATACATATTTCTGCATTTGTTCTTTGCTTCTTGGATAATGGTTCCTTATTTCTAGAGCGGTTCATGGATTCTTCAATAAGTCTCATTGAGTCTTATCACTTCAAGTGCATTAATTTTTTAAAGCATTTGGAATCTGTCTTGTGACTATTGTTATCTCTCTAGAAACTAGTTTTTTACTACTTTAGAGAATTTACTTTGGTTTAATGGTACTCAATATGAGGTGTTGGAGTGACATCACCACCACATAATAATGGTTCATAACTTTTGGATTTTTTAAATATACAAAAGACCGTATATTTTTTGTAAATATACAGAAGACCTTCGGTTATCCGACAACATGTGGCCCTCATTTGACGAATTCACCTTAAATCCAACAAAAGTGATCCGATAAGCGTGTCGTCGCAACTCCTAAAAGTCTCCGTCAAGTACTTGCCATCATGTGACCCTCATCTGACGAAGTCACCATAACTCCGACAAGAGTGATCCAACAACCGGTAGTCGCAAATTCGACAATAACGAGTCAGAAATCCGACAACCCTTCATCTCAAAATCGACAGTATAAACCTGAATTTTTACAAAGGAAGTGGCCCACCTTCGACAACGATACGTCGGACATCCGACAACTAGTAATCAGAAATTTGAAAATGATGAGTCAGAAATCCGACAACCCTTCATCTCAAAATCGACGGCATAAACCCGAATTTTCAAAAAGGAAGTGGCCCACCTTCGACAAGGAGCAGTCGGTTGTTCGACAACGTAGGATTCAAAAATTCAACGACGTAGTGGTGAAAGACTTCGGCATATTAGCTTCAAACACTGTGGAAAAGTCGACGGGATTTGGCATTTTTTCAAATATCCGACAATAAAAAAATGATGTTGTCGAATAACAAACAAGTATCTGTCGAATTTCAAACATGGAATCTGTCGGATTTTGGGCTCAAATTCAGTTGTGCAATGGAACCATTTGAAGGGAGATTATACAAACACATACAAAAATATCGACAATAGAGAAAGTTGCAAGTAACTATAGTGACAGATAAATAGAAGCAGAGAATGCAAGATGTTCAAATACATAGGGATAATATCACAAAATTATAGAATATCGGGATGATTATTGGGATTAGAGGTGTGGCAGAAACCATATGATATTTTCCTTAGTCAAGGAAAATACATAGTGGAGATCCTGAAGAAATTTGTGATGATGGTTTGCAAGTCCATGCCCACACATACAATGATGAATATGAATTTATTCTTCTTTAGAGTTGGAGGATATCTCAATTGAGTGGATCCTATATGTACCTAGTCATCACTAGGATGTATATATGCTTTGCAGTCAATATATGGTAGAGTTTAGACATGTACAACAAATAATATGTTGAGGTACCTACATGGTACGATTGGATATGGACTTGGATATGTCTCAGATAGAGAAATAAATATGCAAGTATATATGGACTCTGACTAGTGCAGAGGATGATAAAGAGCACATCAAGGATGTTGCCCTAGATTGAGATTAACTCTGACATCTTAGTTTACTAGGAGAGAATTCCCCAGGAGAGCTCAGTACAATAGAGGGAGAACATATTGCAGCTAGTATTACAAGATGAAAAGAAGCAAGGATTCAAAAGGTTCCAAATCAGGTATATCCGAGACATAATGCAGAAACGAGTACTGCAACTTCAGTACATATCCTCATATGAGAAGATTGTCGATATACATACTAAGCCTCTATCTAAAGTAAAGTTTGAGTGCTTCTGGGACAAGCTTGGTGTAGTACAAAATGAATCATCTCATTGAGAGGGAGTATTGATGTTTCTCCATGGGAAACACCAAGTAGAAAATTCCCCACTAGTTAGTCACGTGGGACATGACTCAGGTGTTTCCTCATTGATAAGTTATGTAGTGGTACATGGATCAAACAATGGTAAGCCATACAATGATATATGGCTCAGATGAGCTATGCAATAATACATGTCTTACATAATCCATGCATCATATAATCCATTCAGTAGTACATAGCTCGAATTAGTCATGTAAGAATATATGGTTTAGATGTTAGTTAGTCATGCTACATGACTCGGAAATCCAGGGGCTGCAATACAGACAACCAGGAGATGATGTATCTCATGTGGCGTGCACCCACATAGCTATAGTCAAGACTATTGGGAAGTAGTAAAAGACTATCAATAGACCTTAAATTATTATGAGGTAATAATCAACGTCTCCTAGACTATCAAATACTCGAGTGAGTTATAGTTAGGAATGTTAGGGAGCAGTCAACCTCTTGGAGAGGTTAGTTAGCCATATATTTGGTTAGTTGGGTACAATGGGATAATAAAGAAGAAAGAAGACACTTTGTAAATGGTTAGGACTTGGATAACATCATAAAGAATGGAAAGCTCATAGAGAACTTCTTTAGATTGTAGAATATTCCAAAAGCCAACAAGCAGAAAGCTAGTGTTGAAGGATGTTCCAGAAGAATACCTTCCTTGCTAAGAGCGAGTGTTGATGTTTCTAGTAGCATTGAAAGATATTCCAAAAAAAAAGAATAATAACAAGCACATAACAACTTGTCCCAATTAAATTGACCCAGTCAAATGGTCAAGTTGGCCCAGTTAAGTGAAAATGACCCAATCACTAGGTCAAGTCGTCCTAGATAGGAAAAGTGATTTTTCTATTATAAATAGAAGAGAGGCGACCTCATTTGCAACACACAAATTCCCTCAAGCAAGAGAAGAAGTGAAAAAATCCATGGAATACTAGTCAAGGGCTCAAGAAGCATTATAAAGACATATTTTAGGGTTTTCTATATTTCTCTCTCTTCTTCAGACTCAGAGGTTATTATGTATCTTTCTTGTATTATTATTTTGTATCGAGTGTTGGGCACTAGGTTATACATTGTATATTTTTTCAAATATTATCTAGAGAAGTTTGTTGGTTTTTTCCCATGAGAGGGTTTTCACAAGATTAAAAATTTTATACTGTGAATGTGTTTCTTTCAGTGATCCTTTATATGCATGCACTATATGTTTACGCAATAGATAAGTAAATGACATCTAACTACTAAGAATTCATGTGTTACAGGAACATTGAGATATTGCAGGATTCTTCCACCCTACATCTGCGTCTCCACTCCATGATCTCATTTAGAACATTATAATATCATATTCCTGCAATCTCTTTTCTCCAAATCTTAAAACTCTACATTATTGCCTTTGAAAGTTGTCCAAGTCTGGTTAGATCGTTAAAATTGAACCATTCACAAACAGTTCACCAGTGATCCGCTTGCAAGCATTCGAAGGGAGAATGTTCTCTTCGTGAATCAAGTTCTGATATAATGTTTTAATAATCTACTTCTCTTGCGTGGACATTTGACATCGCTTCTTTTTTCCCTCAAATTCACTTGAGCTGCATTCTTAAATTGCCAACAATAACATCAGTAAACGATGGTTCTATTGTTTTATGGAACCATTATATACAGGTGCACACTTATAGAATTATAATGAGTCATATCCCAAATTCGTGCCAAAGCAATCTATAAGAATGGGACAAACACTCATGATCTTGACTCACAATTTCCTTGATTCGTGATTGAACTATCATTTTCGATTTTTCAATCAAGTGTATTATAACTAAACTAGCATAGATTTATCTAAAGGATTTATCAAGAGGGATCCAATTTTCTAGATGTAAACCTGTTTTTAAAATAGAAATGTTGATAAAGTGTGTAATGCAATGTTTATGAGTTTAATTTATTTAATTTGTGTGGTTATATTTGTTTTAAATATTTTAAATTTAATTTAATTAGATATGTTATTTTTAATTATATTTTATTACAAAAAGAGTTACATATATATTCTTTAAAAGTTACACATATCTCCTTTAATAATGCAATGATTCCAAAAATGGTTTTGGTGAAAAGTTTTCTCTTTGGAATAAAAACCAAACACACACACCTCAGACTTGAGCAATTCAATTTTATAAATCAGCGCCTTCTTATTGAGCTTCCATTGGTAGTGATGAAACACAACCCCTAAGTAAGTCATCTATGTAAAAGTCTTAAGATTGGTCACTCAATTTACTCTTTGTGATAAATGAAATGAGTGGAATAGTCATAAGTCAAGTGTTCACGGTAGTTAGAGAAATATGGTCTTAGTTTCACATTATAAACCTTTAAAATAAGAAGGAAGCATTATGAGTAACGTGCCGACTTAAATGAAACCCCCTAATTGATTTATGCATGCAAAATATGCCCCCCTTTCACCATCATTCCTTTATACTACATGACTAACCCTCAATATGTAATAAACATAGAGTGTGTAATATTTACTGACTATGGAATGTGGACCTCGCAATTTTATTTTCAAGGTTTTAGTGTTCTAGTATAAACTAATTTTTTTGAGGTTTAAATTTTTTTATGTTAAACTTTTTACATGTTTTAAAAAAATTACATGTTAAGATTTTTTATTTTTTTGTTGTTTGGTAAATATGAGTTTAACATGGATTTTTAATTTTTTTGTTGTTTGGTAAATATGAGTTTAACATGGATTTTTAATTACTTACTTGGTTCTATTTTTAAATTTTTTGAGGTTACATGAATTTTTTAATTACTTTTTATTTTTGTAATTTTATATAACGTTATGCTTTATGTGACAAAATCTCTCTCATATTGGGTTGTAGAGCACCTAGCTACTCTTGGTGCAATAAACCACGGGGACTTCAGTTAGTGAACCTCCCACATAGCATGTGCGATCGTGGGATATTAAAGAATACCCTTAATTTTGAGAGATATTGACCCAAACTCTTTTTGTTGAAACCCCCTCCCAATACTTAAAACCTCCTCCCCACCCCTTTTTATACCTCAATACTTTTAAACCACCGTACCCACCCCCACCTTAAACCCCTCATCCCCCCAATACCTACAATATATTGGTTCGATTTTTGATAATTTTAAAACCCACAATATAAACTAACGTGATAGGATATTGGCCAACAAGTGAAGCCCTCGTGCAATAAACTAATAAAGTTCTCTCACTTAGTTGAATGAATCAACATGTATTCATTAGACATGGTTTGAGTACATGTATGGTTTCTTATTTCTAGCATGAAAATATTAAAAACTAAAATGCTCAAATTTAAACTAAAATAAAAAAAGGATAAAAATAAACTTCACAAATAATGATGGTTATAAAACTACTACAAAAAATCATTGTTATGCTTGATGTGTGCTTGATAGAGTGCAAAGTACACAGGATATAAATCCTACGAGTTGCACATGTTGGTCCCTTTAATTTTGGAGAATAGTTGCACAGCATAATAAAGTTGATACAACACTTGCACAACTATAGCCATGCCATGTGGAAAAAAAACCCAGCCAACCATGCCTAAAGGAAAAAAAAATGACTCCCTAGTTTCGTGGCTTATACCAGCTAGTCTTTATTAACATATGATGTATTGTAATTATGTATCAAAATAAGTTAGTGAAATTAGGGTTAACATGGTCATATGATCATAGATAAGATATACGTAAATAACCTCTAGGGGTTATGAGAAAATATTGTTGCTACCATCAGGTTTATAAGTGTTGGTTCTTATAGTTATATTTGTTGCTATATTTATCTACTAATGGAGGGAAGTGTTGTATTAAGGAAACCCTTCACACCATGACATAATATTACTTATATTATTAAACTCTCTTAAATAGGAAAATGCACTAATGTTTTTGCTTGCCAAATCTGTGGGCACATATAACTAGGGTGCAACACACACATTAGATCATTTGACATTTCATGTCATAGATCAAAGTAGTGTACTAGAAGGGTGTATAAATATTAATCGCCACCCACCAACTAAGGTCTACTCAAACATAACTACTAATACATAGGTCATCACTAAAAGGAGTTCCAAATTAGGTTGGCACATCATTCATTTACTAAATATAATTGTTTGTAATGATAAGGTGTTGAGTTAAGGCATTTCCTAAGTAAAGTTAGCATGTTAAAATAATGTTTTTTCCAATTAAGGTCATATAAAACATGCAAATGAGGTCAAAATAGGGATGTAAATAATGTCCAATTAGATTTTAGGCTTGACGGAATTGACATAATTAAATTCAACTTCAGGATTTAATGGAAGTTTTATTCAAGGTATTTTTTTGTTAGGTAGACTTATCATGATTTGCTAATCATGTAAGGGAAGGCGATTTAGGGTTATAGGAATACTTCCCATGTGAATATTGGAAAAAAAACTAGGTAAGGCTAGCTATATGCTAATTTCCAATTATGAGAAAAGGGTTGGGTTGGTTTTTGTGAAGGATAGACTTGCAAGTCCAATAACAACTTGGATTTAGCAAACATGGTAAGAGGAATTAAAATTTCAGAAAGCCAAAATTAACATGAAACCAACCTAGTAGGAAATTAGGGTTTTGGTAGCTCAATGTCACGGTTTTGACATAAGGGAAATTTATAATGTTTTGTAAATGGAAACCTTCAAACAAGTTTCCACATGTCACATTGAGATAACCATCTACCCTCTAAATATTTCTCTTGACTCATCACTCTTTCACCTTCGAGACCTTGATATACCAAGCCATTGTCAACATGTGGATATCTAATAAGAATGAAGTTATGTTTGAGGCCCGAGATTTGACAGTTGAAAAACAATATCATAATATTTCTTATGCCAATATGTACATGTTTGCAACAATTCATATACTCTTTCTTGGCCATATGTATTTTAGTGATTTGATAACAATATTCTCATCATTTACAGTCATCTAGACTGAATTAGAATCATTCCAAGATTTTATTTTTCAAGTAACGAGTCTACTAAACAATGTCCATTAACAAAATCTATTGAGGGAAATATTTTATGGAAAAAATAACAATATCAAGATAGACAACATTTTTCTTTAAGGGCATTCTCCATTAAACTATTGCATTCCTCGTGTCTTCATTTCCATCTGTCCTTGATAGTTTAGTACCACAATCAAGAATCCAAGAGAATTCTTCATAGTTTAGTACTTCCACATTCAAAGATCCTTGAGAAAACCGAGTCACACCAATAAAGCAAGCCAAGTCAATAAAACCACTTGAAACACGAGAAAATACACAAAAAATATCAAGAAAATCACAATGACAAATAGCTAGAACATAAAATATGACTCTTTCTTGAGTGATATCAATATCTCATACTCTGCCTCCCAAACAACTATAAAGAATTCTTATAGCTTTGAAATTGTAGCTATTCTTGACAATAGTCTCGAACCTTTCATAAAGGAATAGGTTGAATTACTTATCATGAACATATGAATAACTACAGTTAAATTATATTTTCAATGATATGATCATGTGGATACAAGTTGGTTGTGATTGGGCTACTCTATATTACCTAAATATTTGAAGCTCAGTCTCTGTAGCAAATATTTTCTTGGAAAAACACAGTTTTTGTCACTTCAATCCTAAGTTTATCTGTGGACAAAGCATTTTTATTGAAGGGAAAATGAAACACTCTATGAGCATGAAATTTGAGTGGTATTTTCTTGGTAAAACATTTTGATAACAAATTCAATGCCCTTGTGGACATGAATTTGTAAGTTTAAATTTTATTGAAGAACCTCATTTTCTTTCAAAACATGTTGGGGTTGGACTTTCTATTTATGGGTAATAGGGTATAAAGTGTTGACTAGTTGTTGACATTCTTAGCTTACTCTTGATCACAAATTTATTATTGGAGGTAAGACAATCAATGCTAATGGAAGAGGGATAGATTCATACGAACCCTTGTTAAATGATTTCTAGTAATAAATCAATTTAGTTTGAGCTTTTAATTGAGAAGGAATTGTCCCTTCAGGAGTGATTAATGGATTTCAAGGAAGAAATCCATTAATCACTAGTATGTAAAATTTTAATTTGACTTTAAATAATTTCCCAAAAGAGAGTGTTTGACATTATGTTAATTATTATACCTATGTATCTGAGATGATTGTCTTTATGTGCCACAAGTTTGAGAGAATAGTGTGTTAATAGCTTCCAAAACATGGCATACGATTAAGCATTTTTTAGCTTGAGTCTCACCTACAACTAGAGTTTACATTGTTGGTGATAAGCTATTATGGCCATGCTTTGGCACAAAAAAGATAGGGCAATATAAGGCTAAATCCGCTTCCTATTATTTTGAACTTTTTTTAGTGTGTATATATGCTTTCCAAAAACTTATTAGAAAAAAAATTTTAAGTTGAAAATTGAAAATACACTTTACTTAGTAAATTGATTTTTGGATTGTGCGAAGAATTTCATATGTAATTCATGAATCAAGAATCCTCTTAAACCCTAGAATCAAGTGTCAATTGTGCAAGTATATTATGTATCTTATATATATACCACAAGAACCAAAATGATATTGTAAGTGTACTATATGTTATAGTATTAATTGTTATCAAGGGACTTACACAAACTCTATCATGAGAATCAATCTGCAAGTTAATGTTGGTTGAAACGTGATTTGTTGTTATCAATTGTGAAAACACATACACAAACTTAATTTCATTGGGTAAAACTTTGCATCAAAAGTAGAATTTCAAGGTGAATGATAGAAATGTTTTGTTGGATGTTGTTGGGATTGAATCAAGAATTACAGATAAACTTCAATGACTCAAAACAATTCAAATATCCTAAAGTTAAGATTAGTCATTCCACTCCCAAGAATCCACACTTGTATAAACAAGCTAGATTTATACGTTTTTGAATTCTTAACATATCGATACCTAAAATATAAAGGTCCTTTCAAATTGCAAGTATGAAGATATTTCACTTTGGTTAATCCTAAGAGTAGATAGAAGTTAAATTGGTTATGCATGAAGACAAACACTTGCTATCATTAACTTGAAGTGGCGAATTTACCAACAATTGTTGTGTACTTTGTTGTTTGTTAAAATTTTATAATGCTTCATCTATTCTCAAGTGATTATGTCACCTTTAATACCACTCCATTAAAATACACCTTTAGTGTAGTTATTTAAGCATTGAATGGTGAGCTAAAATAGTGAACCTTGTTGGTTTTAAAGAGTAAACATTCCATGAGATAAACATTCACTAAAACAACCCATTTCCAATGTATTTTTCAGCATAATCAAGTCCACGCCAAACTCAAGTCCATTCCAAACTCAATTTGTGAAACACCAATATATAATAATGTTTTTATAAAAGTAAGGGGGGATAAATATTGTTATTGACATTTCATACTTAACCTAGTTAATTTGTTTAGATCTTTTAATAAAATTGTTATTTAGTTCTATTTTTTCACTTTCGTTTTTAGTCATATTAGTGCACACACACATGTTAAGTGCAATTGTATAATACTTGGTTTTACTTGGGTATGAGTTAATATTAGAAATATAATAGAAATATGCATTGTGGTATGAAATTAATACTAACATCTAATATTGATTTTTTTAGATCATAACAATTGATGACCACATACATGATGACTCGAATTATATTGAGCTTGCTTAAGATATATGCGATGAAGAAGATGATGACGATGAATATGACAATGACAATGAGGTTGATAAAAATGGTGAATTTGATGATCATGATGAGGATCATGACCATGATCTTGATGATGATGTTGATGGTGCTAGCTAGTTATTGGTGTTATGCATGAACATGCTACATTTTGGATTATATTTACATGTATTATTGTTGATATATAACTATGATATCTCTATCATTTTGAATTTTATATTTATATATGGAGATCATACAACTTATTTTTTGTCATATTGGTATTTAAATCATATATATATATATATATATATATATATATATATATATATATGAAAGGTTTTGATATGTTGATAATATATATCCATTTTAGTTGATTTGATTAAAGATGATGATGATATTATCACTATTTTCTTGTTACTTTATATATATTAGAAACTGTCAATGTTTTTTTGATGGAGAATTATTATTCATGATGATATTACTACTTTTGGATGGATGTTGTAACTTCTTCACAAATGTTATGCTATAAATTTTAATTTTGAATGATATTTGAGAAAATTGATATATTTCGATATTTAAATGAAATTAATAAAATGGATGCAAAATCAATAAAAAATTATACATGTCATATTAATAATTGAAATCAATATTCTTAATTAACATTGGAAGCAAAATGAGATGCAAAACAAAACACAAAATTAATGCAATATTAAACAAAGCACTAGAAGAAAAACATGGAATAAAAGTGGACGTCACATCTGACACAAAAGTGGATACAAAAAGGGACTTAATGCTAGACATAAATCTGGACACAAAATTGGATGTAAACAAGAACTTGACGCTAGAAACAAACTTGAACACAAAATTGGGTGCCAAACTAGATGCAATACTAGGACCAAAATCAGACACAATAGTAGTCTCAAAATTGTATTCCTAACTGGATATAAAATCAAGCACTAAATTTGGCACATAACTAGGCACAAAACTGTATGTAAGAATGGGCGTAAAACCAAGTGAAACGATGGGCGTAACATTGGGCACAAACTTAGATGTAAAAAAAGACATAAAATAGGGCGCAAAATTGGATACAAGATGGGACACAATACTATATGCAAAGATGGATGAAATATTAAAGTAAACATGGCTGCAAAACTAGGCACAAGCCTGGATGCAAAAAAATACATCAAATGGGATGCAACATTAGGCACAAACCTAGAAGAAAAAAATACATAAACGAGATGCAACATTGGGTGCAAACATGGACGCAAAAAAAAATTAAAATGGGACGCAGAATTATATGCAAAATGGGATACAACATTAGAAGTAGTGATTGAATGCAAAATCAGGCAAAAAACTAGATGCAATGCTAGGCCCAAAATTGGAAACAAATATAGATGTAACACTAGACGTAAAATTAGACACATAATTGGATGCAAAGTGGGGTGAAAAAGAAGGCCCAAAACCCGCCGTAAAATTAAGTGAAAAACTAGATGCAACATTGGATGGAAAACGAGCTCCCAAACTAGGTGCAAACAAGGACGTAAAAAATGATGTAATACTATATGAGAAATTGGGCACAAAGAATGGCGTAAAAAAAGATGCAAAAATTTGGGCACAAAATTGGATGCAAAATAGGACATACACAAGGATGCAAAAGTCGATGCTTTACAAAAATGTAGAATAGCACCAAGTTTAGCGTTGGATTGTTCGCCACAATTGGGAAAAAAATACACTAAAATATGGTACTAATTCTGGTGCAAATTCTAGTTTTTGTTGTAGTGTTAATAAGATGGTATATGTAAAAGTTCCGGGGCCAAATGACTTCACTACAAAAATTTTCCATCACTTTCGGGATATGATCAAGTTTGAGGTTTAGAAAAGTGTTGAAGACTTCAGATAGAAAAAAGGTGTGTTCTAAGATTTCAATGGCACTTTCCTCACTCTTATCCCAAAGTTTGAAGTTGCGGATAAACCAAGTAATTAAAAGTCGATTGATTTATTTAATTTCGTTCACAAAATTATCACTAAATTTATTGATAATAGACTTAAACCCATTCTTTTGAATTTGGTGGCGCTAGAACAATCTAGATTTGTGGAGGGTTTCCCAATCTCGGATGTCATCATCCTAGTTCATGAAGCAATTCATACTTTAAAAGTTACCAAGAAACATGGAATGCTTCTAAAGTTTGACATATCTAAAGCCTATGATAAATTAAGTTTGCAATTCATGAGGGATATGCTTAGAGCCCATGGTTTTAACCAGGATTAGATTTCTTGGATTATGAGTTTGAAATCCTCATCATTTTTCTCCATTTTACTTAATGAGGATCCAATGAGCACATTCAGGTCATCCAAGGGTATTCATCAGGGGGATCCTCTATCCCTCTTTTTGTCAATCCTAATGACTGAAGGCATGAGCAGCCTAATCAAGAAAATGATGGAAAGAAGGGAGAATAAAGAGTTGAATATCCATAATGGGGATGATAAGAAAACACATCAAAAGTTTGTGTATGATCACGGGGTATTCAGTTAGTGAAACTGTTCCATATCACGTCCGTTCATGGCATATGAAACAATACCCCTATTTTCAAAAAATATTGGAAAATACGTCCCAAAATCATTTTTTTTAACCCCCTCCCGATATGCCTTCCCAATTTAAAAAACCCCTATTTTCACTATATATTGCATGTATCCATTTTTTCATTTACATTTTTTATACCCCTTTATATTTCTACCTAGTATATTGAAATGATACCCCACATGCATTCTACAATGCACCTTGCTTATTTTGATGTATATTTTGGATGCACATTACTTCACCCACAATGATCAACACCACAGAGATCACATTCATTTCCAAAATTAACACTAGTTTGTCACTGACGTTGTTGACCTTTTTCCTCTCAACAATGGATAGTCACATCAAGGTTCTACATGATTTCCAAAACATGGCTAAACACTCACTACTTGACACTACTTGACTATTTTTCAAAATCAAAAGAAAAAACACCAAACGCTTCATAAAACTGAGAGTATATCTACACAAATATTGCTAAATTCAATTGACAAATAGAGATCTTTTTGAAATTTTTCCTCTCAACAATGGATAGTCACATCAAGGTTCTACATGATGTCCAAAACATGGCTAAACACTCAATATTAACATCAAAAACCCTAAAACCATGCCCAATAACATAAGCAACTCTCACCTTGTAGTCTAAAAGTTTTCCAGCCCATTTAGTGAGTGGTGTGGCCACTATGATAATTTGACAACATGAAACTGAAAAAGTTCCAAAGAAATGTATAATGGCGACTGGACAATTAAGAATGTAGTTGAAAATTTCACATGGATGGGGAATACACAGAGTTTTGGTTGTAGTTTTTTCCTAACAAAGGAAAATGGGTATGTTTCATGTAACATGCATTAGATACCAGGGGAAATAAAATAATCAAAGCCTTAACACCATTAACAAAGAGTATCAGACAATGGGAGATATGTCTATGTTTGTAAAGTGGATAGGAAACAACATGTCAAAAATTCCATTCTAATATCATGATCAAAATGAAAATGAAATAACTTTGCAGGTCTACCACCAACTGTGATACTAGATGTGCCACCCTTTTGTGTAGGATTTGTGGCTCTAATACAAATCCACCAAGATCCACCTATAATCCACCATAGAATAAGATCCCCTAGAGAAGGAAATGGAACTTGAGCTTATGAAACAAATCCCACGAAAAATGAAGTGGATCCTAAAATTTTGAAACAGATCCCAAAACTTCCAATTCTTTATTGACCCACCGATCCCCCCAAAATTTGTTTTTTAATGGAAAGAATTCCAAAACCCTATAGTCCTAAAGGTTAAAACCCTATACCCTAAAGATTACAGTGCCTTCTTAACAAATGGTGGCAAAGAAAATGCAACTGCTTGAATCTGCAATCCAAGAAGATCATATTAGTCTTTAATACATTAGATACAGAGTCTCTAAATTGTATTTCCATAATTAATAGCCTTGTCATATGAGGACAAGGAATTGTAAGGATTTCAGTTTGTCCATGTTGAATCAATGTCATAGTTTACATATATTAGACAAGTCCTTGAAATATTTGGGACATAAACATACTCAAACAAATCTAAGATGTTTATTATCACAAAAAGAAAATTGTCAAAAGCAAACATGTTTTATGGAGATATATGAAATATACGGATTGGAATTCAACCATGTGAAGAACATGAAAGGTGACAAGTACTACCTTCGATAAATTTATTTAGGATTTATATTTTTTCTAAGTACAATCCGATCAGTACCCCAGTAAGGGAGATAATGCAACATGGGACAAAACCTTTGAATTTCCTCGGTCCAGTTATTCATACAGAGGAAGGTGCAACCATAAGAAATGGTCCCCATATTTTCTTTTCCTGCCAAAGGAAAAAATCATGAATTTGGAAAATAAAATGATGAAAAGTGAATATGAACATAGCCAGGCACTAAAAAAACTAATGGCCAAATCTTGATATGTTATAAACAAGAAAGAAAACAATTTAGAAGGTATCAAATATTATCAGAATAGAAATTAGGTACCTTGGGTAAATGAGTTAATAATTCCATCGCTTGAATAATCTTGCCCAAAACCATTTCATCAGCTAGGATTTCATTCAGTCCTTACATGTATGAAATAAAATTACACACTGAAAGAGAGAATCCCAAAATAATAAATACTTACTTGCCCAACATCATCTTAAAAGTACTCACTCGTTCATAAAAAATTTACAAGCCATTGAAGACCCTTAAGTTGGTACTCTTTTAGATCACCTTGGAACATTTTTGGGGTTTGCACCGATGAGGTGAGAGGCATTGATGAACTACACATGACAAGATGACCAAGGCAATTTAGATTCCAAAGGGTATAAAAAAAAGAACAATGCAAGGAGGCACTTAACAAAATTATTTAAGTGCTAGGTTGGAACTTTATCATCTAAACGCTTACGAGTTGAGAAAATCCATTTTCCTAGAACCTTCAGCCATGCCCTCAAGTGTCAAGCTATCAGCTCCATGAAAATTTAAACACTCATCATCAAATGCAGTAGTTTTTTTGTTTTTTTTTAAGTTCAAAGACTGCATCCTTTGCAACTCTAATGGCTTCTTCCTTAAATGCAGTTTCTTCTGGATCTTCTTCTTCCATTGGTTTTGCATCATCAATGTTTTGACCCGAATCTACTTCAGCAGTAGAGGCTCCAGCAGCTAGCATTGAATATTCAGGAGGCTGAGAAGCCATTTTATTCTGCATAAAATGACTGAAAAGCTCTGTCTGTGAAAGTAAAAAATTTAGCCTTTGTTGTTGTCTTTTCGCTTCTCTAAGCTCTTTCTCACACTTCAAAGCTTCAACTTCTTCCCTCTCCTCATTTTTCCTTATTTCAGCCTATTAACAAATCACTACTTAGCAATATTATACATATTTCTTTAAGAAAACCAAGAAATCATTATTTTCTTCAAATAACTCACATTCAAGATTTCTTTAAAATTATAAACATTATTTACTCATATCAATTCAAGTAATTATGTACTAGTCAAATTATGCAGCAGTGATCAATTGAGCTTGCAATAAATGCACCAACTTAATTGGCTTAAAATACCATTCTATTGCACAATTCAAAGAATCTTGGGATGCAATATGAGGGTTATGGAGGGATTAAATATCTCTTTGTATTGGGTATGTGCATCACCTCGGTCCTTCACAGATGACATCACAAGCGAGAAACCTTCAGAGTGTAAGGTGTGGTGCATTGGCTTCATACTCCAAATTTTTCTAGTTAGTGCTTTGAAGACACAGACCTGCACCTCTGAGGTTAATCTCATCCATTACTACACAGGATCTACAGGCCTTTCTTGAACAATACTTAGTTTGAAGGATTTTCAAGTTTCAACTAATGTCCATCGTAGTCGTGGGGTAGTTTTATGACAAGTCATTTCAAGAATTCCATGTGTTAAGGGCTTCTTTGATGTTGGGTTCATAAATCAACATGGTTGTAGAAGACTCATGAAAATGGAGCCATCGTTTTGGGGAAGATATGGTCCCTTCCTTCAACCATGTCATCTAGACTTTAATCCCAGCTCCCTAGAATTTGTATTGGTTTGGGTCCACCTCACAAACCTACCTTTGCACTTTTTCTCCAAAATTTAAAGACATTCTCAAGCATACCAGGAATGCAATTGGCAGGTTCATATTGGAAAATTCTAGAGGTAAGGGTAGAAATTTTACTTTCCCTTTAAGTTTGTGTTGTTGTTGGTCAATCAGAAAACCTTCCTAGGACCATAAAGATTGAATTTTAAAATGTGCCTAGGATCCAAAAATTAAATTATGAGACCAGTTCTTTCAGAGGCACAATTTATCATTTGTTGACATCTATCAATTTCCTGCAGCATGAAGCCAAAGGACATTCTATTGAAAAATATAGCAAGTGCTAAGAGAAACTTAGAACCAAGTATGGGTTTACCCACTGAGGAATCAGAAAAATAAGTTTCATATATTGACCTAAAGACATGTGCAACCAAGAATGATGAACAAGGAGAAGCTGAGGTTGATCAGACTAAAGGATCAAAAGAGAAGTTATGAATATCTTAAACAAAAAAATCTGAATAGGGAAGCAAAGCTGAATTCAAATAGTGGGATGACCTTGCCTTAAATCCACCAAAAGAAGAGTATAGTTTGTGAGATAATCATGAAGCTGTTCCAGCCCCTAATTTGAAGAATATATGAATGGATGGCAACATGTAACCACAAAATTAATACCCCTCTGTGAACCATGCCACTCCTAATATAAAAACTTTCTAGCCAGATCTAATAGTAGAAAAGGCAACACTGGCTTCTTCATCTAGAGAGGGAAAGAAATAAACCTAAGAAGGCTATATCAGAAATCCCTGAGAATAGATCTTAAGAAAATTCAGTTGGTTCAACAAGTTTTTTCTATTGTTGCACCTCTCTGGGCATGAATCTGGGTGACTATTACCAATATGCTCTAAGACCAATACTGGTGCAAGTCATGGTTGATTTTGATGAAATAGATACCACTCAGCCATGGATGCTCAGCTAGAAAAAGATGTTAGAGATTATTGCATGAAGTATATCATAGAGCCTCAGTAATTTGACTATATGAGCTACTTGTAATTATTGACCTAGTCTCACTAATATTACTATATAAAATATTTGTAATTATTGACCCTTTGATCACTTATGGTTCTTAATAATGTATACATGTTTCCCTTTATAATGAAAGAAAAGTCTCATTCTAGTAAATTTCTATTCAATATCCACATTAGGTTATATGTATAGATTTTGGTTTATATCAATGATTCAGTTTCCAGACTTCTGTAACAGGATTTGGCTTGTGATTCTTGAAGTCGCAAGTTTCTAATGATCATTTCAAAGGTCTATTTCTACAATAATTTCCTCTAATCTGAAGTAGCATCTAGAGTTTCAAACTTTCTTCATGACTTCTAAAAATTTATTTTGTTTATAAACTTCTCTTTCATCTACATTAGCCAAATTTATTTCTAATTAACAAATAAAGGGGCATAATTTGTTCTCATTGTTTCACTTAAGCTTGAAGCACCATACATTTTCCTTGTTAGTTGTTTTCCATAATAGGAACATATCTCGAGCTAATTTCATGATGTGCATTGATGCAGCCTTTATCAGCTTCAAGAATTGTGCAGATCTAGCCTTAACCTGAAATATAAATTCACATACAAATGAGAGGACACATATGTGATTCGAAGTATAACTGCTTAAATCATTCAAAAACCCAAGTTCAAAATATAGACATGGGTACTACAGTTGACATATTTGAAAAATCTTAAAAAATTTAAACATGTCTCTAAGATGTTGAATATCAATTTCATCTGCAACAAATAAGAATGTGGAAAAATTATATGGGTTGGGATCAAGGTAACCTTATATAAAGTCCTATGCAAAGCATATAGGGTATGTTCTATAGATATTTTAATATACCTCCTTTTGGCAATATTCTGCAAATTTTTTAGCATCATTTGATTGTTTTCTGTGATACAATAGGAAAGTTTTATGGTGGTTTGGAAAGTCTCTTTTGACAATGTTGGCCTAGAACTTCCCAATTTTCTGAGCATCCTCCCTTTCAACCATATATGGATGTTTTAGTATGGGATGCTCCTTGGGTTGCTTGCATTCAATAATCTGTATACAGTACAACCTCAAGTCAACTCAGTTGTCATTTCAACAATAAAAAGGTATAAAAAAATAAAATGAAGCACTTTCTCTCTGCTTCAGAAGAGATACCAAACAACCATTGTAGAAAGAGGATCTGCCATAGAATTTCCTTTGTATGATGAACTTCCCTAATCACATTAGTATATAAATACTTTAAAAAGTACAAGTTCAAAAAACCAAATAACAAACTACATTCCTAAAAGAATAAATTTCCTGAATACATCATCACATAATTGATGGCCCACTCATGTCACAAACATGATTGGGAAATTGTTGATTTTTGTACCTAGGAAAGTGTTCCCCTAGGTGACTTTAGCCTTAGTCACTTAAAATGGGAAATAAAGTGACCCTTGCATTAAATGACTTAAGTTGAGCTTTAATGTGACTTTAGAGATTAAAGTCACATTTAATAAATTTAAGTGGGTGAGTAAAATTAATTTCTATGAGAATTAAATAGGAGCATTTATTCTCATCCCTAGATCTAATCTAATCTCAACCAATGGATTAGATTTCCTCTCACCTACCTAGGGTTTTGATCAAAAAACAAGGGAAAGGAAAAATTGATTCATTCTTGGGAGAAGAGTGAAGAGAAGAGAGAAGAAGAGAGAGGCACGAGTTTCGAGGCACCCAGCTGAAGAGATTTGCAGTGGGAACAAAAATCGAGACAACATTTATTGTTGTGCACAGATTTCAAGAAGAGTACGACCATATGTACTGTATGGATTCTAGACATGGTTTTTGAGGTAACTTGTACAGAAATCAAGGCAGCATTGGCACAAAAAACGAGGCAGCCTACTGGGTTGAGATAAGTTGTATTTTGGTTGTAAAAGGACTGTTTGAATTTTTCCTAGATGAAATAATAAAAATATCTCTCTCTCTGACTCGTTTTATTCTTGTGGGTTTTACCAAGGCCATTGGCCAAAAATTTCTGAGTCCTGTGAGTTTGAATGGTGTGCATTTATTTATTTTCTTTCCTTGAAAATATTGAAGTTACAACAATGTTTTTAAGTCTAAAAATTTATGATTATTTCCAGCCTTTACATTTCTTGCGTTTGCCAATAAACTGAGATATTTTCACTTCTAAACTGGAGGATGAAACTTGTGAAAAACTTAGATGGTATCAGAGCTGAGTGGGGCAGAAAACTAATTTTTGCAGTGCAGTGCTTCTACTAGTAGGGAGGATGAGGAGGATGTGTCCTTGACATCGAAGGGGAAGAACAATAACAAGAAGGGTCCCAAGAAGGTTGAGGCCAAGTAGCAGGATGGGTAGAAGAAGGATTTGAGCACTGTAAAGTACTTTGCATGTCACAAGATGGGACACTATTCTAGGCAGTGTCCAAACAAGAAAAAGAAGAAGCATCAATAGACAATAGCTTTAGTGGAGGTCAATGACTTTACAGCGAGATTTTAAAGTGATTTTTCTCTGTGCACTAGGAATATTGATAAATAGAGAGCATCTATTATCACCAGTGAAGATGTTGATAGACAGAGGGATTTTTCCCTGGTGACAGACCATTCCTACAGTGCATCTACTTCCAGCACTTGGTATATTGATAGCGGAGCCTCGATCCATATTACAGGTGCTCGTGAGATGTTCTTCGAGCTTTCATAGGCAGAGATGGATGTGTAGGTGGTGTTGAGAGATGACTCAGTAGTCAGAGCAGTTGGGCATGGGACCATTACCTTTCAGAGGGAGTCCATGAGTCCCACGGTGTTGAGAGATGTGTTGTATGTACCTGGGATGATGAAGAACTTGGTGTCAGTTTCCATGATCGATGATCAGGGTCTTGGGGTGTCCTGCCTAGATGGACATGTGCATATGTTTCCCAATACTGTAGGACCATCTACTTTAGTTGCCACTGGAGCTATATGGAGGAAACTATACATGCTCTTATTTCAGCCTCAGCATGCCTTGGCACATAGCAATGGAAATGAGCTTTGTGAGCTTTGGCATAGGAGGATGGCTCACTTGCATCATCCAGCTTTGTGATTTTTTAGACATATGGTGGCAGGTTTACTGGAGTTCAGCACAGGGAAGAGTGATGCATGCAAGGGGTGTTATTTGGGAAGGTACACCAAGAATTATTTTTCAAGCAGTGATAGCAGGTCAGCAGGGACTCTTGACATGATACATTAAGATTTGTGCGGACCGATGTCTTATGTTTCCTTGAGAGGATATGAGTATTATGTGACATTCATTGATGACCATTCCAGGAAGACCTAGATCTACTTTCTGAAGAGCAAGAATTTTGAGGAAGTCTTGCAAAGGTTCCAAGAGTTCAAAGCTCTGGTGGAGAACCAGACAGGGAGGAAGATCTGAGTTCTCAAATCGGATAATGGGGGTGAGTATAACTCCAAGGAGTTTGATGGATATTGCAGACATGAGGGTATCAAGAGATAGTTGACAGTTCTTTATACTCCATAGTAGAAAGGAGTTGCGGAGAGGAAGAACATGCCGATTGTTGGAGCAGCTAGGGCTATGTTACATGACTAGTCTCTTCCTTTCTTTCTCTAGGTTGAGGCTTGAAGCACAACTGTATATATTCAAAATAGGAGTCCCCATCTTGTTGTGGGGAACATGACACCTGAGGAGTGTTTTTCAGGAAAGAAGCCTAAAGTTAGCCATTTTCGGATATTTTGAAGTTTGACTTACTCTCATGCCCCTTCTGAGAAGAGGACAAAGTTGGAGCCCACTGCAGAGAAGTGCATCTTTGTGGGCTATGATGAGACTTCGAAGGCCTTTTGTATTTACCTTCCCTCTCAAAGGAAATTTTTTGTGAGAAGGGATGTGAAGTTTGAGGAGGAGAGAGCCTTCTAGAAATCAAGAGAGTCAGAGCAGGAAGAGCACCAGGTTCATGCACCTTAGGTTGTTACACAGGTTCCATTAGTGCAACAGTGAGGATCACAAGTTTCCGGGGTTACAAGACCACTCAATGCAGGAATAGGTTCACTAGTTTCAGTGGTTCATCCAACAGGGTATTCAGGGGTAGGTGATGAGTCTATGATTACAGGTATATTGTATAGAGCATCAAGATCACATAGTTCTCCAGTTGTTGGTATACCAGTTGTTGTTTCACAGGTTACTAGGGCTTCTAGTTCTGGTAGTTCTTCAGATGAGGACAGGCCAGTGTGGGAGGAACCTCCAAAGAAGAAGACACCTAAGTGGCTTCGAGAAACTTTGAAGGAAGCTTAGAATTTTGGGACATCCAAAGAGCCAATGAGGTCTATTTAGATGCCTCGCATATTGGCCATGCTATTGGTGGCTAGTACATGTGATTATGAGCCTTCTACTTTTGACGAGGCCTCCAAGCATAATGTTTGGTGAGATGCCATGATGGATGAGTACCTTTCCATCATGAAGAATGATGTGTGGGAGATAGTTCTAAGACCTGAGGGGAAGTCAATAGTGACTTCTTGGTGGCTTCACAAGCTAAAGCATGCTGCAGATGGGAGTGTGGAGAAGTACAAGGCCATATTTGTAGCACGGGGGTTTTCACAAGTTGAGGGTATTGATATAATGATACCTTTGCGCCTATTGCTTGGTATACTTCAATCAAGGAATTGATTTCCATTACAGTGGAAATGGGTTGGAAGATCCATTAGATGGATGTGAAGACCACATTTCTCAATGGAATCATACAGGAGGAGATTTATGTTGAGTAGCCTTAGGGCTTTAAGATTCATGAGAGAGATTCTCATGTTTGCAGGTTGAACAAATCCTTGTATGGGCTGAAGCAAGCCCCTAGAGCTTGGTACTCTAGGATTGATTCTTACTTGCAGAGGATGGGGTTTCAGAAAAGTGAAGCAGATATGAATCTCTACTTCAACATGGTTGGAGATGATCCGCTTATTCTTCTTTTATATGTTGATGACTTGTTTATCACAGGGGGAGAGATACCCAGTACATCTTGCAATAAGGATTGTAAGACCCCAGTTTTGACCCTGTTTGCATTAAATATACATGATAAATATATTGTAAATAATCATGGTGCGAAGCTAAAGGTAAAGGCCCCACCATGGATTTGGTTATGTTAAGTTTTGGATAGAAATTTTCACCGATGGTATATCGGGACATGCATCATACATACTAAGTTGTGGCATCATGTAAATATGCATTTTTAATTAAATAACCCAACCATCTATGTTCACTGCAACCAAATTGAGAAGGGGCATGATTCCTAAGGATAAGGAGGGGGAATGTTAAACTTTGAGCCATGGGGGGGGGGGGGGGAAGCCATGTGTCACCACCCTGTTTGTTCTGCTATTAGTTGGGGCATCTAATTGCTAACAGGAAAAACACTATGCCCACACCTACACTCTTTCCACGATGCGCCTTCTGGGCTGCGGATGGTTTGTCCACTATCCCGATCGTGACTGTTCGTTTTCCTCAGGCAGAGCAGATTTAAAAGGATTACAATTCTTTGTGTGAGGGTTCGGCCTTTTCCCTCTCACACACTATTTTGCTAGTCGGTGAGACGTCCTTCCTCCTAATCATGCATAGAGCGTGTGCTTATGCCACCATTGCCGACTGTGAAGGGTGCGTTGGCTTCATCGTTGAGAAGGGACCATTGTTGTCCAACATTGCTGGTGTGTCTGAACTGTGGGATGATCTGTTGTTTCATCATGAGCCGTGCGTGCTATGGTTTTCTTCTGTGTGTTATTTTTCCATAGTTTTGTTGGCTGCGTCTTTTTCCCTCATGCATAGATTGGGAGTCCGTTCTTTCCCCATTTTCGGGGGTCTGTGTAAGTTCTCCAGCGATTGCAGTGGGGATTGTGTGCTATGAGCTCATGGTTGTTCATGGGATGTTGTTTACCATGATTGTTGGACTGTGTTTTTTCCCTTGTGATTTGGCTGCTGTAGGTTATTGTGGAATCGTTTTGGCCACGATAGGGCCAAGAACGATTCAGGGAGCTGTTTTCCCCTGTTAAAGCTTGAATAGTTGTTTTGTTGCATGCACGCAATGTCTTGTCTTTGGACTGCATTGGAGTGGTGAATGAAGGCCTGATGTGCTTGATAAACATGGTGGTTTGGGAACCACACAAATAGAGCTAGTGGGTTGGATTTCTTCTCCACAACCCCTGAATAGCACTGGAAGGGAGGTCAGGGTCTGAGGGACTGCGTTGCATAGAAAGGATTGATTTCCTTGTGTTGGGTGTGTGTGGGTGTCCTAGAAGCCAGGATGGTTCTGGTGTAGGTGTCCTTAGCTCCTCAATGAGTTCACCAGCTTAGCATTTAGCCTTTCCTAGCTCCTACATGGCCTAATAAACCCAACTTTGTTGGCTTGGCTCATCCATTGTTCGCCTGATAAACCCAACTATGTTGGCTTGGCTGAACTATGTATCCTTGTGGTGTTGTTATCCTTGGCTATGTGTAAGCCTGTTAGTTCCTTATTCCTTGGGGAATCATGCTTGGCTCGGAGTAGGCAGTGTTGCTGAGAGATTAAAGAGCACACAGGCCTATGGTTGTGTGGAATGTTGCAGTGGTGTAGCTGGTTGCGGGACAAGTTCGCTATAAGATAAGTATTCTTGCCTAACTTGTGTCTGCAACTATATTTGCTATTGGTGAATGATGATGTGCATGTTGAATGCTGAATCATATATGAATGCACATTGTTTTCTTCTGCTATGTATCTGAATGATTAATGAATCATAATATTTTTTATGTTTTTAAGTATCATGCTTCAGCATTATATGTATGTATGTTCTTGTTCATGGGGCTAGATGCCCGGATGATTGATGTATCGTAGCATCCTCTTCGCCGGTTGGAGGGTCGGGGACGTTACAGTGTGGTATCAGAGCTTTGGTTGCATCATGGGCCTGAATGGACCATGAATATGGAGTGACAGAGCTTATGTTGCAGCATTTGGGCCTCAGAGGGCCATGAAAGAACAGTTAATAGAGGCAGGTTTCTTACTGCCCAGAAGAAACCAAGAGAAAATGAGTGATGACAAGAAAATTCACAAAAATTTTATAAGTGCTAGAATTGTCGGCTCATCGAAAAAATTAGTGACAAGTTCTTTCGATGCAGCGGAGCCCTTAGTGGGAAGGCTACCCGATGGACAGTAATCAGAAGGAAATGGAGGAAAGGTTGCGTTTGTCGGCTGTCAGCTCATCGAAGGACTAAGGGAGAAGGTCCTCCGACACAATGGAACTTATAGTTTGAAGCTCAGCCGACACCGTGGAAGTGCTAGTCTGAAGATTACCTGCAGCGGGAAAAATTCCAAAAATCTGACGAAGTAATGGAATCATCGACGATGATTAGTTGATCGCATCGCCGACGCTCAGCTGATCATGTTGTCGATGCGGCGAAAGTTTGGTGACAATATCAGAAGAAGTTAGATGATCTTGCATTGCCGTTGCAGATGGCTAGACAACTATTCTTCTGATGGTTAGAGCCTCCGACCGTCGATGCTGCAGAGGATAGTTTCTCCGACGACCAATGCAATGGAAGACAAGGTGGGACATTTTCAAAATTTTCAAAATTATTGGCGATCAGAGGGGACTAGTTGTTGACATCGTCGATGAATAGTTGAAGGAAGAGCCAATAAAAGATGAAAAAAACTTCAAAAATTTCTCTAAGGCACGAGATCATTGGCCATTGGAAAATGTTAGATGTACTGGTCGTCAATGAACATCGGAAGGAACTAGTGGTTCCAGCACCGTTGTTACGGAAGCCTGGTGCACTAATCCTCCGATGGCTACAGGTTTCACTTGCCGATGCCGTGATGGTTGCTAGTTGATGCGGCGATGTGTAGGGGAAGATGGACCCAATGGATTCAACGGAAGATAGAGGAAGCTCTTTCCGACAGATAGTTAAATGAATCAGCGAAAGTGATGGTTGAGTCGATGAACCGAAAAAGAAGACTAAAGAGAAAATTTTGAAATTTTTTCTAAGTCATAGAATCATCAGTCATCGGAAAAGATTAGTTGATGACGTAGCCAATGAACATCGGAAGGAATTAACGATTCACATGTCGCTGTTGCGGAAGTCTAAATAAATAAACCCTCTGGTGAGTAGAATATCTAATTGCCGATGTTGTAGTGACTAGAGGTTCCAACTGTCGATAGGCTTGTGTCGTGGAAACCTTAGAAACATCATTGGCCGTCGTTGCGGAAGCATAGAAAACTAACCAACCGATGCACAAAGCACCCGACCACCGATGCAACGGTTAGCCGACTTTACCCGTCGATGCAGATCGAAAGTTTAGTCAATTTGACCACCGAAACGCTTGAGAATTAGCGAGGAAGAGACCCGATTAGATGGAAAATTTTGAAGATTTTGTTCGAAGTATAAGGTCATCAAAGAAGTATTAAGGATCAGATCACCGATCAAAAGGAATCGAAGGATTGTAAAACCACCATTGCAGCAGTCTAAGACACTATCCACCCAATGGATAGTAGGTCCGATATCCGATAGATGTTCGTGGAACCCACAATGAGATCACTTTCCACCGTTGCGGTTTCCCAAGGGACAGCACATAACGCGTCTGACCACCGATACTACGGAGAACCGTAGCTTATGAAACTGCCGATGGATAGACCTTGGAATCACCGTTACAGTTCGAAGGGTTAGAACACTACGGACCCGAAACGTCGAAGAGAAATAAACGAACAGACTGCCTATGAGCAGTGGGGAAAATTAGTGGTTTTGGCCCCCAAAACGTCGAAACATTAGTCGGGATGAGACCCGATCCTGTACAAGGAAATTTGGGGTTTCAATGGATTTTTCAAGCAATTTTCTATTGTTTTTCAGTGAATTTTTTAGCAGACTGTCGGTAGATTACAGGGCTGAAAAGGAAGAGAGAAATTTTTTGTGTTTTTAGCAAAATTGTTGTTTTATGAAATTCCAGAAGAGGAAGGTAGGTAGTTTTGATTTATATTAATGTTATGCATCTAACAGTTTGCTACTAACACATTTGTAGAATTATAGACAACTTCCAAGAGCAGTATTCCAAGAAGAACAGTAAAGCAAAAGGTGGTTCAATCATGAGAACCCATGATGGGTATGATGCTCGGGATTCTTATGAGCATGTAGGAGATGCCATGGGAGAAAATGTCCAGAATGGAAATGATGACATAGATTCTAATGGAAGGATATTCAAAGAGACGTCGTTTGAGGTTGCAGCCACCATGAGAAGCTTGATTAAATCCCAGGAAGAGTAGCATCAGCTAAATGCTGCCATGTTGCAGAGTTTGACAGACTTGCAGAGAAAGATAGATTCTAGACGAGGTACATCAAGAACGGAAGGCAGTAAGAGCATCACTAAGAGGAGGAGAAGGAATTCCAGTGGGTCATCTAATTCTAAATAATCCAGTGGGGATAAAAGCTCATCTTCTCATAAAAGAAGAAGAAGAAGACACCATAGGGATCTCTCTCGGGATGAATTTAAGAAAGCTAAGCCTCCTACATTTGATGGCGAGATAAAGACTGGACAAGAGGCTGAAACTTGGCTCCTTGAGATAAAGAAGTACTTTCAAGTGCAGGATTATTCAGGAAACATGAAGGAAAGAGTTTCCATATTCAACCTGAATGGAAGAGCATCCATTTGGTGGGAACACTTCAAGCAAGTAAAGAGGATTATTGAAAGGAAACTGATGTGGAAATAGTTCAAGAAGTATTTCAGGCAGAAATACCTCTCTGACAGGTATTATGATGACAAGATTAAGGAGTTCCATGAGTTGATATTGGGACAGCAGACCATGGATGAATATGCAAACAAGTTCTTGGAATTGTTGAGGTATGTCTGGTATATTAGAGATGAAAAGGTGAAGGTCTAGTGGTTTCTAAGTGGATTGACTTAGTATTACAAAGATAGAATTGAGTTTTACGAACCAAGAACTCTTGAAGAAGTGCTAAGGAAGGATAATTATTGCTATGAGCAAAGCAAAGGTAAACCTGAGTACCACAAAGCATGGAAGGACAAGAAGAACGAGAAATTTGACCAAAGAAGGAAAGGTTTCAAACCTTGTAGATTCAGGAATCAGCAGAAACAACCATCCCAAGCTGTGAGTTATCCAATTGGAGTGACAGGTGGAAAGCCTAAAGATCCACCACCAAATAAAGGTCCACTCAAATGTTGGAAATGTGAAGGACCCCACTTGCGCAGATATTGTCCACTTGAGAATGAAAGTGCAAGGCTAGCTTATAACATTCGGGAAGCAGAAACAGTGGGTCAGGTAGCAAGAGCAGTCCCTAGAATTTATGCAGCACTGGAGGACCGCCAGGAAGATCACCAGTCAAATGTGGTTGAATTTGCAGGTAAGATTGTTGAACGATCTGTTTCTATTTTGATTGACCCTGGTTCTACTCATAGTTACATTACTCCTAGAGTAGTGGAGATTTGTTCTTTTAAGAAGGTAAAGCATAGAAAATCTTGGTTAGTTTAGCTAGCCACTGGAACTAAGAGAAAGGTCAGTGAAGTAGTGGAGAAATGTCCATTGATTATGAATGGATTGATCACTTATGTAGATTTGAATGTTCTACCGCTTGGTTCCTATGATGTTCTCATTGGAATGGATTGGTTAGAAGCTCACAGAGTAAATCTTGATTGTTATAACAAGACTTTTGAATGCATGGATGAAGAAGGAAACCCAGTAGTTGTGAAAGGTATTCCGAAGGAAATTTCAGTAAGACATATTTTAGCAATGCAGTTGAAGAATTTATGTAGGAAAGGTTGCCAGTTGTATGCAACTCATATTATGGAACCAACAGGAGATGAAACTCCTAGGTTGGAAGACTATCAGGTGTTACAGGAATTCAAGGATGTATTTCGCGACGAGATTCCAGGGCTTCCTCCAAAGAGGGACATTGATTTCACCATTGAACTAGTGCTAGGAGCGGCACGAGTGTCTAAGACACCCTATAGGAAGAGTACACCGGAGATGCTAGAGTTGAAGATGCAACTGCAAGAGTTGTTGGAAAAGAAGTATATCCGACCGAGTGTGTCTCCTTGGGGAGCACTGGTTCTGTTTGTAAAGAAGAAAGATGGTACACTCAGGTTATGTATTGATTACAGACAGTTGAACAAGGTTACTGTGAAGAATAAATATCCTTTTCCTTGGATTGATGACCTCTTTGATCAAATGAGAGGAGCAAAGGTATTTTCCAAGATTGACTTGAGGTTTGGATACCATCAGGTGAGAATCAAGGATGGAGACGTTCATAAGACAACCTTCAGGACAAGGTATGGGCACTATGAGTTTGTAGTGGTACCATTTGGTCTCACCAATGCACCAACTACATTTATGTGCCTTATGAACAGTATCTTCAGCAAGTATTTGGACACGTTTGTTCTTGTTTTCCTTGATGACATTCTTGTTTAATCTAAGAATGAGGAAGAACATGAAGAGCATTTGAGATTGACATTGCAATTTCTCAAGGAGCATCAGCTGTATGCAAAACTGAGCAAGTGTGACTTCTATAGAGATAGAATTCAGTATTTGGGTCACATTATCTCAGAAGAGGGTATATTAGTAGACCCTGAGAAGATTGAAGCCATTATGAATTGCCCTACTCCAAGAAATGTGACAGATGTAAGATCTTTTATGGGACTTGCAGGATACTACATGAGATTCATTGAGGGATTTTCCAAGGTTGCACATGCCATCACTTCTTTGCAAAGGAAGGGGATAAAGTTCAAATGGAATTCGAAGTGTGAAGAAGGCTTCCAGCGGTTGAAGAATCTTCTCACCAATGCACTAGTATTGAAGGTTGCAAATCCAGAGAAATATTTTGTGGTGTGTACTGATGCAGGAGGACAAGGGCTTGGAGGAGTCCTTATGTAGGACAACCACGTGATATGTTACGAGTCAAGAAAGCTGAAGGAGCATGAGAAGAACTATGCCACTCATGATCTTGAGCTTGCAGCCATAGTACATGCTCTCAAGATGTAAAGACATTATTTGATGGGTAGAAGATTTGAGCTCAGGACAGACCATTGTGGTCTAAAGTATTTATTTGATCAACCTACTCTAAATACTAGGCAAGCGAGATGGTTGGAATTTTTATGTGAGTTTGATTTCGAAATCAAGCACATAAAGGGAAAAGAAAACAAGGTAGTTGATGCACTCATCAAGAACGTACAAGAAATGCATGTGGCATCTCTTAGTATTTTCCAATCAGATTTAAGGCAACAAATTGTTAATCATGTTGCCGAAGATGAATTGTATGAGCAGGTAAAAGACAAATTACAGCAGCAAGGTCTTGAGAAGAGGTATGAGGGATATAAATTGGAAGAAGATGGACTTCTTACTTATAAAGGCATAATTTATATTCCATATGTAGCGGATTTGAGGAGGGTTGTTATGGATGAAATCCATTAAACTCTGTATTTTGGTCACCCAGGATATCAGAAGACAATTGCTACAGCTAGAAAGCAGTACTTTTGGCCAAGAATGAAAAAGGACATGGCTGAATACATTTCAAGGTGCATGAAATGTCAACAGGTAAAAGTTGAGCATCAACATCCAACAGGATTGTTGCAGCCTTTGCCAGTTCTGGAATGGAAATGGGAAGTTATTTCCATGGATTTTATTACAGGATTGTCGATGACTTGGAGACAACATGATTCCATCATGGTTGTGGTAGACAACTTGAAAAAGGCAACACATTTTACACCGGTGAAGTCTACGCATAAGACTGATGACATTGCAAAGATCTTCATGAAGGAGATTTTCAAATTGCATGGATTGCCGAAGGCAATAGTCTTTGACAGAGATGTCAAGTTGACTTCCAATTTTTGGAAGGGATTGTTTGCATATTTGGGTACAAAGCTAAACTTCAGCACTGCCTACCATCCTCAGATAGATGGGCAGACAGAAAGAGTTAATCAGGTGCTTGAAGATATGCTTCGCATGTATGTGATGGACAAACCAACCAAGCGGGAAGATTACTTACACTTGGTGGAGTTTTCTTATAATAATGAATAGCAGGCATCCTTGGGGATGAGACCATATGAAGCTTTGTATGGAAGAAGGTGTAGAACACCAGTGACTTGGGATAACCTAGTGAATAGAGTTGTGCTTGGACCAGAGTTGCTCAAGGAAATGGAGCAAGAGATTGTAAAGATCAGGCAGAATCTGAAAGAAGCACAGGACAGACAGAAAAGCTATGCTGATAAGCATAGGATGAATAGAGAGTTCAGTGTTGGGGATCATGTTTACCTCAGAGTGAAAGCAAACAAGAGTTCCTTAAAGCTTGGAAGTTGTGCCAAGCTGTCACCTAGATATTGTGGGCCATTTGAAGTGCTTGAAAGAATAGGGCCTATTTCATATAGAATTGCATTGCCTGCTAGTACTAGAGCTCATAATGTTTTTCATGTTTCTTTGCTTAAGAAATATGTACATGATCCTAACCATGTGATAAATTGGGATGTGATTCAAGTGGAACCCGAGGGAGAGTTCTAAATCGATCCAATGCGCATCCTTGACAGGAAGGTCACAATGCTCCAGAACCGAGCCATAGGGAAGGTAAAGGTGCAATGGGAGCACTACGGACCTGAAGAAGCTACATGGGAGCTGGAGGATGCCATGCGATTGGCACATCCATTTTTTTTCAATTCTGTGGAACACTGAGGCGGTACCAGTGTAGCATTTTGTTCAATTTTGTAAAGCACTGAGGACAATGCTATTGAAGGGGGAGGGGAATGTAACACCCTGGTTTTGACCCCGTTTGCATTAAATATACATGATACATATATTGTAAATAATCATGGTGCAGAGCTAAAGGTAAAGGCCCCACCATGGATTTGGTTACGTTATGTTTCAGATAGAAATTTTCACCGATGGTATATCGGGACATGTGGCATACATATTAAGTTGTGGAATCATGTAGTTATGCATCTTTAATTAAATAACCCAACCAACTATGTTCATTGCAACCAAATTGAGAAGGGGCATGATTCCTAAGGATAAGGAGGGGGAATGTTAAACTTTGAGCCATGGGGGGGGGGGAAGCCATGTGTCACCACCCTGTTTGTTTTGCTGTTAGTTGGGGCATCTAATTGCTGACAGGAAAAACCACTACGCCCAACACCTACACTCTCTCCATGATGTGCCTTCTGGGATATGGATGGTCTGTCCGCTATCCCAACTGTGACTATTCGTTTTCCTCAAGAAGAGTGGAGTTAAAAGGATTACAATTCCTTGTGTTGGGGTTTGGCCTTTTCCCTCTCACACACCATTATGCTAGTCGATGAGATGTCCTTCCTCCTGATCACACATAGAGCCTGCGTTTACGCCACCATTGCTGACTGTGAAGGGTGCGTTGGCTTCATCGTTGAGAAGGGACCATTGTTGTCCAACGTTGCTGGTGTGTCTGGACTGTGGGACGATCTGTTGTTTCATCATGAGCTGTGCGTGCTATGGTTTTCTTCTGTGTGTTATTTTTCCACAGTTTTGTTGGCTGCGTCTTTTTTCCTCACGCATAGATTGGGAGTCTGTTCTTTCCCCATTTTTGGGGGTCTGTGTAAGTTCTCCAGCAATTGCAGTGGGGACTGTGTGCTATGAGCTCATGGTTGTTCATGGGCTGTTGTTTAACACAATTGCTGGACTGTGTTTTTTCCCTTGTGATTTGGCTGCTGTAGGTTGCCATGGAATCATTTTGGCCACGATAGGGCCAAGAACAATTTAGGGAGTTGTTTTCCCCTATTAAAGATTGAATAGTTGTTTTGCTGCATGCATGCAATGGCTTGTCTTTGGACTACACTGGAGTGGTGAATGAAGACCTGATGTGCTTGATAAACCTGGTGGTTTGGGAACCAAACAAACAGATCTAGTGGGCTTGCTTTCTTCTCTGCAACCCTTAAATAACACTGGAAGGGAGGTCAGGGTCTGAGGGACTGCGTTGCAGAGAAATGATTGATTTCCTTGTGTTGGGTGTGTGTGGCTGTCCTAGAAGCTAGGATGGTTCTGGTGTAGGTGTCCTTAGCTCCTCAATGAGCTCACCAGCTTAGCATTTATCCTTTCCCAGCTCCTAGATGGCCTGATAAACCCAACTTTGTTGGCTTGGCTGATCTGTTGTTCGCCTGATAAACCCAACTGTGTTGGCTTGGCTGAATTGTGTATCCTTGTGGTGTTGTTATCCTTGGCTATGCGTAAGCCTGTTAGTTCCTTATTCCTTGGGGAATCATGCCCGGCTCGGGAGTGGAAGCATTACTAAGATATTAAAGAGCACACGAGCCTGTGGTTGGGTGGAACATTGTAGCGACGTAGCTAGTTGCGGGACAAGTTCGCTATAAGATAAGTATTCTTGCCTAACTTGTGTCTGCAACTATATTTGCTATTGATGAATGATGATGTGCATGTTGAATGCTGAATCGTATTGAATGCATGTTGTTTTATTCTGCTATGTATATGAATGATTAATGCATCGTAATATGTTTTATGTTTTTAAGTATCATGCTTCAACATTATTTGTATGTATGTTCTTGTTCATGGGGCTAGATGCACGGATGACTGATGTATCGTAGCGTCCTCTTCGTCGGTCGGAGGGTCAGTGACGTTACAAGGATCTTGCTATAGAGTACGAGATGACAGATATTGGGTTGATGCACTATTTTCTGGTAATGGAGGTTTGGCAGGATCCTGGACATATTTTCCTGGGACAGGGAAAGTATGCGGTTGATATTCTAAGGAGATTTAGGATGGAGGATTATAGGCCGATGTTGACACCGATGATCACCAACTAGAAGAAGCTTCATGCTTTTGAGGGAGAGTTGGTGGATCCTACATTATACCATCGGCTCATTGGTTCATTGATGTATCTGGTCAACACTCGGCCAGATTTATGTTTTGCTGTGAGCACTCTTAGTTAGTTCATGGTTGAGCCTAGGAGTGTGCACTGGGTATCTGCAAAATACATTTTGCGATACCTAATAGGGACAGTGGATTATGGTCTGGACTACAAGAGGTTGGATGGGATTAGATTGGTTGGTTATATAGACTCAGATTGGGCAAGTAGTGTGGAAGACCAGAAGAGCACTTTTGGATGTTGTTTCAGTTTGGGCTTGACAGTAGTGTCATGGTTCAGTCGGAAGCAGAAATATGTTGCTTTGATTTATATTGAGGCTAAGTATATGGCATCCAATCAGGCCAGCTGCGAGACTTTGTGGCTTCGCAAGTTGCTGCTGAATTTATTGTGTCAGGAGCTGAGGCCTACGATGATCTACTGTGACAATCATATTTGCATTTCAGCTCTCTGAGAATCCAGTATTTCATGACTGGTCAAAGAACAATGAGATCAGGTATCATTTCATCCGAGATTATGTTTAGAGAGGAGCAATGACTTTACAATACATTTCCACTAATGAGAAGGTTGCAGAAATTCTGACAAAATATTTGGGGAGGGGCATGTTTGTTTTCTTCAAGGACAAGTTGGGAGTGGTGCAGAACACCTTCCTCAGTAAGAGGGAGTATTTATTTTTGTACCTAGGAAAGTGTTCCCCTAGGTGACTTTATCCTTAGTCACTTAAAAGGGGAAATAAAGTGACCCTTGCATTAAATGACTTAAGTTGAGCATTTAATGTGACTTTACAGATTAAAGTCAATTTTGATAAATTTAAATGGGTGAGTAAAATTAATTTTTATGAGAATTAAATATGAGCATTTATTCTCATCCCTATATCTAATCTAATCTCAGCCATTGAATTAGATATCCTCTCACCTACCTAGGGTTTTGATAAAAATCAAGGGAAAGGAAAAATTGATTCATTCTTAAGAGAAGAGTGAAGAGAAGAGAGAAGAATAGAGAGGCATGATTTTCGAGGCACCCAGCTGAAGAGATTTGCAGTGGGCATGAAAACCGAGACAACATTTATTGATGTGCACATATTTCGAGAAGAGTATATCCATCCGTACTGTACGGATTTTGGACACGGTTTTTGAGGTAAACTTAGGCACAAAAATCAAGGAGAAGGACATGCAAGGTTCCCGAGGCAACATGTAGAGTTTTCAATCATAGGTTTCGAGGTCGTATGGATGCATTTAATATTGTCTGTATAGTATGGTTTTGTGACTCTTTTGGCACAGTTTTCAAGAATAGATTTTTATTATTCTTGCAAAAAAATCAAGGATTTATTTTTTTTATTATTTCGACACATTTTCAAGAAGAAACTTGCACAGAAATCAAGGTAGCATTGGCACAGAAAACAAGGCATCCTGTTGGGTTGAGATAAGTTGTATTTTGACTGTAAAAGGACTGTCTAAATTTTTCCTAGATGAAATAATAAAAATCTCTCTCTCTCTGACTGGTTTTCCCCTTCGAGGTTTTCCAAGCCCCTTAGCCAAAAATTTATGAGTCCTGTGTGTTGAATGGTGTGCATTTATTTATTTTCTATCCTTGAAAAGATTGAAGTTACAGCAGTGTTTTTAAGTCTGAAAATTTATGATTATTTCCAGCCTTTACATTTTCTAGGTTTGCCAATAAACTGAGATAATTTCACTTCTAAACCGGAGGCTAAAACTTGTGAAAAACTTACAGAAATCAGTCTTAAATTATGCTCAATCACTACTGGATCTGTAGTGAATAGATTTTCAATCCATGAATAAAATTTAAGGTAGCCAAAATAAATTACTTCTAAATACAGAGCCAGAAAGAACTAGCACATTAATATGACCATAATTGATGAAGATACATAGAATATGAAATTATGCATTGCATTATTACAAATCAGCAAAGTATAAATGGGCATGAATTCTCTTGCAATTAACTTCGAGGAAAATAAAAATCTAAAACAGATAGTATGTAGTAAGCACAATGTTGATTCAAGCAAATTGACAAAGTGTGCGTATCGAACGTCATATATATTCCCTTTCTCCAAAACCTTCACATAACAAACTTGTAATTTCCCTGTTTCAGACATAATCAACCTTTGAATGCCTAACAATTATTGTTGTTTTGGCAATGCATCCAAATCAGAATCAAATACTTGCAAACATAACTTTTTCCTTGAGTCGCATGATGATAGTGCTTTCAACATGCCCTGAAGAGACTCATACTTTGTGGAAGGTTCTCCCATTCTAGCACAGTTCTTACATTTAATTCTTTTATCAACATCCATCATAGAAGACAAAGATCTCAAATCTAGCCTACCCTTAAAAAAACTATCCTCAATTTGAACATTTGTAAAGTTTGGAAAGTTAAGAGATGGTGCTAAGTTGTCGTAAATAGGTGGAATTGTAAAAGTAACTCCCTTTTATATCTCCAATAAACTAAATGTTGATGCATGAGGACCATGTCTAGCAGCAATGTCAATTTGGTTGTAACTTCTCAGATTATGGACAACATCATCTATATGAGGACCTGCCAAAGCAGGAACTTCTCATCCATATGGAGACCTCTCATATTTTGGAACTACCTGAGAGTTGTGACTTAATTTCTTACTCTTCCCATTTGAATTATGCTTTGCAGTGGATGGACCTATGTGGGAAGCAACAACTACTGTTGCTTTCAACTTATTGGTTTTCTTGAACTTCAATGCATGTTCTTCAAGCATGTTCCTATAATTTACCTCTGATATATGATTCTCAAAGTCATCATCATCTTCATAATTGATGTCTGCATCTTTCCATGCATATGAGTTATAACCAGCCTCTAGTTCAACATGGTATCGTTTTCTTTTTAAACCCATATCCGATGGTAAATCTAATGGCCTCTCAACCCTACCACCATTTACATGTTCAAGCATTGTATCACAACCTACTCCACTAAATTCAAAAGAAACAAAGCAAGATGATCAAATATATTAATCAAATAATCCCAAACCAACCACTCTTACACCATTGTTTAACAAACAAGTAAAAAAAATTCATACAATGATCTCTACCTACTTATGATGGGAAAAAACAAAGTAAGACCAAACGCAACCTAATAGATTTCTATAATTCAAAGTAACAAGTCAACATCATATTTATGGCACATTTGCTTCCATTACTCTCGTCTTGACTGACACTAGTGTAATTATTTGGATCATCATCATCTTGTCGTGTCTAAAAATTCTGAATAGAATACAAAAATCAAGCATGTAGCAAATACAATTACTTAAATTATGAAAGCATAAAGTAACATAAAACAAATAGGCATTTCTAATAGGATTCGTAATACTAGAATAGTAGAAATACAAATTATTCATTTATGGGAGCATGGACCCCATGGGACTACAAATACTACCTGAATGACCTCAAACAAACTTACATCAATCTTAAATAGATATGCCAATACGAATAATTATTTTTAGACAGATGGTAGCCATTACTATAAGGCGACTTGTGCTCCATCCTGCTCACAAAAAAAACAAAGGAGAAGGGCCCAAGTAAGTCAATGTGTGATAAGAAGTTCTTTCAAAAACACAATAACACAGTTTTAATGCTTTTCCTTTTGACAATCAAATAGATTAAAAATCCCATAACATCTAGAATTTAGTTCTCGTCTCAAAAGTCATATTAACGTGGAACAAAGTTCTCAACAAGGGATATGCCACTTTGTTTTTTAGTAAGATTGCAACTAAAAAAAATCACAAATATGACCCTCACAAGGAAGGGAACCCACAAAGCACAGAGACACCTCTGAGTGATGTTAGTATAGGAGTGAGGGATTTTAAAGAACTTAAGAGACTAATGGATGTTTCTTCACATAATGTAAAAGTTTAAAACATAGCAGCAACAATGCAATAGATTTTTCATCCAGTTTTGAGATGAAAATGACCAGATGTACTACCTTGACAACAACAGTAGTAGCATTAATTATTAATCTGTGGGTTAGGGAAAATTTCATGAAGGTGAAGGTTTCATTACTCTTCGAGATAGCTAGAAACACTAAACAATCAAGGTTAACTAATCAGCAGTCACAAAATAAATAAAATGGTAAATATAGATATGAATAAATTTTCCCCAAGTAGTGGGGACAATCACTTTAAATAGATTATAAAAGGACGATGAATATAAGGAGGAAAAATTAAGGATAATTGACACCAAATGGTATAAAAGGTTTGTGTAACAGATAAGAGTACATGGCTTTTCCAGAAATGACAAGTACTACCTTGTTAATAACAGTAGCAGTTTTAATGTGTGGGTTAGAAAGTACAACTTCCCAATCCATAGAGGTTGAAAATTCCAAACAATGAACGAGACAATTTTCATCAGGTACAAGGTGACAATCTTATTTGGGCCAATAAGAATAATTGAGATTGGCTGACTAATCAGCAGTAAAAAAATCCATAATGATGTAAACTAGTTTCACCCAAGCTGTGAAGCAAATCACTTTAAATAGATTTAAAATCATATTGCGAATATCAGGGGCCAAAAATTAAGGTAATTGATAGAAAAGGGGTCTTATAACAGACAGGACTACACTCTTACAACAGAGATTAACCGGGATGGCTGCAGGTTGGATCTTTTGTTTGGAGTGCGACAAAATTATCCAGGCCAAATTACAGCTGGATTTTTGAGCCAGTTACTGAAAACTAATGCAAACACACCTATTGGTTCCTACTGGATTTTTTTGTACTCATACCTACTGGATCCTATGCAATGAAAAAATATAACTTATAAAAAACATAGTCACGACACTCGTAGATTAGAGTGTGTCAATTCATGTCTACTAACTAAATAACCTATACTCAACACAATTGTGCATAGAATACATAGACAAGGTACTAACAACAAGATTGAATGTACCTGAAATTGGGACAAAGGAAACTGTTATCACCTCCAGGAGCACTGATTATACTTATACCCTACTCTCTTGCAATTTTACATAAAAACCAAATTAATTACAGCCAAAATTGAACCCTAATTATAGCAAAACCTCGAATTTAAATTAATATTTTTTTCACAAACCCTGAAAATTTATAGGCAATGTGCCAGATACCGTAAACCACCAAAAAACAACTATAATTTTTACAGAAATTAGATGCAGTTTGCACCACTTGATTAACAAAACTGGGAATTTCTACCACACGCCCAAATAACCTGAACCTAATTTCAGCCCAAAAACACAAGAAAAGAACCCCAAAACCGAATCTAAAAAATAGCTATGAAAAAAGCAGTACCTTAGACAGGGCACCTGCATAATAATTTATCGCCGAAACCCTCCGAAAATTAGCGGCAGAGTGTGTGCATGTCAATTGGTAATCGAACCGATGTCTGATGTGGTTGGTGCAGCGCCTACAAGCCATTTTGAGAACCATTTGAGGTCTGATGTTTTTGGTGTAGTATCTTTAATAACTGAGCCAAAGTTGAAGACAACAAAGAGAGATTTTAAAAGTTCATCAGAGACAGAAAGCAATATTCATAATGATGGAGACAATGTTTTGAATTTTTCTTCTCATCTTGAAGAAACTAGGATACAATCACTAGATACAGGCATTGTTTCAGAGCAGACCATGAGTGAAAAGCAGTTTGGTCAGAAAACGCAAAGCATGGAAAAAGAAATTAGAGGTTCTCGATTAGTTCCTGAAAGTGAGTTCCTAGATCGTAGAAAAACAGTGACAGATAACATTTTCCTTTTAAATTTGCCACAAATGTATCGTCATCATCTTTGGAATTTGATTGATATTTTTCTCACTTATCCTCTTGCAAGAGTTGTACTTGATCAAATTCCATGCTTTTGGAGCAATATTAACATGTCCAAAATTGTAGTAAAGGACTTCAGTAATATATTAAAAGTAATTGATTTGAACACTTTTTCTGCAAGAGTCTCACTTGGTATAAGCTGATGACTTTTTAAGGTCTGCCATGGAACCTCCTTCCAGCAACTTCCATGCAGACAAAATGTGTTTCCTTCTTAGGAAATGAACATGTCCATACAAAAACGTGTTTATGTGCCATATGGCATGCATTTCCATGTTTAGGCCAAGAAATGGGTTGGTGATAGGGGAGGCATGTTTCCTGCAACTTAGCTTATAACTGATCTCATTACTAAATCTGAGTTAATAAATTGCACCTTAATGATGTGCCATTCTACAATTTTCCTGTGATTTTCTATTGTCATGATGGTTGAAAATTGATTCCCTATTATATCTTCTTAATTATTCCTTCTAAGGTCATCAACATTTTGAGATTTAATTCTACTATAAATTCAAAACTTTTGAAAAGAAAACCAAAATTGAAAAATATTTTGATGAATATATTTCAATCTTAATTTGATATTCAAGTGTTGTTAATGATTCATAATTATTGGCAAACTAACTTAAGAGATATGCATCCTTTATGGTATTGTTTCGTCAGTGACGCCCCCGTGTGGATGATACGATGCTCATGGGCCACCCATCAGTTCAAGAATCCTGATCTTTTAGGAAAATTTTATCCATTTTTTCGAAGGCTTCATGCTTGGAAGTGAATAATAAGAAATCACATGTCTTCTTATTTAACACTCCCAGGATATCACATAGAAATATGCTAAGGATATTGGGATTTCAAGGGATCTCTTTTCCATCCAAATATCTAGGTGCACCCATGCCTGAAGGGGTCATCCGAAAGGTTTCATGGGCTAATTTATTCGATATAATGAGAATAAAGTTGGCTAATTAGGCCTTGAGACTGCTTAATTTGTCCAATAGAGTAAATATTATAAAAGCAGTCATGTAGGCAATGTCGATTTATCTATTTCCAATTATGTAAGCATCAAATGTTATCCTTAAAGAAATAAGAAATATCCAACGGCAATTTCTATGTTGGGGGGGTATTTGAATTAAAAAATTGGGCGTTGATCAGCTGAGATAGGGTATTCAAACCAAAATCTCAAGGAGGGCTCGCATTAGAGGCTCGGGAATGAGATTTTGGGAGCTAATATTTGGTGGAACTAGGTTTCCCATAAGGAGGAACCGTGGGAAAAATTATGGCATACAAAGTATTACCTCAGATAGGTAGAAATAGGATCTCATTTGGTATAATGAAGATAAACCAGCATCAAACATCTGGAGGACTTCTTTTGGAATTTGTAGCATCATACAAGATCATAGTTTTTGGGAAATGCGAGAAGGGGAAATGTTTACTTTTGGAATGATTCCTGGAAACAAATGCCTAAATTGACGACACAAAATGGCATCCATAGGAGTAGAATAAGGTCCATGGAATTGGGCCTTGTAAAAGTCAACCAATTTTGGGTCGAGGTACAGGAAGATGGCGATTACCATGAATGGGACCCATCAGAGTGGTGGGAGGAGATATTTCTAGAAGAAGAGATCCCAAAGGTTAGGGAATATTGTTAGGAAATATGAATTAAGGTCCAACGAGGCTCAAATAAGTTGAGGTGGGGATACTTTTCGAAATGAATCTTCAGTACTAAGGAGGATTATGACATTAGACTAACTGTGGGGAGCAGTAGGAAGAGAAATTTGGAACATGGTGTGTAAATCAAACCTGTAACCCAAAGTTTCCATGTTTATTTTTTTGGTTACACACCAGAGAATTTTATCCCGGGAGAACTTAAAAATGCATGGCATGGTTGATCCATCTGTATGCCAAATATGATACCAAGAAGAGGAAACTATGAACCACCTACTTGATTCATGCCCCTTTGTTTTGACCCTATGGGATAGAGGGACCAAGTTTTTTAGACGATATAATCACATACGAGGGAACTTGATCATACCATCAAGGAATGGGATACAAAGGCGCTCAAGAACCTGATCATGGCCTATATATGGATAATATTCCCTGGTTTCTTTCTCTTTGAAGTCTGGATGGAGAGGAATCAAAGAATATTCTAGGATACAAAATTAGATCACCAAAAGGTTTGGATTAATGTGGTCATGCATATTCAAGAAATAGTTATAATGGGCGAATGAGAGGACAAATACTGGGAAATGGATAATCAGGAATTCAGAATAATGAATGCATGGATTCTAACTAAAATAGATCAAGGATGGGATATGGGGAAATAAAGGATGCATATTGAGGATAGCCTAAAGGTTTGGATTACCCCCCCCCCCACCCAGCTCGGTACTTTAAGCTTAATTTTTATGGGGCTTCAAAGGGTTATTTGGGATCGGTGGGGTTTGGGGATGTAATAAGAAATTAGGAGGGAAACATAATCCAAGTTTACCATGGCTACATTAGACATGATTCCAACAATGGGACGGATTTGGAGGGGCTCATTCAAGGGTTGATATTGATCTCCCTGTTTTCATTTGGAGCCCATGATAATCAAAGGGGACTCAATAATTATTGTTCAACTAGAAAAGGAGATGCAACATGGAAAACATTCTTCTAAGGTGGAATCTAGCTGACGAATGATTTGCAAAATGGAACAACTGGAGGCTCAGCTGAAAGTGCCTCATGCATGGAATTTTAAGCATGTCAGGTCTGACAGAAATAAGGTGGTTGACCACCTAGCCAATTAGAGTAAGCGATGAAAATTCGGTGGAGGGTAGGATAGTTAGCGGATTTTGGCTCCCAGGATTGGATTCCCAATGCAAGGATATGTCCACTCAATACATACAAAGAAAGAATATTGATCAAAGTGATGTGGGGAGTTCTCATGAAAGGGACATGATACATGTGGAGAGTACATTTTACACCCGTCATAATTACTAGTATCTTTCTGCGAGTGGTTATAGTACTAACCAACAAAAATATCGACATGAAGTGCATTTAAGTTTCATTGTAGGTGATACTAAAGAAGGGTTGTGGCAGAATATTCAAGTTGAGGATGAAGACCCATACCATAATGAGAGGTGAAAGGATATCATCCAAGATTGTATTGTACATATAGAAGTAGGACAACCTCATGATAAGCATCCTTAGTCAACGAAGGTGGGGAAGCTCTATAAAATAAGAGGGAAATTCTGAAACTTACCATATTATCCTATGTAGTATCATGATGACTGAGATTTTGCGAGTCTTAAAGAGGCAAGGTTGGATTTTTCCAAAGTGGGATTTAAGAAGAAGGAGAGACATGGCCTCGAGGGGAAGGAAAGTGAAAGATATGAAAAAATCAAGACAAAAGGGGAATCAAGTGAAGGTTACCCAGGAACAAAGGTGGGCTCACTAGGCTGTCAAGTTCTTTTGGGAGAGGATTCCTTTGTCAATTCATGATGAAATTGAATGAGTTGAAAATACATGTGGGAACAAGTTAAGAATATTGAGGTAGAGGATATGCGGGAAGAAGTTGTAGATTGGGTCCAGGACATTGGCTTGACAACGAAGTGTATTTTTCCATATGAATTTATCATAGAAACTTACTGGTTCGTGAAGGGCTTCATGTCCCAAATTCTGATGGAGAAGGAAAATAAATCTACGGGGGATATGGAGTCGGTGAGGGCTTGGAAGCAACACAATTATGATAATCAACTGATGCATTGGAAAATTGATTTAATCATAGGAAAACTAGCTCTGCAGTTCCACCCTCCTCCTTAGAACGATTTGGGTGCTTGTTCATTTGGTACAAAGTGGCAGGTTTTGGGCTCGTTGTAGGGGATGACGGTTTGTAGAAACGGGATGCAGTAAGAGGGATTCTTGATGGATTATCGTGGCTGTCACAACTTTCCTGGTTTTCTTTATGGGGATGCTCCGACCAAGGGTCCTTGATTGTGCAGTGTTTAATCTTGACTTTTGCACTATTTTTTGGTTAGTTTGGGATATAGTAGTATATTTTATGGAAGTTCAATTTTATGTATGTAAAAGATGTATGTGAAAGGGGTTCAATCATAGGCATATAATGTGTTTATGTAATAGGGTAAGTATAGTTTTGGTACTCATTTATGTAATGGGGGAAGGGATACTGAGGGTTTCTCAGTTGGGAAAGTATAGTTCTGGTTTAAGGGATGTAAGGGAGAATTATGGGTTGAACATATGGTTGTCGGGTTCTTCTGAGAACCAGTAAGGATACCCATTTTTAGGAGATATGTAATATTTTATTGCAGTAATGTCATGTTTTTACTTAAAAAAAAGTTTGTGTAGATGCATGAATATAAACACAACACAATTAAAGCTTATTAATGCATACACACAACATGCAACTACCAGCATGTTCATCACAACCATAATAATAAAAAAATCACACATAGAATTTATCTCATTCTCATGCTATGAATAGACCTCCTATTGAATAATTCAAACTGGTCGTTTCATTTCAATTGGCATGAATAAATAAACATCCATAACACAAAAGTTGGGCATAATTAAAACATAGTTAACACTTATATTTTAATTGAAGTTGTCCAAGAAACTGGATATGGAAGTGAAATGTTCCACCCAACCATAGGTCTCTATCCAGCCTATATTATTTCAGCAAAGAGACCACCCCGGAGCTAGGCTATGTATCCACTAAGGAGAAACTACTTAGGCTCACGCATAGCCATAAGGACAAACACTCATGCTAAGCCAGAACAAAACTAGGTTTTTTAAGAAAGTAGGAAGGAAAGGAAGGAGATAACCGAGCCAGTGAGTTCAACCATAGAGCTACATTCATCTCAACTTGGTTTCAAATAGCCCTGGAACTTACAATACTTACCACACCTAACACAAGGAAGGTCACCTTCTCAACTAGATAGTCCCTCAAGTGCCCCTTCCCTCCAGTGTTCTTCAGGATGGGCATAGAATGGTATAAGATTTAAAAACTTTAGATATTATTTCCTTCCATGGGTTTATCAATATATTCCAACCTCTGAACTCTCTCTCACAATAATACAGTCTTGGATCTTTCCCAATTTGGCTATGTGACCGTGATTCATGAAATTTAACTTCCAGGATTATAAATCGGGGTCTCCCTATGGATTTTTTGGCTGTTTCTAGTATCAAATTCGCCTCAAGGTTTGTATCTATGGATTCCCCACTGGATTTGATTCCTTTATGTGAATTTTTTGGCGCTTTCGGCACTTCAAAACTTAGGTTATTTCCAAGTTGTGATTTCTGTAAATTTCACTGTTGGAAATGCATAGCATGCTAGAAATTCATCTCTGGTTGTTTGAAAATGGAATGTGGAGGATGAAAAATGAATTCCCATGAGGAAGGATGACTTATGAGTCAATTAAACCATGCCCATACCTAGCCATACAAATTTCCGGGTTTCCCATGCTCCATTAATTTCATGAGTTGATTTCTTAGCTACCATCTTACAACATAAATAAATGTCATAAAGGAAATTCAACATGGGTTCTCAATATGACATTTGACCACATAAGGTTCAATCCCACAACCCCTCATCTCTCCCTAGTCAATACACATGACCCCCTTATTTTAGTTGCTTCTATATCTAGCTCTTGGTAATTTAATTATTGCATTATAAATATTTACATGGCTTTCCAATTTTCCATGGATTACTAGCACATGGCTAGAAAAATATAAAATACTTTCCTTTAAACGTGAGCATTCATTAGCGGGGCCTTTCCCTTGAGATCCACTCTAGGAAATCATACATCGCATATACACAACATTCACATATAAATCCAATACATTCTAAGGGTCAAATGGGGGTATTACAAGTGGCACATTTTTAAGAATGGCATCATGGTCTTTATGTTGTCACTGAATATGTAACATTTCCATTTCCATTGTTGATACTTGGACTTTTTCCTACTCTCACTTGCTTCAACTACAATCAAGCTACTATGACTGTAATGACTATATTATGCACATATAACATATGGATGGTAGTCTTGAAAAGAATATGATCAACACATTTCTTTACTTATTCAAAGAAATTTCCCATTAAAACCACTGAAACCACTGCATATGTATAATTTGACAAATATTTAAATTTTTGCATCAATATTCTTTCGACCTAGTGCATCTCAATAAATAATAATGCACCTTTCTTGGATTATCTTCGAGTGCAATGACAACAAATACATAATCTTCTCTAACCATATTGGAAACACAATCATAATCCTTGTCAATCACATCCACTTCATTTTTAAACTCTGCAACCGTCAAATTTGCAAATGGATGCAATGTGGTTAGCTCCAATGTGTATCCATGGTTTGAAAAATTTGTTCGTTTGGTTTTGACACTCATCAGTGGAATCCACATCATCAATACATGTAAGGAAAAAGCAAGAGTATTTTCCTTTTTCAATTGAGTGTATATTTGTCATTTTCTAACTTCAAATTGATTGTAAATCCCTTGTTCAGATATTGCATCACAATTATATTACATTAATATATCAACATCGCCCATTGCAATGTTATTACAATATCCTAGAAGAACCTATTCGAGGAAAACATAGAAATTGAGCAAATAAAATAAATCACATTTAAATACATATTTATTTTCAATATATATCTAAAACACACATGTACATCTAAACAAACATTATAAATGTAACTTTATTTTAAAAAAAGGGTCGATAAAACAAATGTACCTTCTCACATGAACTATTCTTTTATTGAATTCATAGTTTAAATTTTGTTTACACTAAACAGCATTGAGTGAATTTACAAGTAAAAAAGCAAAGTGACTCAATTGATATATTCTAAGTGCACATTTTACATAGGCCCCAACACCATTATGCTCTCCTTTTCCAAGCTCTGTTTCAAACAAAACCTGCATGTGACAAATATAATTTTTCTTATGAAGGCGATTCAACCATAAGAATGATCATGCTAATTTAAACTAACTAGCGCAAGGATCTAATCACACCCATTGTTATTTTAAAGTGACCCCTAAGATTGATAATTATTTATAAAGCATGTTGAAGTAATGTTGAACAAAACATGTAACATGTGTATGATAATCAATCATGTAGAAATGATACTCCTTAATCACTTCACAATTCTTTTCATTGCTATCAAAACCGTCAACATCGAGTTCTGCATCTCTATACAAAATACACATAAGTATAGGCACATGGTATGAATGATAATATTGACTTTGTATATCCTTATGTGGAGTAAAAGTGTAATTCTCAATGAAATCAACATCTAATAATATTGTTCCTTTCAGAAATACATCTCAAGATTGCTTGAATTGTAAGTCCTACCATCATGCCATATGAGAGTGTTTGATATATCTATATATTTTCTCCCTAAACTTGTCTATAAAATATTTCATCAGAAAATCATCTTCTAGTAAATTCATTCATTTTTATGTTGCCATTGAACATGTAACAAAAGTGTATTTAACATATTCATATCTCTTCCACTTCACGATGAGATTTGACAATCAAGGATCATTTGGATCAATGGATACTTAGCATAAAAAAGTGCCACATGAGAACATTCTTTTCATTTTCTACCACCATCACTATTTTTTTATTAAATAATTGATCATTATCTAATGCACATAATATCTTATATAAAAAATCATGAACACCCGAAGGAGGGGCGTCATTTGAGTAAATATTGTATTACAAAATTTAGAAATGTCTCATAATATAATTGGAAATATACATGGTATAAAATAAACATGTGTAAACAACAATGACAGGCCTGACATACCATGGTTTAAGTTTCACAAATGTGTTAAGGGAAATATTTACGTCAACATTACTCTCCGTAAAATTCTGGAACATTACGTCCGTTTCATTTAGTAACACACAAGACTTAAATTCCAAAACTCTTTCACCCTATCCTTCACACAAGTTGAAAGTTTATCTTGATAGGGTTTCTTACAGGTAAAATCCCCAACACGCAATTTCATCATCTTCATCTAATTGAATGCTAATTTTTTATGCCTCCATAATCTTTTCTTGACGTTTTTAATGCTCTTGCAGTCATCGATATCAGACAATCTGGTGTGGTGTGTTTTATTACAACACTTGCTAGTGTTGTTATACCAGCAACCTTTCAACATAAGATCTCTTTTTTGCAAGTGTGACAATGGATATAGTCACATTCTTTTATATTATCTCACTTGCTTTCATATATTTGCTACTTTTAATGCCTAATAATTTAAATGCATTTCTTAGACATTTTTTCTTTAACAATCTATGTAATAGTTGAGCTTATGTTATGACAGATTTCCTTTAAAATGTTTTTCTAAAAACACTTTTACTTTATATTAAAGTGTGTTATTGCAAAAAGATGGTCCCAACTCTTGAATTTGGTTGAATCTAAACTATCCAGAAAATTGTTGTTAGTGACGATATTGCTACAACTTCCAATTAATCTATGAGAATTATTAGTTGTTGTAGGATCTTGTTGTGGGTTAGATGTTGACCTTGCATAAAAATATATATATATATATATAAATATAAATTTGTAATTTGAACTTCAGTACATATATCTAAATAATTTTAGAAGTTCATGAACTTTCAAATACAATATACAGAAACTAAAAAATTCAAAACTTAAATTTTTTTAACACACCAATGGATATCAACACAGTTGATGTTTTCCTCAACATTTGTCATTTTCCTGTCACCTCTCTATTTTTAATTTCTATCATCAAAGTGTTCCTTGGCATTTGTCATTTCTTTGTCACCACCCTATTGTTGATTTCTATCATCAAAGTTTTCCGGACATTTTTCATTTTCTTGTCACCACCTTGTTGTTGATTTCTATCATCAAAGTGTTCCTCAACATTTGTCATTTCCTCATCATCGCTATGTGCCTTAACATGTACCGTTTGTTCTTTTTTCTCTTAACTTTCTCATGTTTTCACCTTTTCTCACTTTCCTTTCCTCTAAATCAAATCTCTTGTGATCATACTTTAGTACCCAATTCCTTTAATTTCCAATGTTCCAAGAATTTAAAGACTAAAATCCAATGCCAAAATAACACAAGTGAGACTTGTCTATTAACACAAGTGACGAGAAAAATTAGAACATCTCAAAGGAAAAATACTATATGCCATTGAAATATCCTAATGTCTAATAGTAATATGTTAAATCATATAAAATTGTACAATTCATGAAATAGATGACAATATCTAATAGTGAAATTGCAATATTCCAAAATCAAAATTACTTGGGTAATGAGGCAAATTTCAATATCATTTTTTCTTAGAAAAAAAATACAATATTATTGAGTGAAATTTCACAAGTCATGAGGACAACTGCAGTATTTTTTTAACCACAAAAAAAAATTTAATATCCCAAAATTGAAATTGCATTATCCTTTTCCCTTAGGAAAAAAATGTAATATGCTAAAGCCAAATTCACAATATACTACTTATCCATAAAAAAATTATGCTAAAGGAAAATTGACGGTATGCCCCTTATAAAAAAATGTGACATGCCAAATCCAAATTCACAATATTCTCTTTATCCATAAAAAAATTATGCTAAAGGAAAATTGACAATATGCCCCTTATAAAAAAATGTGACATGCGAAAGCCAAATTCACAATATGCCCCTTATAAAAAAATGTGGCATGCGAAAGCCAAATTCACAATATGCCCTTTCTAAAAAAAAAGTGATATGCCAAGACCAAATTCATAATATGCCCCTTATAAAAATAAAAGTAATATTCCAAAACCAAATTCACAATATTCTCTTTATAAAAAAACTAATATGCCAAAGTTAAAACTCCATAATTTGAAAAAAAACCATACCCTTGAAATTTCATTTTTTTGCACTTCTTCTATTTTTATTTTTAGACTTGACACAGACTTGATCATAATCATCTGAGTGATTCGATTGTGGAGAATATATATATATATATATATATATATATAATTGATTCGATTGTGGGAAGTGAGTGAGTTGATACCTCTTGTTTGAGAATTTGTTGAATCTAGATCTGTTGGCCCGCCAAGAATATAGGAATATTTTGTTAACTCATAAAAGGTTCCCAAGACAAAGTGTACCAAAAAACTTGGCCAAGATTTTTAATCCACCACATGTTAGTTTTGTGGCGTCAAAACTCTCAGACTAGAGTTTCTGGTCAATGAAAATGGAAAACTTTTCTGCATTTTTCAGGAATTTGTCACTTCAACTAAGTCAAAACCTTGCCAAATATCAAAATTATCTATTTGAGTTTATACCAATAGATTTTTCTTTGAATCTAGTTTTTCATGGTATAATAATTTGTTATTTTTGTTAAGGATTTCTATTTTTACTAATTTTTTTCTACACTTGATCATTAATATTTTGATTGAGATAAATGGGTTAAAATGAAAATTCTATATCATCAAAATGACAAATCCAAAAATATAAAAAATGAAAATGCAACGTATTTCTTTGCACTATCCTCTTCAAAAGGGTAGTTAAATCATTTTCTTGATAAGAGTCACATTAAAAAAACAACGTCACCAACATGTATCGATACAATGTTATTTTTTTAATGTATGCTATTTTGATAAATAATAAAAAATACCACGAAAGTCTAAAAAATATCAAAATATAATCTAGATACAAATGCAATCTGTGTAGATTCTGAGCATATATTGTTTTCCCTAAAATGAATAGCCATCTCTAACACACTTCATGGGCACATAGGCCACTCATTATCCTTGACTAAAATTTTAAAGTATATGCAGTTGGTGCCCTTAATATTTGTCCTCCCTATATGTCCATAAAAGTATTTTATAAAATATGAGTACAGAGCTAAGAAATTTCTCTAAAATTATTTGTTTACTTCAAAATCAAACACTGAAGGAAAGTATGGCTTTAAAGGAGTTGAGGTCGAAAAAGCATAAAATTTTGAATTTTCTTTGTCCAAAAAGAGGCAAAAGTGTTACCCAAATTCATTTTTTCACCCTTATAGATGTTACGTTGTGCTAAAGAACACACTTGTTATGATCTTGTCTTATTTTTAATAGATCAATGCGTTGTGTTTTAGAACACACAATAATCGACGCATTTCAGTGGATGGAATACACCATTAAGTTATTTACCTTTAATTTATTGCGGTGGTACCTTCTATTTAGAACACACCAAAAACGGTGCACTACAATAAAAATAAAAATATATATATATATATATATAACCCACCAATGAGGTTTTATTTTTTATTTATGAGGTACCAATGTGTTATGTTTCATCATGTATTGTGAATGGTGCATTATAGGGAACGTAATGCACCGATAAGTTTTCTAGTCTTTACTTTTTTGGAATTGAAGTGTGTTCTGCTCTAAAATACACCATCATCGATGCTTTATATGGGATGGAATGCACCATCCATGGTGTGTTACAGGAAACGAAATGCAACAATGAATTTTTGGTCTAATTTTTAAGGCAACAATGTGTTGTGTTATGGAGTGCACTAAAAACAATGCATTGGGTGGGATGGAACATACTAGTGCATGTTATTTTATTTTAATTGGGTCACTGCATTTTTTTTTAATACACTAAATATGGTTTTTTATTTTTTTATTTTCATAGGAAGTATGTTTTGTTAAATAATGCCTTGGTGACAGTGCAACATATGGGCCCGAATGCACCAGAGAGGTTTTTATTTTTTAATTGTGAGGTACCAATGCATTTTGCTTTAGGGTGCACTAAGATTGTGTGTTATATGGAGTGCATCAATGTGGTGCTTCTAGTGAATTAACAAGACATACAATTGTTAGTCTTGTGCGCGATGAACATGTAAATCACATTGCATAGAATTTCAAAAAAAATAAAAAATGGGAAAACTAAAGACGATTTTAAAATTTTAATCTATTAAAACTGTAAATATGGAGGTAACAAAGAATTTGTCCAAGGAGCTATGGTTTGTCCATTGAGAAAAAAAATGGAAATATGGATGATTTTTTAAAATTCAAAAAATGACTCATAAAGCTATCAAAGTGTGGAAGTGACACTATAGATCACTATAAGAGGACAATTGTATGGAAGAGGGTGAGAACCAATGCTTGTGTGGGTGGTCATAAGCAAAAAAAATGAAAGTTAAAAAATAAAATTGCGGTCAATAAATTTTTTTAATATTACCCTACCTCGATGTGCTTGAGAAAGAGACACACTAGTGCATTTAGGTATCGAATCACATCGATGCACTATTTTTAAATGAAAAAAAGCATCTTTAAATGTAAGACATTAATGTGTCGTTAATTGACTTATACATAATGCACACTCATGTGTGTAAAATTTTATCAAGCACCAATGATATTTGGGTCTAAATGTAAAACATGATTCAATAGTCCTATTATGCTTATTGGTGTTCCTTCTTATTTTAAGCATGGGTGATGTTATATTTCTATGCACATCATTTAGCATTGGTTCTCCTTTTTTTTGTGGAGCATCGATGTATGCTTTTTAAAATAAAAATGATGTTTTAGAGTTTTGAAACAATAAAGGTTATTGGTGTACATTGTTAGGTATATACTGGTACATTATGTTTGTAAGTGCATTGATGTATCTTTATGATTAAGGCATACCAATTAAACAACATCTGCAAAAACCTCTAGTCACTCACCTCCACTAGAAACATGCGCTATAAACGGAGAGATAATTTTTTGAGGAGGTTCCCCAAAAACCTATGCTACAAGGTGTTCTCATTGTAGTGCAAACAACTTTTGAACCAAGTCATCAACTTTTCTTTTGTATCTTTTTACTAAAACAAGGTCCTCATTCAGCCATAGAGGATTAGGTTTGGAACCATTGCTTAAAATAAAATATTGGTTAGTTATTGTTATAGCATTAAAGTCTCATAACGAGAAAATATTGTTTTCATTTAGTAACTCTCTAAACCATTTGATCTTTATCAACCTAATCCAGCCACAAACTATATCCATATGAATCCAACCACATAAACTATGTTGATATGTTGATTGATGTAAATGTGCGCATAATTAAACAAACTATGTCCATATGAATCCCAGCCACATCAGATGTGGATGTGCGCATAATTAAACAAGAAAAGAATTTAACGAAAGGAAAAAAAAGATAGGTCAAATATACGTAGCTTAATGGATGATAGAAACACCTACTCAGTTGAAAGAAATGAATCCTGCTCTCGGGGTCATTTCGACGAAAGGAATTTCTATTGCGTACCGTTCTACTACATGTTATCAGCTACTATATAAGTGAAAGGCAGCCAATGCTACTATGCACGAGAATACCAGACCTTTGCTCATTCCCAGGCTATGGCAACCGGACTACGAACGACCTGCGTTCCACCCTTCACGCATTTCCACCAAATTTGTCCGAATTCTTGGCGTCCACTGGATTCGTTGTGAGATGCGATTTTGCTTTCAAATCTCACTGTATAACTCGCCTTCTCATTTTGCTCTTTGAAGGCGAGACTCCTCGGCTCCACGATTATATTTACGCTTGGAGGGCTTTCCACTTCCACTTCATACACACAGGAGCCTGATCCCCCGACGTTCGTCACAGTTCTCCTCGTAGCACGAACTAAATTAAGCGCCTTAAACACCACGGAGAATGATGGGTAGTTCACATCTCCAGGCTGCTGTGAGTGTAAGTTGGTGCAGGAGCTCGGCTTTCTTGTGAGAATATGGATTTGGCTTCTGGTGTAATTGAGACTACACAGAAAGCTAACGTAGTGATCGAATCCCAGATCATAGACGAGACCAGGATCCAAGGCAGCACTGGGATTCACATGACCGGCGCCTATTGCAAAGTTGTTTGCAGGTAGCGCAGTGACGGATTCGCGTATAAGGCGTTTAGAATTATCAAATGGCAGGGAAGATGTCATCAGAGCTGATTTTATCGCAGCGGGTGTCCACGACGGATGGGCCGCGAGAATAAGCGCAGCGATGCCTATTACATGAGGGCAGGCCATGGAAGTCCCTGACAGTATGTTGTAATCTACCCTTCTTTTATCGGACATCAAGCGGGTTGGGCCAACGTGCCCAGTCCAGGCCGCCAATACGTTGACGCCCGGAGCAATAAGGTCCGGTTTAAGGATCTCCGGAATAATTGGATTTGGCCCTCTCGAGGAGAAGCTAGCTACCACCGGAGCTCGTGCTTTACCGACCACGGTCAGCCCCTCTGCTTTAATGGTTGCCGTCGGGTTCTCGGTCTTGTTGAGATAAGCTTTAATCTCTTCCCCGGATATGGAATCGACGCTCGTTGCGGGTAAGAAATGACAATCGGTCCACAAATCTTCCCCGTCAACAGGCCGGTTGGCGAGAATCATTCCGGCACCCCCGGCTTGTCGCACGACCAGTCCCATCTCGACCGTTTCCTCATCCTCTCCAAGATCACAAAGCACAATTTTCCCGCTAACCATATTGGAATCAAGGCTTCCCGCGAGGCAGAGACTTGCAGTCTCGTTACTGGACGCAGTTTTACCGTATACCAAAGGCAATTGCTTGTTGCCCAGCGTCTTGCCTTTGTAAAGAGAGGAACCCCTGTAGGTTTTGCCGTTCCCAAGCACCACGGGAGCCGGGAACTCTCGGTCGATGGTGCTGGCGCCTACGGTGGTTATCCATGGCGCCGTGTTGAAAATCGCAGAAGGGGTTGGCCCTGCATTGCCAGCTGCACACGACACAAAAACGCCTTTTTCAATGGCTCCGAGAGCTCCAATCGCTATAGCATCGTTATAATAAGGGACAACGCGATTGTCAGCAATTGATAAGGATAACAAGTCGACACCGTCGGAAACAGCCGCCTCCATTCCGGCAAGCAGATCGGAGCTGAAGCACTCGTCTGGCCAGCAGACTTTATAAACTGCCAATCTAGCTTTGGTAGCGATGCCTCTAGCTGTTCCTGCTGCGAAGCCAAGAAGATTCGAGTCACGCACCTCCGATCCGGCCGCAGTAGACGAAGTATGCGTACCGTGGCCACGGGCATCTCGAGGAGATCTATAACTCTCCTTTTTGTGAACATGGCCATACTTGGCTTCATATCCTTTGAGAAAGTAACGCGCTCCAATGAGTTTGTTGTTGCAGTGGGAAGCATTGAACTCGGCGCCCACTTCACATTCTCCGTTCCATCTTGCAGGAACTCGCGTAAGGCCTTTATCACTGAAACTTTTGCTCTCCGGCCATATTCCTGTATCCACCACGCCCACGATAATATCATCAGCGTAATTTGACAATGGCCATAGCCCATAACTAGAGCTCAACCCAAGAAATTCGGGGGTTCTAGTAGTATGGATTCGATAGACAGAGTCTGGAACTACAGCCAAGCAACCATCCGTATTCTCCATAGCTTGAGCCTCCGTGCTGGTCAGCTTAGCAGCGAAGCCATGCGTTACTGTATCGTACGCATATAGCATTGCGGTGGCATCAGAAGTGGATTCTGAAACCTGATCAATCAATGAAGTGTACCAGTGTTGGTGGAGAATGAAATGGTCGGGCTTCATGGATTTATCCATGTAAACTATGTACGACTCATGTCTTGCTGCATTCTCCAACGCGTCTGAACTCGGCCCTTCTGCTGATACTGACGCAGCGATCACAAAAACGAGTGCGTACCAAGCCTTGGCATCCTCCATATCATTAGTATGATATTAAGTATAGCGCCACGCTTAATAGAGATCTATTGAGAGAATGCCCAGCCCAACGATGCCAAATAGCTGATAATGCCCAACAATGGCGAGAACGCGTGTACATTTATATGAAAGAGCGTGTGTGATTGTTTGAAGCTATTAGGCACATAACACTGTGTTTTGAATAATGATGCCGAAGATTCCGTCCGGACAAAGATAAAAAGTAAAAGCAAGTGAAGAGACAGAAAGCTGGGAAATAATTCGATCCGTGTATTAAAGTGAATAATGGGAAGATGGAGATGCCTTCTGTAAGTCAACAAAATTTGCACGACGGGCTTTCCTACAGTCTTATGGATAACCTCGCCTTTACTTTACGAGATTCTCAACTGCCATGGAATTTAGACTTAATGACAGCTCATTGACTTGGACTTTTACGACGGCTCTAGCCACTGATCATATGGAGTAAGCTAGCTGTGGAGCAATCCTCCCTCATTGGACGGAGGAGGAGCAAAGTTAGGGAGTTTTGATCCACAGCTAGCTCACTCCCTGATCATATAGCTACTTTGTTTGCAGATGGGTTGGTGAAAATGGATCATTTTTGTTGTAAGTGGGTGGGTGAAAAGGAGTGAGTAGATCTTTGTGTACGAATCTGAAATTGAAACAATTTGTTAAATTTAATTGTTTTTGTTAATTTTATAATTAGTTTAATAATTTTAAATTATAATTATAATTATTTTTTATTTTTTAACATATTTAATATACAAATCATCTCTTAACAAACAGTTTACCCATCAAATTCCTACCCTTATCCTCCTTATTCAAACTAAAGGTGTGAGGTTACCCTTTTCTTTCATGGTAAGGCCATCGTTCTCCCTTCAAACTAAGGGTGTCAAGGTTCTTTTCTTTTCGTGTTGGGCAGTGGGCACATCTTTTTTTTAAATGTGGTTCACCATTTGTTAAAGGGTTACTCCAAGGAAAATTCCAAAAGGGCTCCACAAGAGCATCATGTCACTTACAAGAATAGAACCTGGATGAAGAGAGTAACATTCATTCGTCCCAACCACTCAGGCTACATCCATTTGACAGTAGACACATCCTCTGTGTATGGAGATTCCCCCCAAAAATTACTCGGTTACAAAGTCCACAATTCTGATAAGAATAATAACCAATATAAACAAAGTCCACAACCCTAATCAAAATAATAACAAATATACGTTATAGATTCATCCTATTGTTATGGTAATTCCGAAAACTCACTTTGTTCGGAAAGTCCACAATCCTAATCATAATAAGAGCACATTTGGCTTATACAATTGATTTGATATAGGTTCAAGAAAATTCAAGTAAAACAAATGTTGATATAATTGGAACGTTTATTTCTCACCGTTACTTTTTCATAGGTTGGCAGGATGTACTCTTTCTTTCATTATTGTGTTTGTAGTTAACAAGAATAAGGTATGCACTTTTTCATACACATTTGTTATCATGGGTGATTTGTATAAATTTTTTTAATTTTAAGTTAAATATAAATGTTTATTGGAAGTTATTTATAATATTATAATATGTAATACACATTTGCTATCATGGGTGATTTGTATAAATTTTTTTAATTTTAAGTTAAATATAAATGTTTATTGGAAGTTATTTATAATATTATAATATGTAAAGATGATTAGAAGTAAAAGGAAAAAGTGTATGGGAAAGAGAAAAACTTTTAAAGAGGAGAAGAAAATATGTTATGAGATTTTTGTTGTGAAAATCATTTTTAACTTTTAACAAATAAATATATAATAAAATAATCAAATTTTATAAAGTTATATTCATTATAATTTAAAATATTAAAAAAACAAAAAACAAAAAAAAAAAAAAAATCCAAGTTAAAGGATAAAAAATAAAAATAAAATAAAAGAATATAATAAATAAATAATAAATTAATTACAAGAAAAAAAAACCAAAGAGTTTTATAAATCTAAATAATAAAAATTATAAAAAGAATGAAATCAAAAACAGAAATTAAAAAAATCAAAAATAAATTAAGAGAAAGCAAAATATGAGAGAAAGAAAAATTAAAAAAAGAAGTAAAGGAAAATAATAAAGATAAAGAAGGACACAATAGAATAAAACACAAAATAAACAAACAAACAAAAGGGAATAAGAATAGGCAAGGAAAATGACAAATTCTAAAAACTCAAAGAAAAAATACAAGCTCAAAAAGTAAAGAGATAAAGAAGAAACAATAAAAAAAAAAAGATGAAAAGAACAAAAACACAAATAAACAAAAGGAACAACGATACCATAAGCAAAAACCACAAATTCTAAAAGCTAAAAGATAAGAGGAAAAAACAAGAAAAATTGGAAAAAAATAGAAAAAATAAATAAAAAGAGGATGAATAAAAAAACAAGAAAAAAGAAAAGGAAGAAAAATAGAACCAACCCCTAAAAATAACTACTCAAGTAAAAAAACAACAAGGAGACCAAGGAAGGGGAAGACTTACTTGGAGATCTTGTTGTTGATTAGAGAAGCTCATTCCTACTAAGCTCCAATCAACCATTATTGTTCAGGTTGTTGGGGTGAATAATTATTTCAATTCCTTCTCGAATACAACATTTAAAATAGAGATATTCTTTTGCAAGGAAGATGGGGTCTTCAAGGCACACGTGATGTTTAGGTTTAAGAGAGTGCTATATATCAGTCTTTATACCCCTAGTACGTTGGTGGCCTCGACCCCAGCCATATGAACACTTTCCCTAAAAACAAAACTAGCGACTCTTCTAAGGAATCCTTCTCTATTTCGGGGTTTCCTTGTCTTGATTTTCCAATGTAATTGAGGTTCTAAGTCCTTCTTGTGGGTTAAGAGTTAATCTTAAGTCTTTATGAACACCTTCCTTTCCTTTTTTAGGTTTTTTTGGACCTATTTTAGGCCTTCCACCACCCACACACGACTGTTACACTGCACACTAGTGTTTTTTTTTTATGTACACACAACTTACCTTTGATGTACCTACATGTCACTTTTGCCTTTTCTTAAGGAAACTCATGTGTGCCCTGTTTCAATAGTTTTTCACCCCTTTTGGGTATGTTTAGGGTGGTCTAGTGTTGTTTGTTGTGTCCTCCTGGGTCCTTTCCCTATGTAATATCCTCGTGGAGTGGTGTACTCCCTTGAATGTACTCTTGAATTGGTTTTTAATCTTTTTATGAATCCTTTGGGCTTGTCCATTGATATTCCCCTCACCTCCTTGCTTGGCATGACCTTTGTTATGGAGAAAACTTCCTATGGCTTGGGGTACCACAATAGACAGAGTAATCGCAGAAATCAATCCTTTCCCATATGCAAGAGAAACCAAACATCTAACACTAAAGGATCTCGAAACATACCTTATTCCGGATGGTTGATGTAGATCCCCGTTGAGCTTTTCCACCCTTGCTTGTATTAGCAATTTGCTCTCTCAACATTCAACAAACAAGACAAGCATGCTATATAATTGTGTTAGATCTACTCTAGCATATACAATCAATAAGATATAAGCATTTAAAAGCATCCATGGATTCAATACTCATTTAAATACACATTATTGGACAGGAAAAGATATTTCTATTAATATAAATCAGAGATTACAATAGTGACAACCTCTGTCGGCACATCTACGAACTAGAGAAACTGAATCCTCCACCTGGGCCTCCACCACTTCAATCCTCCATCTCTTGATAACAAGCTCACAAGCAAAAGGCAAGCTTGGGAAGAACACAAAGTGCTCCAAGGGACAAAGGGATGCAGACTCAAATATAAGCTCCGGCAACAATGGACTATAGTTTTATTGCTCTTCAATTCCTCTCCTTTCAATGTATCCAAAGGGTTCCTTATATAGTGCTTCAATGGGGTAATGGAAGGTCAAATCTGAGCGATCTCAAGGCATATGGAAGGCCAAGAGACAAGTGACTCAGATCCACATCAAGGAAAACTCCAAAACTATTTGGCCTTTTGCACACATCCCGATGTACGCAGGTTTGAGGGTCATATCCTCGTATATACGCGAGAATAGGTTTAAAAGTCGCGTATAACAAATAATGCATGTTTTTAGGGATGATATTGGAAACATCAAAGGTACAAAAATGGTCCATGGGGTCCAAAGAGTCTGCAGAGGAACAGGGAAGGCCATAATGTGTGATAAAATTAGCTGTAACAGATGCCCCCTAATGTGTGAGGTCAAAGGGGTGATACGATGGACGAAATACATTATAAGTCCATCCCAGAAGTGGAGTGATGAAGAACCAGGTGGAAGAACTAGCCATCCAACAATATAATACAATAATCAAACTCTGCACATAACTGCAAGTAGATATAGCAGTCCCGGATACATAAGAGTACAATGGCCATGAATAGGCATGATACAAAATATGACATGTGTGGTCACCACCACGTACAATATAGATAGATATGAATCTCCATGATGAAGATATCTAAAGGATCATGATCTCCATAAAAGCTGAAGATATATAATGGATCAAGATCTCCATAATGGCTGAAGATATCTGACATACACTGGAATCAAGTCACGAGAGCTGAAATCTCATGAACACTGGCACGATCAAGGAGGTAGCATATATGAAATGCCACCATTCTAGAAGGTCTTCTACACAATCTGCTACAAGTACATGTCCTACTATGTGAATAGAGGTGTCGAGGTCGAACATAGTAGTCCATCGTCTGATTACCATTCATTGATGTATATCGTTAACAGACGTGAGATCACCCACCGATAATGAAAATGTGAATCAAGGTACTAGAGTGAAAACTAACAAGTGTGAATAAATGTGTTGAGGTCAAACACTTGAAAGGATCCATTGATCAGGGGACATTGATGTATTCCCAAAATTGTCAATGGTGAGAGAACCTGCCACTGATGACTGCAAGTCTCAAGGCACTAAAAAATGACTCTAGATTCCTATCCCAGAATAAATGATCTGAAGTCGATGGGATGGAATCCGTTGGAAGGAGGGCATTAATGCATCCCTCATCATCCAACACGAGATACTCAGCAAAGCTATATAATGTGGAAGGATTCGATCATAATGTGCACGAACCAGTATCAGTACCGGGAATGGCCAACATGCAAAGTCAAGAGAACTGAGGAATGGCCAACTCAGGTTTCAACTTCCTTCGAACAAGATCATAAAGGCGAATGGTGACTGAATGTAGGAAACATAGACTCAATATACAAAACTGGGACATCTCTGCGACACAGGAGGCATTGACAAAGGCTCCATAGGGACTGGAAGCTTATCCAGTCGGTGGAGATAAACTCAGAGAAACGAGTACAACTCCTAAAGTCAAACTATTAACCCAACCAATGGATGTGATTTACAGTGCTCTGTTCGAAGGCGACACATCTCGACTGCTGCCAAAGATAACATATTTTCCTATCTGACTTTTTTTTTTTTGGAATTTTTAAAATATTTTGAAAAGCTTGAAAAAGAATAATAGTGCTTTATAGTTACAGACTAGGAGGAGACGAGTGTCAAGAGGCAAACAAACTAGTTCCAAGCAGCGGAACATACCTATGTTCAATGCAAGGACACATGTGTAGGATAGTGACACTCAGGGGAAAGTTCCTTCCCAGTAAAAAATGGGGAATCAAGCTGCAAAGGATATGTAAAATGGCTCTGTGTGGCTAGACATGAGATAACCTCGGGCTATATAGCTGATAATCAAAGTCAGGGAAGCCGACATAAGGCTCAATAAGGAAAGCAAAACTCATGATAATGCAATTACAACTTGACATAAGGGAGTCCTGGGGAAAAAGGCCAGCAAAAATATCAAGAGGAGTAAGAGGCTCTTACGCAAAGTCATGGCGATACTATACAAAGGACTCCCACACCCTAAGGGAAAAAAAATGTCGGTATGGGCACCAAATGCAAAACAAGAGCTAAATAGGGCACCCATGGATGCTCAAGCTCTACCATTCACATCATGTCACTTCTAAAAGCAACAAGGAGGTTCCGTGACAAGATAGAATGGGTTCGTATCTAAGGTTATAATGAAACGGTCATAAGGTCATGCAAAGTGCAAACGGATGTGAAACCTAACCTATATTCCAGTTTAGACATAATACCTGAAATTGGCACGAACGGGTCAAAACCACGATTGAAACGACGCTCAAAATGGACTCCTACATCATCAAATTAGTCCAAAAAGGTCCAAAATGGTTAGAAACAGTCCAAAACTATAGAAAGTGGATAAAAATTTTCAAAATTTTCAAAAAAATTTCAAAAATTTCAAATTTCTTTTATAAATAGTAAAAAATTCAAAAATTCCAAATCATTTGAAATTTTTACCCATTGGAGCTCAAAACTTCCAACGCGATTTCCCGGAGCTTTGTCCGGCGAAATTTGACACCGTTTCTTCCAGGTAATTCCTCATGCCCTCCTCTTTCTATTTCATGCAAATTTTTTGAATTTCCATGGTCAAATTTAATTTTAAAGCCAGTCTAAAATGGTCGTTTCAGCCCATGCGGATATCGGGGTTTTTTTCGTGTATAGGGCTGGACATATGCGGAAAAACCTCCCAAAACCGCGTACATACGTAGTTGTTTTTCAAATAGTCACATATGCGGCCGCACACAAGGTTTTTTAAGGTATCTAATGACCAAAAATCAATTTTAATGTGCAGGATGGTTCTATAATGGAGAGAGAGGGAACATGGAGATGTAGAAGTGGTTGTCCAAGGTTACTTAATGGCACAACAAGCTCTTCGTGTATGCGGTCTATATAAGTTTTGGTGTCTTGGTAGCCCGAGGGCCAAACCAAGACTCCTGCAGATGCTAGTAGACTACTGGGATCCAAACTCAGAGTCTTTTCATATCGATGGGATGTCTCTCACTATAGAAGTAGAGGATGTATATATTTTATTACTGGATTATCCCGACCAAGAGAGGAGGTGAACCTACGCTCTCGCGGGCCCGAAGGTGGCCTTACCGTTGATGAGTAAATTGCAGTATACTATTTTCTGGACATGAAAAAGGTTGGGATTCAAATCCCAACAAACTATTAGCACTCGACAGGATAACTGGTCTAGCATCACTCCATTAGGCCTTGCGGCCATTGATGTTCTATGTAGTGGAGTGTATGAGACCCACAATGTACGACTGGAGCACTGCGTTGTTGAGTAACATGAAGCAGTAGCTCAGTGACTACAATATGGGCAGGATGAGAAACTTCGGTTTCGGTAGCATACTGAGCACGTTCTTCTTTGAGCGTGTACTGGGGCTAAGCCCTAGAGTGGAGATTCCTCCACACGGAGTTCGAGATCTGGCCCAACGACGTTGGGAAAATGTTGGGTGTAGACTGGGTGGAGGTAGGGTGGCTAAACCCTACCCAGCATACTTATTTCCATGGTGGCGGCGACAGATTATTGCCATCGATGATTATCCCTATGCGGGAATAGATTTCAGGGGAGATCCAAACATGCCTCTACCACCAGGAGCAGCATATGGCGACATAGGTAACGAATCCCAAACCCTCTTTAAGTTTTTTGAATTATAATTTTTTTTTGTGTTTTTTGATATATTGACCTAAAAGACATGTTTTGGTGTGACAACACTTAGTGACAATCTGTCATGTGTATGCAGATGTTGGACCACGGCGGCCTGACAGTTTCCCTCATCATAGATGGAGGGGAAGAGGAGATGACATCATGGGTGTGGATGCAGAGAAGACGCTCTAAAGAATCCACACAAAATTTCTACGCTTGACACACAGGGTACCCATGGCACAAGTCGAGGACTTGCCTGAGGACATGCATCGTCAAGTGGTTGGTGTACCACAAGCATGGGTTCAGTTATTCCGATGGCTAGCTAGAGTCGTGGTGTGCTACCACAATCACAACCCCCCTCCTCCTCCACAGGCTTAGAGACCTGAGAGTGCTTCATTTTGTACTACCGTGTATTATATTTTAGTGGCTTGGAAGCCCCATTTTTGTATTATGACACTTATGTATTATGACGTCACATTTTGGATGTTTAATGAAAAACTTTTATGATGATCGATTTTGTTTATTTACATGTGCGTAAAAATGTATGTTTGTGATATGCTTATGGTCTATGAAACAAATGCCAATCTAACACATAGTTAGCATATGAGTTAGCAACTTGATTAAAAATTATTGAAGCATGTATGTATGTTATGTTCTCAAATTGTCGTTCTAACAATCTCACACGTAAGAACCTTCGTAATAATATCAGATCCCTAACATGATACAAGCCATTAAGCTGTGAAACTACTAACTGCGAATCAAGAGGTACCTCAAGAGAGAGAACACCATGTGAAATGACATCCCGCAATAACTCGATAATGACACTATACTCAGCAACATTGTTCGAAGAAGGCCGTAAACATAGGCCTCCTGAAGACAATACCTGACCCGTAGGAGTATAAATCACCCAAGTAGCAGAAGCTGAGTGTTGAGTGTGGCGGCTAGCACCATCAGCGAATCCTATGTAAGCGGAAGACTCCATTGACATCTACCATAAGAAACAAAAGCTAATCAACAAACCCGATCACCATAAGAAAACCTAACTATGCGAAAAATTGTACAATAATATACAATAATCAGCCCTCGCTGAAGATCATGCATAGTATTTTTTAAGATAGAGCCCATTTCTAGGCTCTGCTAAGGCTGTCCCTTCATAATATAGCAACTCATAGGTGCCCTTCTCTAACACACGTTTGACTATGTAAGGACCATGCCACATGGGATTAAACTTCCATGCCCCCAAGGGTTCTTTAGCTTGATCCCACAAAAGGACCAAATCACCTTCACTAAAACTCCTCAAATGGACAGAATTATCATATTGGACCTTAACACAACGCTTATTTACTTCTAGAGCCACTAAGTTATCCGGGTGCTTCTCATCAAGCTGTTCTAAATGGACCAAATTTTCCTCCAATGCGGAAGTGTCCGGTAAAAGCTCTATAGCTAGCTTCAACAAAGGGATTTCACATTCAACTGGCAAGACAGACTTCACCACATGTACAAACTTATATGGAGAGAAACCGGTGGCAGTCTTAACCACGGTCCTATAGGCCCACAAAGCAGGATATAACATGATATGCCAATTCGTCTTGCTTTGTGCAATGGTTCATTGGAGAATGGACTTAAGTGATTTATTCACTGCTTCAACATGTCCATTCGCTTGAGGGTAATAAGAAGAGGAGTGCTCCTGCTTATACCCTAACTTCGAATCCAACTCTTCCATCATTCTATTTTGAAAGTGCCTACCATGGTCAGTGATAAGCTCTTTCGAAATACTGAACCGAGTAATAATTTGGTTGAACATGAAATGGGCAGCTGTCTCACCATCGAATTTAACTATGGGCATAGCCTCAGCCCATTTCTTGAAATAATCAATAGCCATTATAATGTGATGATGCCCCCCAGCCAAAGTTGGGTTGCAATCTGTGAAGTCAATCCCCCACTTGGTGAAGGGACCGATGATGATAATCAGATGTAACGGGGCAGGATGCGAGCGCAGGTTGCATGCAAACACTTGGCAAGGGTGAAAATTCTTGACCGCATTGACACAATCTTTGAAGATCGACGGCCAAAAATATCCCTCTCTCAAGATTTTTTGGGCTGTAGAAAGCCCAGATAAATGACCACCACACGCCCCTCTGTGGAAATCATTCAGCACAACCACATCCTCGTCATGGCTTAAACAAATATGTAAAATGGAATCTACCCCACGGTGGTACAAAGTGTTATCCACTATAAGGTAGTTCTTAGATACATGACGTAATCGTCGTCGCTCATCCTGTGAAAGGTGAGTAGGGACCTTCAATGTTTGCAAATATATAATGATATCCCCATACCATGGGTCCAAAGTTGAGATAAGGAAAATATGCTCATTGACAAACATATCTTTATAAACCTCCTCCTCCTCCACACTTGGAAAATCAGAAACGAGCTCCTCAAAAATCAATGATTTTTTTGATTTCGCCGAAATGAATTCGAGATCGAACTCTTGCAAAATAACAATCCACTTATTATATTCTCCCCCGATCATCCTTCTAGTGAGGATGAACTAAAATGGATTGACATGAGCTACCACCAAGGTCTGGCGAAGGAGAATGTAATGTCTCAATCTCTGAACCGCATGAACGGTGACCAAGGAAAGTTTCTCCACATGAGAATAATGGATTTCTGCATCAATAAGGTTCCGGCTCAAATAATATATGACATGCTCATGGAGCTCCTCATCCTCCTGAACCAAAACCATACCAATCGTCTCCATGGACGCAGCTACGTAAATGAAAAAATCACGGCTATAGTTAGGTGGACTAAGCATGGGGGCCGATGCTGAGGCTCGCTTAAAAGCATCAAAGGACTGCTGGGCTCGCTCATCCCAGCAAAAAATAGTGTCCTTGTTTAGAAGACACATAAAGGCTTTAGTCAAATTGGCAAATTTAACCACGAATCTCCGCAAGAAATTTTCCATGCCTTGCAAACACTGAAGATGTCTAATATTACGCAGGGGAGACAATTGAAGTATTGCCTCAACCTTTAAGGGATCGACTCTTATACCCTCCTTGGATACAATGAACCCTAACAAGCGAACAACTGTTACGCAAAAGATGCACTTATGAGGATTTATCCTAAACTAGTAATGGCAGCATCTCTCGAATACTAATCTCAAATGGTATGGACGACGCACTCTCAGATGAGAATGAGTAGCAAGATCATCCAAATACACTTCGATAATTGTTTTGAGATCATGAAAAATCAAGGTCATATCCCGCTGAAAGGTGGATCTGGTGTTTTTAAGACCGAAAGGAATCTTCCAATATGCAAACATACCCCAAGGACAAATAAATTTAGTTTTATGTTAATCCTCAGGTTTGATCTGAATCTGATTATATCCGTAAAAACCATCCATAAAGGAGAATACCTCACTTCTCGCACACTCATCCAAAATATGATCAATAAATGGTGTGGGAAAATTATCCTTAGGACAAGAACGATTTAAATCATGGAAATCAATGCATATACAGATCGCTCCCTGCTTCTTATCCACTGGAACAGGATTTGAAACCCACTCCGTCAAGGGAACGAGATAGATAAAACCGACTTTTAACAGCTTCTCTATCTCAACCTTAATAGCGGGTGCTTTTCTAGGATTCACCGCATGCAAATGTTGTTGAACATGTTTCACATTTGGATAGGTCTTAATTTCATGTTCGACAATATGAGGGTCGATACCCAACATTTCCTCGTATGACCAAGCAAATATGTCATGAAACTCTTTAAAACTCTCGGTATACTCCTTAATATCATCAGGGAAACAATTCGCCCCAATGTAGACGTTCTCAAATTTTCCAAGATCATGAGAGATATTGATAGGAATGGTAGGTGATAGGTTTGCCATGTTCCCATTAGCCATCTGACCAGGAGACCTCAATGGAACCACGAGACTACCAATATTCTCACTAAGAATCTCCCTATAGTCCTCACGCTCCAAACGGTTAAGCTCGGGAAGAAAATATTATCTATGATGCAAGTCTTCCCAAGATGGATAAACTCCCAACATGGCCTCAATAATGGCTTCATCTGATGGAAAAACACCATCAAGGAAATCATGTGCATGAGAAGACTCAACTGCCCATGCAGGCAGCACATATGGGTCCTCCTCCTCCGTCTGTGAAGAGGAAGAACTAGGATTTGCAACACAATCAAGATTCGCTTGATATGCTATTATTGCTGCAGGAAATGACACATCCGTTTCAACAGGTCTATTCGAAGGACTCAATGAAGGAAGAATCCAAGGATCTTCCATATGGGTAGTGCGAAAAAACACTGACTTCAACGAAGATGAATCCCCACCGAAACTAGATCCGATCATAAGAACAGGCGTAGGACAACTAAAGGTCCCCATAAGGGATGGATACATACCTACACCCACACTCCCAGTTTCCATCTGAGAATGATCAATAATCGGGATAGAATCTCTCGATGATGCACTGACACTCGGATTACGGAACAATGTCTGATCAATTGTAACAATATTCGCATTAAATGGAAAGCATAATACTCAAAATAGAGAAGAGGCTACGGCTTGCATACTATACATCCAATTCCATCCCAATAAAATATTGTAGTCAAGGGACGCATCAACCACCTCTACCTCGATTGTGACGGTCTTCCCTCTCAATTGGACCTTAAGAGAAGGAAGAATCTCATGCGGCCGAAAAGATCTACCATCAAAGGTAGTCAACATGGTAGTGGATTGAGACAACTCAAGAGAACCCAAACCCTTCCAGCATGACAAAGACATCATGGAAGCAGCAGTACCTTCGTCAATCATAGTGTGTTTGAGGGTCATATTAAGACACTCTACATGAATAAAAAGAGACACATAGTAAGGCATGCGAGGCTGTAGTCCCATGGTTTCAAATTTGATGACTGAAGAAGAGTTATCATCATTAACTCCAAGAGCAGAAAGCAAGACTTTCCTTTGCGGACGACAACTTTGAAGTACTTCAAGTGCGAACATCACACAAGGAGTTTGGCCCAAATCCTCGACAACGAAATAGTTCTGGGCGGCTCAGGAATTAGGATTTTGCCCCAAACGCTTTAGGAATCCCTTAGAAATGCGAGGTGTAATTTCAGGTTTATCCATAGGTTTTTCGATACGCAAAGGGCTCTCGGGTGGAGTGGGTTCTTTTCCAAGGTCTGGTTGTGATGAACCATAGTCTTTCGCATGAGTCACAACCTTAGTAGCACGTACCATGTTGATGCAACCATGATCAGTATTGGCTTCCAGCGGATTTTGATCTCCACCCAACGCACAATGAGGATCATTGGTCCTTGAGTTCATATTTTTATTATGGGGTAAAGAATTGGTTAGCACAGCTGGGCCCTGTGCTATGAATCTCGAGGCATCTTCCATATGGGGACACAAGTGAGTGAGGTGGTCCTCCTTACAGAATTTTGAAGGAAACTTAACCTTACATTTAGACTACTTGTCCCCCCCAGCATTGCAAGAATTCTTGTCATTAAAATTGGCATTTTCATTCTTGTTCCCACCCTTACGATTATTTTTACCCTTTTTCTTATTCCTTTCGGGCTGTTGGTTACCCTTCTGGTCCGACAATTGCATGGAAAATACACTGACAGTTTGGGTGGGTTCAGACGACGCCGTGGCTTGTCCCAAAGTGGATTGATTAATAGACAATTGACTCACTTGTTTCATAATAGAATCCACAGGTTTGGCACTTGTACAACCCACAATGCCATCGGCATGTGGTCCAGGTTTGATCTTTGGATCGAAACTAGAACACAGAGCGTTAGGTATGATCTCATACAAAAGTTCGGATTGAGCATAAATCAAATCCAATTCCTATTCCCTAAAAAATGCTTGTTCCTCATTCTGGACTCCGGATGTAGAAACATCATTCGCAATGTAAGGTAGCAATGATTTGAGGAACCAATCAAGGAGAAATTATGGCGGTATGAAAGCTTTGATCAACCTCTTCCATCTACGCCACTGTTGGATATGGTCCAAGATATGTGTGGCTTTGTCTTTTCGAAATTTCGACAAGATCTATGTACCAAAGTCATAACACATGGGTAGCTGGAAGTGATTGAGGAAATTCATAGCAAGGTCATCGAACAAAATGAATGCCCCCCTTGGTAACTCTATATACCATTTTGCTGCAGGCCCAGTGAGGGTGCGTTGAAATAGCCTTAAACGGATTGAGTCATTGTGTAAGGAATTGGAAGAGCACCAAAGGTGAAAAGTAGTGACATGTTCACTAGGATATTCTCCTTCTTTTCCCTCGAATTTGGGAATGTCCAAGGGAAGCTTGTCAGGGACATCCGGCTAATCCAGGTCATTGGATACCGGATCATTCATGAGTCTCGATAAGTCAGGTAAGTTTAACATTGCGAGGAAAGGGAGCCTAGGTTGATCTGGTCTATGCCACGCTCCCTGATAGTTTTGGTTCATATAAGGCTTACTACTGTAAATACCATGGCCTTGGCCATAATATCCTCCTCCTGTTTGACCCGTGTAGGGTTGCATGGAAGCATTATGATGTGGTGTACCTTGACTATGCGGTGCTACAAATCCATAATTAGAGGAGTAAGTGGGTTGTTGATATCCGTACCCATAGGGTTGATAGTTCTGTCCATACTACGGTCCATAAGATTTTCCATGAGAAGCTCCATAAGGTGTCCCATGAGAAGCTCCATAATTAGGGATATGGGGAACTCCTTGCAATGGACTATGAGATGATCCAGAAATAGGAATATGACCTCCCGAGACAACGGGAGGTACTTGACTCTGAGATACCACCGTGTGAGCAGTCGCAGTATGAACATGGCTAGTAGCAATATTCTGGCCCGAAGGACCACATGAATGAGGGGGATGAAGGGTTGTCAAAAATGCATTCGAAGGAGTAGGGTTTGAGGACGAAGGGACATGTGAAGGGATGTAAGTGGTATTCCCTATGGTCACTCGTCTCGATTCTTGTATCCACATATGACTACTAACACTAGGTCTAGGACAGACATGTGAGGTAGCTTCCACCACCGGGATGGAAGGTGCAATGTGATAGTGCTCCCAAATCTCTCTACATGGAAAGGAATAGGAGTGCCCCCAGGCGTAGTGCTAGGTTCCATTCCCGACTCGGCATGATGTGTCGGATCGTGTGTAGGGATATCAGGTATGGAATAACGAATATAACTAGTGCTTGTGGGTTCATTATGAGTCTTGTCACCCGGTAACCAATACCGACGACCTATGCATGAGGGATCATAACCAAAATGTGAAGGTATTTCTGGTGAGGGATCATATACAGGAGTAGAATCTACGTCCCCAACCTCTTGAGGTAGAGAAGACATCTCAGGAATCTCATCTTCGCGATCTCCCATCGTGTGTGAATCAATGTGAGAAGTAGTCTGCCCAGACTGTTTGTTTCTCTCCCAAAGGAGGAGGAGATGTGGAAGGCAGAAGTCCTACTAAATGACGAGAACAACGAAGTGTCGCACCCGAATCCACAATAACTCAAAAAATGAAAAAGACTCTATCTAATTACACAAACCCTAGGAAAAATAGCGTGCACAAAGCATACACCTATACAATGTAAATCCAGATCACAAGCAAACAAGGGTAGGATATGTGAGATCCTGAATGAAGTAGGTATGTCTCACCTAGGAGAGGCTTGAGACTTGTTACCACCTAAGTTGTACTTAGTGGTTTTTTTATCAAGTGAGCCTAGTGAACTGGACAAGGATGACTTGTTCGAACTTCAAAAGACCTTTAGTCTTGTTTCTGGGAAATTTGTTGTACTATACCACATGTTCATACCCCATGGGGGAATTTTAATAAATGTGCTAGCATGATAGTGCTGTAAAGGACTCGGTCTCTTAGACTTTATTTGTCAATCTGATCAGCCCAGGGTGTTTTTTCCCTTGGTTATTATTGGTTGTTGAATAAATGACTGATAATTTCTGAGTTTTTCACTCCATACCTCCAAAGTTGGGGTGGTCGGCTTGGCATTTAGGCCCATTGAGGTTATTAGAGTCTATGTGTCAATGTATAAACATGCTAGACATCATGGTCGAGTCATATGAACATGTCTAAGTCCCCCCAGGTTTTTTCTTTTTTTTTTTTAATTTTTAAAAATTTTCAGTGTCTTTTATTATAATTTAATTTTTCCAAAACTTAGGCTATTTTTTAATAGTTTAATTGGAAAATTTGATTTTGTAATAAAAATGGGCCAAATAATCAGTTTCAGTCATGTAGGTGCTCATTTCCAAGCTAAGAGCACCATGTAAACCCATGGACCCACTATTTCCTAGTTTTGAGTGTTTTTCCATCACTCAGGTCAGAAAGCCCCAAAAAATCAATTATTGATTATTTTAATTAATAAATTGATGAATAATGGAGCAAATTCAAAATCCTAGATCAGTGGATTCTCAGCCGATTTGATTGAAATCTGTCAGATCTGAACCAGATTGACTGGATCTGACAAATCCTTGACTGAAGGAGGTGATATGGACAGATCCAAAGTTGATCTTCAGCATCCTTTATGGGGAATTGCACCCTCTCTCTCTCCTCCACACATGTGGGCTCATCTGGATGAGTTTTGGTGGATGCTTCAGTCAACAGGTTGACGCATCAATCAGATCAGCTATCCGATTGAAAGTTGCACTCAGTGAGACTTAGATCAGGCTTAGTTAGACACAAATCAGGCATTGATGGACTCTCCTTCAGCTATAGTGGTTTGGCTCCTTGGGATTTGCGCCCCCTAGGCTAGATCTCCTGGTTTTTGTATAAATGAAGCACAAGCTGCCTCTTCCAAGATAGTTAGAACTAGGATTGAGGTGTTGTTGCTCTTGTATTGTATTGTTTATTATTTTGGAATAAAGAAGCTTTGGAGGCAAGATCTATGGTGTAATGCTCTTCATGTGTGGATGTTGATTGTCAAATGCTTATGAGGTATAATCTGTGTTATTTATCACTGCTTTTGCTGGTTAATTGTTGGCCTTGAAGGAGAGAGCTCCCTCTTGTTAGGGTAAGAGTTTATTCTAGTTTGATTTATTCTCTTACTGCTGCTTATTTCAGATCTATTGTAGTTGTATGTATTTTAAGTTTAATTGCATGCTTTCCAATTATCTCTTCTAGCAGCACCTATGTTTTAACCATATGTTTGTGCAAGGATTTCTAAGTTGCAAGTGATATTGCTTGTAGAAGAGGTTGAGCTAGTTTGCATATTCCTCATCTTCAATATATTTTGAATGGCATAGTCCCTCAGTGTTCCACCAAAGTAGACTCCAAAGCCCAACATTCCGAGGCTTCCAACACTCTTTCTCTCTCTTCCTCCTTCAAAATCTTAATTTCTCTTCAAATTGGTTACTTTTAAAGAATCTTGTTGCTTGGATCTGTCTCACAAAGTAAATTAAATATAGATATAGTTAGTAAGATCCTTTCTTAAGTTTAGATCTCAGTTCCATTTTGCATATAAAGTCATATTTTAAGAGATCTAGCTGAAATTATCCTCCTTTTTGCAAGCATTTTAAAGAAAATTTGTAGCTTCCTTTTAAGGTAGTTTCCTTTGATGTACTTTAAAGTTTCATATTCTACAATAAAAGTGCAAATTTCACTGGCTTCCCAAACAGCAAGCCAAGATCCCAAGGAAATCTTGTTTTCCTTGGTTCCTTTTTTTGCAAAACTAGATTACCCCAACTTAACAAATTTTTACTTAGCTTTTTTTCGGTAACTAGTGTGGTGACCCAAAACACTTTTAAAGTGTGTTTGGGAACATTTTATTTTAATTGCTCGCTGTTTTTTAGCAGTTCTAACAAAAAAGAGAAGGAGACTCTGCCCAATTTCCGACTCTTGGACAAACCAGAGCTTCCCGGAAGCTTCCCCCACCGTCTTGTTTTTATTTTAGCTTGTTACAATCTTGTTGTAAGCCTTTGGATCCTAGATAACAAGGACCAAAGTGCATCAATTCCAATTTTCTGATATTTTTAAATCGCTGCTAATAAAAAGAAGAGATCCTTTTGAATAGGCTCGTTTGAGCCTATTCACCATCCCCCCTGGAGGGATTTGCGTCGGTGTCAATTTTTTACTTTTTGTTCATCTCTTTTCAATCTAGCATAGTTCTAATTTGTAGGGTAGTATACTTTGATTTATAATCATTTCCATATTCCATATATGAGGTTTCATAGTAATTTTAATACTTACCCCACAACTTCCCGATTGACCTGAAAGGAGAAAGAGATGCATGGTAGGACTAATTAGAAAATCGGCATTGTGAATCTTTGTTTTATTTTTCATCAACTGTTTCATCAGCTATAATAAAATTAACCCCTCCTTAATTCCCTGATTGAGATCCACTTGGATCGAAAGAGGTTCCTGGAGGGTTTTCTTTTTAACAAGAACACCTATCTTAAAATTTACTAAAATTGACAAGACCCCGGTGTGTATGCTCTGCACTTGGCTGCGGGTCGTCCGATCAGTCAAGATGCATCAAAAGCACTTGAGTGACTAGAATAATTAGGATTCACTCTCCCAAATTGAAAAACCATCAGGTGAAAATCCAACACCTCGATCAAACCATTACGGTGGAAAAATACCCAAAGGAAGCGGGAACTCCTGAAAAGTGACCTCGGGGCGCCGATCTCTGTTACACCTGCGGGTGCATTATGAACAATAGCCTCAAAGACTCTGTTCAACCCACATATTCCTTGCGGGTAGCCATGAAGGTTTAGTTTTGGACATACTCCAAGTACTCTCGGGTATATCTGGAGTCCACCCCTTCCCCTAATTTTAATCAACTCATATTTCACATTAACTTAAAACGTACCAAGAGGCAATTGAAAAACATTCACTCCAAGCATATGCAAGTACATTGATTATATTTTGACTCCATTTTAAGGTGCTCATTTTGTATCTTGTCATCTATGGTTGTTTATGGTTAAATTTCAAACTCCTAAGTAACTCATTCAATTTAACATCACCATACTAAATAATTTTTCCTTAATAACTTAATAGGGTCTACCCCCTTTGGCTTCATTAGGAGTTGAGCCTAAACAGAGGAGTCAAGAACAAGGTGACAACCTTAACTCGAGACTTTCCCCCAAGGACACACCGAGTGGATTGAAGATTTTTGCCATGTGACCCAGGTGTGTGAAAGGCGGCAACAAGACTCCCATACACAACAAGTGGAGGTTCGTAACCAATTATAGTGGCCCTCAACTTCAACGCATATAGTGAATGTGCTGTCTAACACCTACCTAGTCAGGACACCTGCAGAATAACCTCTGCGAAGTACCCCCTCGATAACCTAGGTAAGGAAACTAAGGTCACCTCAATATAATCAATGCTTAGGTGGATAGTTGCAGGAGGGATTGATCATATGGGCAGGGTAGCAAATCCTGACACTCCCAAAAGAGCCCCCAGATACGAATACAATCCTGTAAATATCTTCGGTGCTACTCAGTTATGACCAAGGGTCTTCCCAATCATTAATTGCTCACACTGCCTCGTGCTTAACTCCCTTGTAAGAGGAGGATCCTGAGAAACACTAATTATACCAAGGAATTTCACACTCTCACCTGGACAGACACATACATGTTTCATTTAGCGGTCTTGGAGAATTTACTCACAATGAACTATTCCAAGACCCTAAAACCTAATCTTGTTGGTGCACCCTATAAAAGAAAAGAGTGTAATTCATTTTATTATGCGTTGATTTCAATTGGCTTATTACTCAAAAGGGCGAATGATCGTGCAACTAATGGTGTTATGACGCAACAAGAAGTAAAATGCACACCTAACAATCAATGCAAATGCACCATGTCAAAAGAAAAATGGGGTATGCTAATACGTGAAATAAAAAAATTTCCTTCAAATGAAGATGCAATCATTCCTATATGAAAATATGACTAATAATTTTCCAAGCAAACCTAGTGCAAGTACCATGCAAAATGCAAAATGCAACAATGCATAATGATGCAAAAAGCAAATATTTTTGTATTTTTTGAATTAAAATGAGATAATAAAGCAAAAGTATGACCCTACAACCCCCAAACTATGCTAGCACTATTCAAACAGCACCCAAGAAAAGCACTAAGGTAAAAGAGACCTAATGCACTAATCTCAAAACAAAAAATAGAAAATGCAATGACAAGAACATTCTCAAAATGAAATTCAAAATGAAAAGCGTCTCTGGTCAGAAATAGAGGTGTATACAAGAAGACTCAACAATTATCCAAACTCACCCAACAACACTTAATTTTCCCCAAAAAGGCAAAACTCAAGGCATACGCGTCTGTGTGCAGAAAACTCGCGTATATACGTGGAAATCCCAGTAAAAACCATGTGTACAAGCGACTGTGGAGACAAAACCCGCGTACAGGAAGAAAAAAAGATAAAAAAGAAGGCAAGCAAACCAACTGAAACAAAATTTACTCCTGTCAAACACTACTAGGAAAACATGCCCCTAAACCCAACTCAGAAACAAAGAAATAAGAGCAATTCAAGAACATTGAATGCTGATAAAACCCCCAAAAGAAATGACTAAGAACTCCCTAGTATGGTCGCCAATTCTATTACGGAGAAAAATTCCTATGGCTTGGGGTACCACAACACAGAGTAACTGCAGAAATCAATCCTTTCCCATATGTAAGAGAAACCAAACATCTAACACTAAAGGATCTCGAAACATACCTTATGCCAAATGGTTGATGTAGATCCCCGTTGAGCTTTTCCACTCTTGCCTGTATTAGCAATTTTCTCTCTCAACATTCAGCAAACAAGACAAGCATGCTATATAATTGTGTTAGACCTACTCTAGCATATACAATCAATAACATATAAGAATTTAAAAGCATCCATGGATTCAATACTCATTTAAATACACATTATTGGACAGGAAAAGATATTTCTATTAATATAAATCAGATATTACAATAGTGACAACCTTTGTTGGCACATCTACGAACTGGAGAAATTGAATCCTCCACTTGGGCCTCCACAACTTTAATCCTCCATCTCTTGATAGCAATCTCACAAGTAAAAGGAAAACTTGGGAAGAACACAAAGTTCTCCAAGGGACAAAGGATGCAGATTCAAGTATAAGCTTCGGCAACAATGGACTATAGTTTTCTTGCTCTTCAAGTCCTCTCCTTTCAATGTATCAAAAGGGTTCCTTATATAGTGCTTCAATGGGGTAACGGAAGGTCAAATCCGAGCGATGTCAAGGCATATGGAAGGCCAAGAGACAAGTGACTCGGATCCACATCAAGGAAAACTCCAAAACTATTTGGCCTTTTGCACACATCCTGATGTACGCAGGTTTGAGGGTCATATCCGTGTATATACGCGAAAATAGGTTTAAAAGCTGCGTATAGAAAATAATGCATGTTTTTAGGGATGATATTGGAAACATAAAAGGTACAAAAATGGTCCATGGGGTCCAAAGAGTCTACAGAGGGAGAAGGAAGGCCATAAAGGTGTGATCCACCATGTGTGGTAAAATCAGCTGTAACAACCTTGTGGTGCATGGGTTTGATCCGTCTTTGTTAGCAGCCATAGTCTGAACTTAAGAGCCTTCTGGCATCTTTTTCCTTTTGTCTTGTTGGTTAACTTCTTCATGCCAAATTGGTTGGATTTTCCCCTTATGCAAGTATCCCTCCCAATATAGGACTTATCTGAATTTAGGGCATCCTAGGTTTTGTTTGGTGGTTATATAGCATATGTCTTTTTTTCTTTGTTTACATTATCTACATACATTAGTTTGTAGATTGTTTTTCTTTCACATTTATAAAGAAAAAGTAAAAAAGAATAAGTCTTTGCTTTATATGCATTTAGGATAGGGTTTAGTCTTAGGTGCATTGCATACCTCTGTCTTTTGAAAATACAAAAAAAGAAGTATTTCTTTTGTGGCCTCCATTTTCAGTTTTGAAAAGAAAAAGAGAAGTAGAAGTTTTCATCTTGAATCTCTTTCATATTAGTCATTTTTTTTCTGCTTTCAAGTAAAAACTTAATTAGTTTCATTACCGCTACCTTTGAGTAATTAATAGCCCTTAAAAAGAATGTTAATATTTAAAATATATTAGTAACATTTTCTTTCTAAGGATGACACATACTAGTCTAGGCTAGTGTTTTGGGTTAGGGATATCTTTAACTACCTAAAACTTTAAACTCAAACATAGTGGTATTTCATTCATGAAATCCAATCTCATAAAGAAAGACACTGGAAATCTCCTCTAACATGGGAGTCAAGCACGAGGTCATGTGATACTGAGTTGTGGAGATACTCATCCTATACTCAATTGATCATACAAAAGAGTTGTTGCACGTTTGGGGACTTACTCAGTACCTCCTTCTGGCTCTATGTGGTTCCTAGTAACTTTTGAGTTTCAAACTTAGTTTCGCTACCAATGTGCATCGGCTGGATTGATGATTGTTCTATCTGAATTTCTTTGTGACTTTGGTAGACTTAGCATCTTTACCTCTAGGACTCTACATGGGTGATGGTGGAAGGATATTTCCACTCTACCTAGGGTATATGTGGGAGGAAATCCCATGCAGCTCTTTGGAAATTTTTTTAGTGATTCAAATGCTTGCCCCAAAGTTATTGTATTGGGACCCCGGATAACTATCCTTCTCCCTTCACTGGTTAGTTATGGGCCCTCATCATCCCATACTCTCCTTTGGCTCAGTATCCTTATGTGCTTGGTATGGATACTTAGGATTTTATGCTAGTGGTGTGTTGTTTATGCTGTTGGTTTCTAGTCGACCTCAAATTTTGATTTCTTGTTAAGTAAAAAACTATGGCTAGTAACCTTATGGACACCAACTAAGAAACCCCCATGCTAGGGGATTCTTGTGTTTTTCCTTTTATTGGGAATGTTGGTGTTCCCTAAATGGCCACTTTGAATATGCCTGGATTCACCCTAGGAATACTGGTTTGGTTGTTTTCCACTCTGACTGTCCTAAATGCTCCTGATGCTTCTAAAGTAAGCACCTTATATCAAGGGAATCAAAACAATGTCTCACATTCACCAGTAGAAACCTCACCCCCTCCTTCCACCTCATGTGATCAAAGTTATGATAATAGTAATGTGCAATCTAAAAGGAGTAGAAGAAGGAAGAATACGAAGAATACACGAAAGAAAGGGAGAACCCATCCAACCTCTGCAAGTCATGTTGGACCCATCCTCCCAGCCTCTGGAATTCATGTTGGGGGCATCTACCTAGCCTTAGCAGGTCATGCTGGGGACAGACATCTAGCCTCTACTAGTCATGTTGGATCCAACCACCCAATATTTGGAAGTCATGTTGGGAGTGCACACTCAACCTATTCAAGTCATGTTAATCCTAATCACCCATCCTCTAGAGGTCATGCTGGGGACACCCACCCAGCCCTTGGAAATTCATGTTGGGGGCACTCATTCAACCTCTGCACTGCATGTTGATCCTTAACACCCAGCCTCTGGAATTCATGTTGGGGGCACCCATCCAACCTTTGGAAGTCACGTTGGACCCAGTCACCCAGCCTCTAGAAGTCATGCTGGGTGCACTCACTCAACCTCTGCAATTCATGTGGATCCTAACCACCCAGCCTCTCGATGTCATGATGGGGGAACTCACTTAACCTCTGCAAGTCATGTTGATTCAAGTCGCCCATCCTATAGAAGTCATGTTGAGGGAAATCACCCAGGCTCTATAGGTCATGCTGGGGGAAAATAGTCATCCAATGCAATTCATGTTGACACCATTGAGAAAACCAACCGTCCAAAACGCAAGCTTACGTTCCCTTGTAAGCTTTGTAAGGGAGACCATATTACTCATTAGTGCCTTTCCATTATAGAGGTACAAAGAGTGTGGTTCCAAGGATATCATGTTCTTGAAAAACTTGTGATTTCTCAACAACATGTTCAGCCTTCGGCGGATCAAGTGATTGAACCAATGCTATCTTTGGTCAACCCCACTATTCCTTCGAAGAGTCATCTACGTCAAGTGGTTGAACCAATGCAATATTTGGTCAATATTGCTCTCCTTTTAGAGAGTGGTCATCACCAAGTGGTTGAACCAATGCAATGTTTGGTCAATCCCACTCTTCCTTCAGAGAGTGACCTTATTAAAGTACTTGAATCGTTTCATCCTTCGATCAACCCCACTTTTCCTTAAGAAAGTGATTTATATGCTAGTCATGTTTTCTTCACTGCCAGTTCAAAACCTTCTATAGAAGGGGGAACTGAATTTGTTTTGAATGAAACCTCGCAAAGCCATCTGATTGCTTCCTTTAATTATGATAGCCTAGTTGATTCGCGCCTTATTTTAGATGCACCTCTCCAAATAAATGTTGAAATCGAACACTACACGATTTCCTGTTGTATTGTAGATGAAGGAACCTCTATTAGTATTTTATCTGCACATGCTTGGAGAGGCATGGGATATCCTAGCCTTATGTCGACTGGTAGTCAGTTAATGAATTTTGATAGAAGAACTTGTCAAACTTTGGGAGTCCTTACTCAAACACTTGTTACTTTAGGTGGTAAGACCATCTTAGTTGATTTTTTGGTCATAGAGGACCCATTAGACTTCAATATGCTCATCGGGCATGATTATGTTTATGCTATGCAAGATGTGTTTTCCATGCTCTTTTGTGTGATGTATTTTCCTTATAACGAAAGAATTTTCAATGTCGATCAGCTAGCATTTGTTGATCCCTCTCCTAACCCAACTGGAGACCAAGTCTTTCCTTTCTTAATTCCTAGTGTTTCAGTAGACACTACCCAGCCACATGTGAATTATGTGGCCTCATATCCCTCATGTACAACTTCTACTGAGAAGAAGCCTATGCATTCATGCTTATCTTCTTGGGACTTGGTCCCAGCAATTGACTAGGTGGTCTATCCAATGGGTACTTTGAAGCCCTCTCTACACCCTATTAATCCAATTGAATGTTTAGATACGTGTTCTATCTGGGGTGGTCTAATTCCTTCGGATGAAGTCTTCCTAGAATGTATGATACAGTATGACCTTATTATGGATGTTAACTCAGTTGTGATTAAGTCCAACCATGATTTGCTTAGTAAGTATGATCATTCTGCTGATCAATATTCTTATGTTGGAATTGTTGAGTCTTTGGATTCTCCCATTGAACAACAAGTCAGTGATTTTGATGAGTTTGATTATGTTTGTATATTTTTTTACTCCTATGATACCGAGTTTGTTCTTTCAGAATCTATCACCCCTATAAACTTTATCTTTCCTATTGAATTTAATCTTTTTTTATTATAAATCCTCAGTCCTTGGCGCTATAGAGTCTTCTTCGATTAACTCTGCCTTGACTATGCCCTTTATTATAAATCCTCAGTCCTTGGTGCTATAGAGTCTTCTTCAATTAACTCTTCCTTGACTATGTCTTGTATCAGACCTTTCCTTTTGAATATGATCTTGATACAATTGTTGCTTGGAGACAATATTCTTAGTTGTATTTACAACTGTTTATTGGCCTCACCTTTTTGTTCAAGTTGTAATCCCATTTTCCCACACCTTACCAATGCTTATGAGCTTGATGTATAAGCCCCCACAATTTTATCTCATTGTATAATCCCCCATCTCTACTCTCATCATCGATCAACTTTGTATCATTTGTCACTCCAACTTGACACCCTTCACCTGGAGGAAACACTCCTGGAGTGTCCTTATCTTGCTCATGTTGCTTTCACTATGCTTAGGTCTATTCCTATGACACTCATCTCCTTGCATTTAGAGAATTCTTCTTGCTTTCCTTTGAGCTCATAAAAATAGTAAGGAGGCCATGAGTTGACTTTTCCAGGATCGTTAAAACTTTATGGGAAAGGTATATGGAGTTATCTTTAAGCTTTGGTCTAACTCCCTAAATATGACTAGATTGTCGAGTTCGCTTGTCCCTTCAAACTCGTTAAAGGATGTGAAGGAACATCCATATCAGTATAAGTTTAACCCTTTTCTGGACCATGTGGATTAATTACGAAAAAAGGAATACTGTAGTTGAATATGGATAGAAGAGTATTCCCAGGTATAGGTTTATCTCTTTTTTGGGCCTAGGAGACTAAACTCATGAAAAAAGAACCTATTTGATATTAATTTTTATTTTTTCATTCTCTGGTTTAGAATATGAAAAATATTTCGAGCGTTCTTTATGCCATTTTCATGATCTCTAAAACTTTAGGACAAAAGCTTCGAGTGACCTTGCCTTCCTTCACACTCATTAAAATAAGGCTATACGATTTCTTTTTAAGGAGAGTCGGTTTGGTGATAGTTTACCCCTTTTTTGGGCCTTGTTGACTAAATATGAAAAAGGTATACCTTAGTTCTCCTGAGCTAAGAGAGTTCTCCTTTGGATTGTTTTATACTTTTTCAAACTTTGGAGACTAACCTTATGAAAAAGTTCCCCCCTAGAGTCTTCTTTGGTATTTTTAGACTCTCAAATTGTGAAAACATTGTTGAACATTCACTAATTCGGGCTAGTAAAATCCATAGATCAGTTCTTTATCAAGCATTCTTCTATCTCTTGTTTGAGCTTGTCAACAATGAAGAAAGTCTCGAGTTTGCTTTCTTGGACTCGTTAAACCTTTACAAGAAAGAGGGAAAGGGAATTTCATTCAAATGTCTTTTATACCAATGGCAGAAAGTCTTTTTTCCTTAAACAAGGCACCAGTTTTGAGTTTATCAACCATTGGGTTCTATTTTCTTAACCTTAGGATTAAGCCTGATCTTAGAATTCTCAATCCTCTAGTTAGTTTCTTTTTCCAATTATACGGAGAATATGACAATTTTCCTACATCGCACTTTTGTATCATTGATCCTTTTGTGTCTAAAGCCACCCGAGTCACATTTGTGGCATGCTCATTGTTCAAGGATAAGACCTTTGTTGGACATTATGCAGTTTCCTTGACCTTTTTTGTTGGTCACTCTCTATTATCAATTCATTACATCAAGTCTTAAGCGATGCTTGTTGCAAAAATTTGTCCTAGTTCCAAATCAAATCAGTCTTTGATTTCCCTCATGTCGGATGATGGAGGATTCCTTAATGCCTTCCTTCCAACATATATCTCCCTATCGACTTCAACAAATATTGCTCTAAAAACAAGATTTAGAGTTTATGACAGTACCTTGGGGATTGTTGTCATCAATGGAAATTTCTCTCGCTATTGGGTAGTAGAAATACCTTAATGTCTCATGCTCAATGGATTCTTCAGGTGTTTGACTTCAAGACCATCTATTCACACTTGCTATAATGTACTAGGTACCTTGGGGACCATTTTCATTACTGGTGGTTTCCCTCATGGTTGTTAATGGTTCTCATAAATGGATGGCAATAAAACAGTTTCCTCCATGTTCGACATCAAATCCTTTATTCGCATGGTTAGGATTCGCACCTTTGGGTGGTTTGGATTGAATACCTTCATTCAAGAGATACATCATCATCTTATGTTATTGCTCAAGTTGTGCAATACCTTGTCACACTTCATGTGAAAATTGTTGAGACATAGATCCACATATTCTTGTGGCTATGATCGATTATTGAGCATGGATCCACGTTCTTCATTTGTGGCCATGAGTCCTTTAGATTTTATATGGAATTATTTTGCATATTATGCGGCGATGATAGTTACATCAGTTATACATATGTTGGATTTGTCTTGTATCTTTTTGGTGATCATTTGTATATGGAAATGTATGTCCCATAGATAAGTTTTGTCTTACATTGATCTCTGTTTCAGGTACCTCCGTTCAATCCTACGATCTTTGATTCTCCAGTCTCTTCGACTTCCCTGTCTAAACCGTTTTTATTTTTTATAATTTATTCTATCTATTGTCTTACTCTCTAACCTCATACATTACGGGGCATATTCTGTTATAGCCCAAAATGGCACTTCTTCGTCCGTGACGACTTTTACATGTTTTTGTCACATGACAATTGTTCATGAAAGCTACTGTCAGTCACTCAAAGGAAACCCGTGGATGGAAGGGCCATATATGGAGTTTTGTAACTTAGGTTAACCTATTATTTGGAGCATTGGAAAGGTATCAAACCAAGGAACAAATTTCCAAAATAAATCAACCCTCGAAAATGCTTGAAATACCTTAAAAATGGATTTTTTTGATCCATTTTAGAGTTTTCCTAAGGAAACATGTATTTCTCTCATGACTTTGTAGAAGTAAACCTATGTATACACCCTGAAGTGATAAAAAAACATCAAAACTTGAAAAATATGAAAGATTGGGTGGTTTGGGTGGTTTTACAACTGCTCCTTTGGTTGTAACTGACCCATTTTCGACCCTAACTCTTCATAATATTATATTAGAGAGGGAGAGGTTTCCATAAAAGGGGACTTAGCCTTTGATATTGTTATGCTGGTGAAATTCGAACTCTCGCCCCCCCTACCTTTTCCCTAGTTGTCATCTCCCTTGGTTGCAGATCCTAAAGGATGAGATTCTTAGAGAAGAGAAGCAGGAGATCCAGATCGAAGGTTTAATGAGGTTCATTGCATGAAGAGAAGGTATATTGTGTACTTCTTCCATTGATTTAATAAATATTTGATGCTCTTCCATTTCCAAATCATTTTGTAATGGATGTTGCATCTCTGTTTATAATCATATGTTGATGTTAATAAGATTAGGGTTTCATTTTATCTTTATAATCATTGTCTTATATGTGGTCAAATTGGTTTGAGGAAGGTTTGAATTTGTTTTGCAAGTCACTTGGATTGGAGAGCAAGAGGAGGGATAAAATAAAGCTTGGATCAACCTTCAGGTCTGTAAGGTATGAACCCTTCTAACCCTTGAACCTTGTTTAATTCATGCTTGCAGAGTGTTATATACCAATATTTATACCCCTATTACATTGGTGGCCTCAACCCCAACCATAGGAACACTTTCCCTAACAACACTTAGAAACACCATTGAGATGCTAAAGAAACTAGGTTTTTTTTAGCATCCCAACGGAGTTTCCAAGGACATTCAATACCCCAAGGAGACATAGGATAATGGAAGTATCCCCTTTTTAGATATTTTAATTCAAGGAGACAAGATGGTTCCCTCGACCACCAATGTTTTTTTGCTTCCATAAATGGTTTTTTAACTAGCAATGTTCTTGGTGATTCAAAGGTTGTTGTAAATTGGCAAATTAAATTGTCAAAGTTAGAGGCCCTTTTTCTATGGAGAAGTGATGTTATGGAATCAAAACATATAGCTTATTGCTAGTTTTGAAGATATTAATATTTTTCATATTTTTAGAGAATTCAACTCTCTTGAAGACGAACCATGGAAAAAATCCATTGGGGGCATAGAGTACTTTATTCTTTGAACAATATGTGGAAAATTCTCTTTACACTTTTGGATCTCTTTACTGTTTTTTCATATAGTGTGTGTTTATTTTTAGATGAGTGTAGATGTTGTCACATTTTCAATCTTATGTGGGATTATTAGTTTTTGGAAGGTAGATGGTACATGAATTACTTGTACACCTCTTAGAGGAGAATGATTTGTTTTGTAGTATTCTCCCTTGAATAACTATGTTTTGCTCACTATCAACATATGGTGTGGGGATGTTGGAGTTTTGTAATGTGTAATTGTTCACTTTGATTAAAATGAACATCAAGGTATAGTGTTTTTTTATGTTTGAAAAAAAAGAAGTATTTTGATATGATGAATATGGTAGTTATTGATTTATAATGAGATCATTTTTTGTTTGTCATACCTTTAAAATGAAAAAAATTGCTTAAATTCCTTAATTTATACAATGTTGTGATAATTTTTTTAAAGTTAGTTATATGTCCTTATGTTATTGATAACATGCCACACTTTCAACTAGTCAACCAAAAGTATCAATTAGACTCTAAGACAAAGTTGACTCATAATATGAAAGTCATTAATGTAGGATAAATCATTAAGATATATATACTTTTCCTTCTTTCATATATTTCTATGAAGAACTTGGATTCTTAAGAAAAAGTTGACGCATAAGATGAAAGTCAATAATGTAGGAGAAAGCATTAAGATATATATGCTTTTCCTTATTTCATATCTTTCTCAGAAGAACTTGGATTCTTATATATTATAGTTATTTAATATATATTAAATAACACTTGACTATAAAGAAGTCCCCCCACACACATATATAGTCATAATTCACATTTTTATTTAATAAATATTAAAACAAGAGCTGATTTATTTGGAAAAATCCATGTCGATTCTCACCACGAAGCCACTCAAAAATTTTGGTGCGCTAAACACTCTAGCCACAAGGCCTATCAGAGTTTCTAATTAAGATAAAATAACATATTTTAATTGTTCTCAAAAGCATAAGATAAAAGCATAAGGACATTATAAAATCCATAAAAAGAGATAGCAAGCGAGTAATGGACCCATACATGTCAGTACTCGGGTGCTATATATTTCCTGCCTTAGATTCAAGGTGTCGTCAACAAAATTGCAAATTTTCTTAGAAGAAAAAATATTATTACTTCCTCCACACCCCTAGAAACTATTAGGAGTAAAATGAGATTCATGAAAGATTCCAGATGCCATCGACCAATGACAACTCAAAGGTGTTTATATAATCAATTGCTCATGTGGAAAATGTCATATTTGTCAGTTTTTCTAATATTATTCAATTTGATTAGGATATTTATCTGAAAGAATAAAAAGCACAAAAAGATGCATAAGATAGAGCATATACACAAGATACAAACATTTCTGTTGGGAAAACCATCAAGGAGAAAACCCTACAAACTTCCTCAGAATAGTTCTGTCACTAAGAAAATATCACAAGATAGAAAAANCTCTCTCTCTCTCTCTCTCTCTCTCTCTCTCTCTCTCTCTCTCTCTCTCTCTCTCTCTCTCTCCTCCTTGTTATTTTCTCTCTCCTTATGTGAATTTGAGTGAGTGAGTGTGTATAAATGAGGGAGGGTGCCTCCCTAGTTATACCATTCAAGTGACTGACCTAATAAATTGACTAGGCCAACCTCTTACTCTAATAGGGTTGACTTCACCTAGGGAGACTCAAAAATACATTTTATTATATTCAACTTGGGGACTACTTCCCCAACTTACAACGGAGGGTTTTACCTCAATGACCATTTATACAATAATGGCATCCTGAAAGGAGGGAAACACATCTACAATGGCGGTACAACAATATACAATAATAATATACATTAGAATATCCTCTGAAGTTACAAATACAACAACACCCCCTCTTAACTAGGAAGGTATTCTCTCGCCATAGTCATCAACACATCTGGTCATGTCATTATAGCTGGATCATCATCATTGTTGTTTCTCTAGTCCTCATCTTGTCGATCATTGAATAATGACATCTATATATCCATCATAGGAAGTTTTTATGGAGCCATCCATGTTTCATGATGGGTGTAGGCCTAGTCCTTATTTAGGTCTTCATCATATCCAAAATTAATCTATCACATAGGTACAATTTAGGACCATATATTACTTTTCCATGACAAGCACCTACGTCTCCTACTTCCATTTCATCGTATTCGAACCATATCATTATTACACATGGAGCACAACCCAGATGCATACCACTGACCACCTGTGCTCTGCCAACATAGTAGCACACCAGGAATCATTACGTCTCAACGACAATCTGCATCTACCACTATGTGAGAGTCACCTAAGAGCACACCAAGTGCATTATGTCTCTCAATGGTCAACCTGTGTTCTACCAACATAGGAGCACGTTAGGACTCATTCGTCTCAATGATGACATGTGTGTACCACTATACAAGAATCACCCAAGAACACACCAAGTGCCTTATGACCTATCATTATCTCCAAAATGGGAACACATAAGGACTGATTACATCCAAGGACAACCTGCATACCACTCCATGTCTCATTACATCCAAGGACAACCTCAAGGAATCATTACATCCAAGGAAAACCTGTGTACCACACCTAGACTGATTACATCCAAGGAAAACCTTCTAGGACTCATTACATCCAGGAATAACCTACGTACCACACTAGGATTCATTACATCCAAGTATGACCTGACAGGTCTGATTACGTCACGGTACATCCTACATACTACGTCAGGACTGATTACATATGGGGACAACCTGTATTCCTACCCATGTGATATCTTGTTCTAGTTCATCTGTTTCTTCTGGTATTCTCATCATATCTAGCATGGGATCATGATAGGACTGATTACATATGAGAACAACTTGTTTTTACAACCATGCAAGAGCTTGTCACTCCATCTTTCTAAGGACCTCATTTTTTATAACACCAAGTCTCTCTCTGAAGTACTCGAACTTCACTTTGGATAGTGGCTTGGTCAACACATCAACTATATGCTTGTCTATCTCCATGTACTAGAGCTTCACTACTCCTCTTTGCACCATATCTTGGATATAGTGATAATTGATCTCAATGTGCTTCGACTTGTCATGGAACACCAAATTTTATGACAAATTCACGTAACTCTAGTTGTCGCAAAAGATACAATTCACCTCTAACTTGAGATAAAACAAATCAGACAGTAGCTTTTGAATCCATACTTCCTCACAAATGGCATAACAAGATGCAACATATTTTTCCTCACTTGTAATCAATGCTATGCAATACTGCTTCGTGCTAAACCAAGTGATCATACAAAATCCCAAACTAAAGAAACATCCTAAAGTGTGAACTTCCTATCAGTGGAGTTGTCTTCCCAATCCGAATCAACATAACCGTGCAGGCTAATCTTCTAACCCGCATTGTAATTAATCTCATAATCAATTGTACCCTTTAGGTACCTCAATACATGCTTTGCAACTACCAGGTGAACATGTCTTGGATCCTTCAGGAACCGGCTCAGGGTTTTCACAACAAAGCATATGCATGGTCTCGTATTCATCAGTTACATCAATGAACCAATCATCTAATGATACATTTTCGCATCAAATGTCTCTGATGAAGCATCACACAATAGCTTCAAGTCCTATGCCATAGGTGTGGCTATGGCCTTGTAGTGCATCATTATGAATCTATTCAGAATCTCCACTGCATACTTTCCTTGACCAAATAATATCCCATTCGTACTTTGCCACACCTCCATGCCTAATAAATAGTGCATCATGCCTAGTTTTTTCATCTCAAAATCAGTGGAAAGATTCCTCTTTGCATACAGAATGAGTTCATCTTCTTTTCTCGGAAATAGGTCATCAACATATTATAGGAGCATCGCTAGTCCTCCGCCTTCAACCTTAAACTAAAAGTTGGAATCTGCTTTACTCTTGGTAAAGCCTAAGTTCATCACAAAGTTGTCCATCCTGTCATACCATGTCATGGGTTTTTGTTTCAATCCATACAAGGATTTCTTTACTTTGCACACATGAGTCTTCCTGGCATGTGTCTCAAATCCCAATGGATTCTCCATGTGCACTTCCTCTTCGACTACACCATTCAAGAATGTTATCTTAACGTCCATTTGTTGTACCTTCCATTTCATTAATGTAGCTAATGCAAGTATAGATCTAATGGAAGTGTATCTCACTATGGGTGCAAATGTCTCGTCGTATTCTATGCCTTCTTTCAGAGAGAAGCCATGCGCCACAAACCTTTCCTTGTGTTTTTCAATGTTTCCATTTGCAACATGCCTAATCTTATAGATCCACTACGAAGTCACAATAGACTTCCCTTTCGATATTGGAACTATCTCCTAGACATCTTTCTTCATAGTCGACTGGTACTCCTTGATCATGGAATCCTTCCATTCTTTCTTTTCTACGGACTCTTCATAGTTGGAAGGCTCTTTGTCAATGATGTCACATAGCATGGACACATAGCCATTGTATTCTTTAGTTATTTTTCTTTCTTTATGCATCCTATCTGGAGCGCCATACATTTCTGCATCTTGTATTAGCTCTCGTTCCCATGTTGATTTTCTCTTGTGGGAGTTCTTCTCATGAAGTGGTTCTACAGGATCTTATGGTTCTACCATGTTGTTATATTCATGGTCTTCTAGAATTTTTTCTTATATTTCCATGTCTCAGACTCTAGTTGCTTCAGGTTATTCGACTTCTATAATAGGTAGTGTTATGGATTTGGAGTATGTTGAGTCTTCATCGAATGTTACATATCTGCTGATGTTGATATTCTTGAATCTTAGGAAGTATATTTGGTAGTAATTTGGAGTGTCATTGTATACTATGAATATTCTCTTCCTCCCTGAAGAGAGATAAGTGACCAAACAATGAGAGATAAGTGACCAAACAAAATAACCAAAATTCGTATATAAACTTACTAAAAATGACTAAATTAGTGACCAAAAAATGAGAGATGTGAAACTAAGAATTAAAAAGGATGCAACATGTGGCGCTAATGATGAAGCCAAACATGGCATTGATATGGTAGAAAAATAAGACGCGAAACTAGGCATTAAAAAGGATGCAAAGCACTAATGATGAAGCCAAACATGGGGTTGATATGGTAGAAAAATAGACGTTACTTTGGATGCAAAACATGGCGCTACATAGGAAGAAAAATATGGTGCAACAATAGAAGAAATATTTGGCGTCATTTTGGTAGCAAAACATGATGCAAAAAAGGAAGCAAAAATTGGTGCAAATTTGGAAGCAAAAATTGACACATATTTAGACGTAAAACATGGTGCAAAATGGGATGCCAAAGTGGTAGCAAAAATGTAAACAATATTGGATGCTAATTTGGATGCTAACATGGTGCTATTAAGGATGAAAATATGGTGCTAATGGGGATGTCATTTAAGAAGAAAAAGAGGACACTTGCTAGGAATCAAAATATGAATTTATTTAGGAAGAAAACCTCGACATTGTTTAGGAAGCAAAGTTGGACGCTATTCTGGAAGGAAAAAAATAGACGCTATTTTGGACGTCATAAAGGATGCTGTCTAGGAAGCAAAAAAAGACATTTTTTGAGATGCTTTAAGTTTTGTCCATGACGTGTCCCATTTAGCTTCTAGTTTGGCCACTCAATGTAAACAAAATTTATACTAAAAAGGGACGCTAAATGGGACGCTAATTCCAGGATTTGTTGTAGTGTATCACAAGCTTTCCCAAGGCAGAGGTCGATTTGTCCCAATACTTCAGGGGGATGGACAACAACAGAAGGATGGTGGAAAGGCTAAATAAGAAATATGATGTGATATGTCACAAGAGATCATATGTCATTAGCACCACTAATGACCAGGGGATTTGAATGGAAACAAAGTTGTTGGCTATGAAAATCATGCGCAAGAATAGGCCTAACCCGTGCATGCCAGGAGCTATCACATGCGCAACAAAAGTTTAGATGAATTGGGCCTTATTTTTGCTCAACCAGTTGATGGAAGAAACTGTATTAGTGCAAGAGGGGAGAAGAACATTTACCTACTCTTAGTTACTAATCCTTATTGCACTTATGGGGTGGATGGAGCCAAAGTACTATCAAGGAAAAGATATTGAAGTTTTCAATATCTGCAAAGGAGAACCGTACACGAACCTATGGGTGCTCAACCATAAGGACCGACAAACTGAAAAAAAAAACATCTAGCTCTATTTTTAATTGGAGGAACTACGGGATGCGGCAGGAAAAAACCTGCAACTCACAAAGAAGTCTGCGACAAAGTATAAGAGGCTTGCGCAATTAGAAATTGGCCCGCATACTATCCACATTCAAGAACGACATGACACAAAGCATCAATGGTTAACAACACAATAAAAGTTGAGCGATGAAGATCTAGATGCCATCATCGAGGAATGACCACTAGAGTGGAAAGTTCCATTCAGCATTGATGAACCATCAAACACAGAAGCTAGAATTCCACTAGATATTCCAATCGAGCAGGAGCAAACGAAGGTCTCTGAAGAGGACTTGTAGGAGGAATCATCAGCAAATCCATTATATTCGGAGCAAGAGAAGCAACACGAAGAGGGGTGGGAAAAGTGTTGGTTTGAACCAGGTGAAGGGAGTAGTACCAGGAAGCTCTCAGATGAACAAGTAAGCAAGATATTGGCCGCAATTACCACGGAGGCCAACAAAAACCAAGCACAAGTAACGCAACATGCCACGGGGTATTTCCACCAAGTGAAGGGGTTGTTGCAATCGCTAAGAAACACAGTGATGGAGACAAGGGTACTGCAAACAATTCTGCTGCAAAGAGAACCCGAGGAAAGTATTAAAAAGAAAGTGTGGATGATAGAGATTTATCCTTATTATAGGGGATGAAGATGTCACTACAACAAAAACATGTGATTAACATCCTTTTTAGTGTCCACTATCACTTTTAGTGTATTTTTCATCATTTTTAGGACAAAGTGAATGCTTTTCCACGGCATGGCACTTTTAATGACATTATTTGAGTCCCTTTTAAAAAGTTGGTGCTATTTTGGACGTTAATTAGCATCCCAATTAATGTCCCAATTTGCATCCCAATTAGCGTCCCTTTTTAAAAGTTGGCGCTATTTTGGACACTAATTAGCATCTCAATTAACATCCCAATTAGCGTCCCAATTAGCATCACAATTATCATCCCAATTAAATTCCCCATTAGCGTCCAAAAAATTATGATAGCTCCCCATAGGAGATAGCTCCTTTTGTGAGCAGGAAATGTGATGTTAGAAACCTAGCTACCATATAGGAGAGTTTGAAACAAAGGAGTACAAGATCAAGAATGGTTGAGAAATCCAATTCTATAGAAGTTGCAACTACAATAGATCAACCTGATAAGAAGACATTTTTGTGTCGGATCATTGATGTCTTAACATACTTTTGAAGCTATAATATGAGATTTTCTAAATGGGGATACTCATGAGAGTAATATAGAGGCTAACAGTACACAAATGTTTTGGGGTTCTAAGGGTTTTTAATGTCCATACCTATGGTGGTTGCAAAAATTATTCTAAAAAATATAAAATATGAGTGGAGTCATTCTTTAACATAGAGTAGAGATGTTCCTAAATGCAAGTGCTTACAATCCCCCCATACAGTCAACCAATGGCAAGATCCAGTGTCGATAGGTGGTTGACATGCATGTGGGAAGATGGGAATTGAAAACATGGTGGTACATCGACAAGGAATGATATTTAAATGCAAGTCCATGTAAAGGGATCTCAATGAGACTCCTTGCATTGATGTTTCACATGGAATACATCCTACACATTAATGGTGAGGTTTCTCCCCACGTGCGAAAGCATGGGAATGGTATAGAAACCTTGGAAAATATTCCTACATGGTATTGTTTCTTAATTGTGTAGGCATGGGAAGACGATTTAAACATGATTCTTTGTATGGCTCTTGCGTTGTCTTACTAGTTGTGAATTTTTTGTCCATGGAGGAACGTAGCAAGAAATGAGCTCACTAAAAAATTGACAGAATGCCATAGAGAGGGAATAGGTACTAGAGGTGACAGAGATTTGTATTATTATGAAATCCCTATTGGAAAAAATGCAGGGTACGAAATAAGTAGTTTTAATGTGGGAAATGGTATTTTTTGTGGTGAATTTATGCCTACAATGGTGGACGATTGGAGCCATATGGTTCATATGGCATGGGTATAGGTTTGAAACCCCTAACAAAATTTTATGATCATGGGAATTTGGAAAAGATTACCAAGGCGGCTCCAAAGGATGAAACACATGATGGAGGAAATGATGTGCATAAACTTGGGGTGAAAATATTCCTAGATTCAAGTTCTCAGACTATCTTGGATGTGTTATACTAGGTCATAATCCTTCCCTGCTTTTTTTTTTGAATTATTGTTCATGAGTGGATTTATTTTATATTTGCGACTTCTTATGTTTCTAATTGTAAGTTGTATTAGAGATTCAGAGTTCAAACATAATCACTTGCAACATGATTCAAACACTTTATAAGTAGGTAAACTAACATTAATCTTGGGTATAGAGTACAAAATTAACACCCCAAAAATACACAAGATGATACTTGGCCCAACCAAAGTATTTCTTGCATGATATCATTTTTTATAATTTACCATAAACCGTCTGTTGAGAGAAAATATTCTTTCCTATGTTCAATGTTTTCCCTCTTTGTAGAGGTTGTCCTTGAATGTTGAATTAAAGTCATTGATTTCCATTTGGGATTATGTTCCAAAATTGAAGAATTAATGCAAGGGTTGTTTCATTTATTTTATTTTTTATTTCTTACTTCACTCTAATTCCCCACCTAGTCCCTTTGAGAAAGAGTGAAGGGTAGTTACTTGAACTCCCTTGAGGTGCTTCACAATGAATGTTGGAGATTACTATCCTACAAATATCCAAGGGGTATTTGGACAGTGTCACTTGAAGTTAAGCCACCTTGACCTATTGGGAATGATTAGTGTCATGATTTAGCTTAACTTTCTCAATTTTTTTAGGCAAGGGTGATCTTGTAACTTCTCACTCTCAATGGCAATGTGATTTAAAATCATTTTCATAAAAAACAATGCAAATTTTGTCAAAATAAATAATGAACTCCCTAAGAAAAAAATACCTTCCATCTATTTGGGTGCCCATAAAACTCTATATATTTAAACTAAATTAAAAACAAAATATCTTAACAATTGCACTTAAGGTGCAATAAGTACACTCTTGTAACATGAAGACGCTGAAATGCTTTATTTTTAAATTTCATTGGGGATTGGAATAATGTGAAATATAGACATTCAAAATTCACATGTAATGTTTCATACACTGAAGAGCAAGATTTTTCCATTTGGGGAGAAGGAGGGAATGATATAATGACGAGATGGATATTTTTTTTTAAAAACAAGTACCCACAATGGATTTGAACTTGTGACCATCTTCTCATCTCAATTACTCATTAGCAATTGATCTAACCCTTGTGGGTGATGAGATGGCCAATTAATGTTATTGTAGCATGATAGTTTGGGTGAGATCATTATTCATGGGCATATTTTCCTTCATCAACAAAATCATAGCTTAACATTGAAACCTATATGTATATTGGTTGGCTCACAAATGGAAGGGGACACATATGTCAAAAATTTGTTTCAATATGAGGGAATATTTGTAGATTATTTTTAAATTGTGAGGGGGAAGATGACTATCCCATAGGCCCACTAACATTCTTTCATAGCAATTATGAATATTAACCCTAATCATTCCATTATTTCAATTTCTATCATCATCAGTTTCAACTAAAACATGTATAAAGTGCACTAGGGGATTTGAATTTTTTTTCTTGTAAGTGGAGAAAATACGTTGGATTATAGGAGAAAACAATCTTATATTAACTTACCAAACAAATTTTAAAATTTTTTCATTACATGTCCATTAGTAATGGACACTATCATATTCTCTTTTGTTGACTCTCTGCTGACACCTAGGAGCATGAATATCTAGGATAACTAATCCTACATTCTATGGATCCTCGTAATCCCTCTATACCTCAACACTCAGCTCTCTCTAAGCATAAACAAGATATGCATACTCCATTACTTGTCATCAGACAAAGTCACATCAACCTCCTTCTGTGGATCTTTCATGCAAGTTAAATTTAGTTCGATAGTCAACAATAACCAATATAAATTTTATATAATGGCATAGTCTTAGCATCCATCCATATATTATCTATATGCCATCAAGAGAATATCAATCACATATATACTATATCCATATGGACTACATGTTGACACTTACATTACTAATATAGATAATTGGTAGGCTAGCTCCTCCCTATACTTGTCATAGCAACTAAATTTTAGCTAATATTTTTCTTGATCAACTCTCCTTAATTTTATAAGTTTTCTTTTTGGGATAACTTAATGTGTATGCTTATATATTTTTGTACCTTGTGCTTGTATCAATTTGTTTTAACATTTTATCTCATTTAAAAAAATTGTAACAAATTATTTTTTAATATATAAATCTCATAGCATTATGTCTATCTTAAATGTATCATAAATTATCTTTTCAAACTAAAACTTTTTTAAAATATAAATATAAATATTTCTATTTAAACTTAAGTATTTAAACAAAATTTATATTTAAATATGATAATTTCAATTTAAATTTAAAAATAAATACATATTATTTTCTTATAATTTTTTTAGTATTTTATATTTATTATCTTAAATTTTTTTCTAAAATATCAATCTCAAACTAATCACATCGTTAGCACTTGCTTGCTGGGTTCAAATTTCAAAATCTACATCTCTTCAAAATTTCCCCAAATTGTCCCACTAGTCAAAATGGATGAGTAAAGATAGCAACTTTGAAGGAATTATTTTTCTTCCTTCCTGCTACCAAGCCACAGGTAGGATCTACCAAGCCACAAGTGGAGGTTTTGATCTGCTGAGATTCACCCATTTACAATAGGTGAGGGCATCAAATTTGTAGGAACGAGTGTACAAGCAAGGTTAGGTTGGAGTCACCATAAGCTATGAAGACTACAACAAGATCATCCTCACTCAACATTGATCCGGCGGATTATTCCTCTGTAAAGATCCAATATGGTACATGGTTCATAGAAGTCGCGTGTGAAGGAAACTTCAAGAAATCCGTGCAGAGGTTGAAAGAGATCTTCTTCCTGAGAGCATCTCTTTCCGCAACGGCGGGTAGCCAAACTGCTAACTTATCTGCGGGATAATCGGGAAGCAAATTTTAACGCGTCGGAGGTCGGAAGCTTTTCCCTTCCACAACGTTGGGGCTCGGAAGCCTTTCCCCTTCCGCAACGGCAGAAGCTTCCAAGCTTTTCCCTTCCGCAACATCGGGGCTCGGAAGCCTTTCCCCTTCCACAACGACGGAATCTTAGCGAACGTTCGAACGGATCGAAAGTCGGAGTGATAAGAAGTCCGCAACGACGGCTACAAGCTTGATCGGAAGAACAATGCTTCCGGCAACCACAACGGCGGAAGCCTAAGACTTATGGTTTGAAAAATCGAATCGGGAGACTTTACCGTCTGACCGTTCGCAACTACGGAGACCAAAGTAACATGCGTTCCGACTCGAAAACCAGCCGACAGCCGATTGAGACCGAGTTCAATATCGGAGCCCGTTGCCGATCCTTTTCCACCACTGCGGAAGCCCGGATAACCAAAAACTTCTGACTCGGCTTCCTCAATGCATTTACGCGGGACATTTCAGAACGTTTTGCAAAATCTTGATGCCATATGCTGGTAACGTCGATAGGGAGATGAACGGTCGAGGCATCTGGCAGAAGGAGATGAACAGTCTAGGCATTTGGCAGAAGGAGGTAAACAGTCGCACTTCTTGAACGTTTTCTTTGCTCATTGTAACGACAAAGATGAGTAATAAAGGAACACAGTTCGTTGAGAGCAAAAAACATTGTTTTTTTCTGTTATACAAGCTTGGAAAGTCTTGTTGTAGTTGGGAGATTGCTGTTTGTATTAGAGTCGATTGTATTCTCTGTTACATTTTGGGTCTTTATCTTTTGAAGTCCAGATTGTAATTTCACAGAGAGGAGTCTTGAAGACTTTCTGTCCAGCATTATGTTTTACAGTTGCTGAAGTTGATGCCAGAACCATTTTGTACCATTTAAAGCCATTAATTGGATCGATACCCATTGGAGAGGGACCCGTAGACGTAGCCCAGTGGAGGGGGTGAACTCCGTTATCAACTTCTGTTTGTGACTCTATTTTTGTGTTTTCTTCCTTGTATCTGTTTATCAGTGTTGTGGTTTTCATTCCTGTTCTGAGCATTTAATTTCTGTTAATGATGTTCCTTTAATTAACTTGTTGAACGCATTCTTTTACAACAAACTTTTAATGCACTAAGGTTGAGGTCCTACGGATCATATTTGGTATCAGAGCTGGTTGACTATTGTGCAAGTTTGTGAATGCTTACTAGGTCCAGGTTAAAGCTTGGCGAAGGAGAATTAGTTGAAGGAGATCCTAAGATTGGCTCCAGGAGAACATTCTCAAGAACCATGTCTTCTCCACGAGGGGAAGAGGAAGGACATACCGAATGGGAAAAACCTGTCATTTCTGAAACTGAGTTTCTAGAGGCTTTTATGAGCATGAAAGCCATGATGGAACTTATACTCGAAGAGCGAGCAGAAAGGAAGAAGAAAGAAGAAGGATCTTCATCCAGAGATGCAGAAGTGAAGCCAGAAGAAAAGGGTAAAGGAGTAGGAGGTGATGGTGATCCTCCTGATACTAAACAGAATTTTTCTTCTTCTCATACTGCAAGTCCTAATATGCCTTATTTCAAATTGGATGTAAAATTTGAATTACCTATTTATAATGGAGATGTAGATGCTGAAAAATTAGACAATTGGATCAAGCAACTTGAAGTATATTGCAGGGTGTAGGGCATTAATGATGACCCTTTCAGAATCCAATTGGCCACTTTGAGAATGAGTGGAATGGATCTTACTTGGTGGGAGAGCAAGATTCAGCAAGATCTCCGAAAGAATGGTAAAATTATTTCAGTTTGGAATGAATTCATTGAAGTATTGAGGAAGCAATTTTATCCTTTAGGTCACATGCAGCAATTAACCATGAATTGGCAAATGTTTAGACAAGCTAAAGGACAAAGCATTCAATATTATACTCATGAATTCAGAAAGAGGGCTATTGCATTGAATGTTTCATTAGATACACAAGAAACTCTTCTTCAGTACATTGGTGGCATGCATTCTTATTTGAAGCATACTTTGTTAATGTTTAATCCCAGTAATTTGGATGATGTATGTGTTCAATCTACCCATTTAGAAGCCAGGGGTAAGCATGCTAATGATACTTTTGTGAAGAATTCATTTAAATTTGACAGCAAATCGAAAGGTAAAGATAAGGGGAAAAAGAAGATGGCTACTGTTAAGAAAGAGGGTGAAAAGCCTACATGTTCTCATTGCCAGAAGGGACATGATGTCTCTAAGTGTTGGAAACTTCATCCGAAGTTAAGGCCAAAGAAGTACGGAGGAAACAAAGACAAAGGAAAAGCAAAAGCTACTGCAGCAACTATTCAAGACTTGGGATTCGACTCCGGTGATGAAGCAAAGGTTACAGCTGTCGGAATCCAAGGTAAGGATAAAAGTATATCACTTCCCATTGATGCACAATCAAGTTTTAGTGCAAGTACAAGTCTGCCATCTACTTCTAAGCAAAATGATAAAGATAGAAGTGCACTGTTTCATGTTTGTGTCATTGCAAATCACACAAAGATTGATACATTGTTTGATAGTGTTTCACAAGTAAATCTGATATCAGAAGAAGTGGTTAAGAAATTGCATTTAGTTACTGTGCCTCATGAAAAGCCCTATCCTCTAGGTTGGGTTACTAATGATACACGATTGCAAGTTACAAGGAAATGTGTATTAAAATTTGCAATTACTGAAAAGTTTAGGGATGAGGTAGAATTGGATGTAGTGCCACTTGACATTTGTGGAATTGTACTTGGGAGTCCATATTTGTATGATCGGAAAGCAGTATTTTATAGAGAGCAGAATAAGTATCATCTTTTTAAAGAAAGTATGGAATATATTGTATGAGCACATAAGATAAAAACCAATCTAGCAATAGTCTCTGCAGGACAAATGAAGAGGTTGGTAAATGCTAGTAAGAACTTTGTGTTGATGATGGTTAAGATGAAAAATGATGAAGTCTCTAAATATTTTGAAGAATGTGACCCTAAGCATAAATCTGAACTGATTGACATCATTTCTGAGTATGATGATTTGTTTCAAGATCCGAAGGGGTTACCACCGAAGAGAGAGATTTAGCATGAGATACATCTGTAGCAGGATGTGCCACTCCTGAACATAGCCATGTACCGGATATCTGTAATGCAGAATGAAGAAATCAAGAAGCAGGTTTAGGAGTTGATTGAGAAGGGGATCATCCCTCCCAGCACTTCTCCTTGTGGCTCTCCTATAGTCTTGGTTCCGAAGAAGGATGGGTCTTGGATGATGTGTATCGACTATAGGGCCCTTAACAAAATCACCATTAAAAACAGGTATCCTCTTCCTTGTATTGATGATTTGCTTGATCAGTTGAAACATGCAACTTATTTTACAAAATTGGATCTGCGTAGTGGGTATCATCAAATCCGTGTTGCTGAGCATGATGCTTGGAAAACTGCTTTTAAGATGAAACAGGGTTTGTATGAATGGCTTGTAATGCCTTTTGGGCTTTGTAACGCACCTGCTACTTTTATGCGGGTCACGAATGATGTCTTTCGTTCATTCATTGATGATTTTGTAATTGTGTATCTAGATGATATCCTTTTGTTTAGCAACACCTAGGAAGAGCATGTTGTACATGTGAAAAAAAAATTAGATGTACTGAGAAAGGAAAAGCTTTATGTAAAAATGTCTAAATGTGAATTTGCTAAAACTTCTTTAGTATATCTAGGCCATATCATTGGTGGAGGCCACCTGCGAGTGGACCCAGCCAAGGTTGCTGTCATTGTAAACTGGCCACGGCCTAACACCGTTACTGAAATCAGAAGTTTTCTGGGTGCGGTTCAGTATTGGAGGAAATTCATTTCTGGGTTTTCCTCCATTGCTGCGCCTTTGCATGCATTAACAAGTGTTAAATAAATTTTCCAGTGGGGAGGCAAGCAATAGAGAGCCTTCGACACTTTGAAGGAAAAGATTAGCACAGCACCAGTTCTGACATTGCCAAATTTGCAGTAGCCATTTGAGATCAAAACCGATGCTAGTGGGTTTGCCATGGGAGCAGTTTTGATGCAAGGAAGGAAGCCAGTCTGTTACCATTCAAAAACATTATCTACTGCAGTAAGTAACTATCCGACATATGACAAAGAATTGTATGCTTTAGTATAGAGTGTGAAGAAGTGGAAACATTATATTATGGGAAAAGAGACAGTCATACATACTGATCATCAGCCACTTCAATATTTACAATCTCAAAATAAAATACAACAAAGTAGGCATCTAAGATGGATGGGGTTCTTACAACAGTTTCATCTCGTCATTAAGTACAAAAAGGGAATTCATAATAAAGTAGCAGACATGTTATCAAGGCCACCTACAAATGCTTCAATCATTCTTCAGAACATTTCATTAACACATGAAAGTTATATTGAACAGTATGTAGTAGATAAACATTTTAAGGAAGTATATGCAGCACTAATACATGGTAAACAGGAAGAGAGCTATTTTGTGCATGAACAACTCTTGTATCATCTCGGTAAACTCTGTATTCCAGAGAAAGAAAGAGTGCATGTGATCCGAGAGGCACATAGTTCATTGATTGCAGGACATTTTGGTGTAAGCAAAACATTGTCTGTATTGCAGAATCATTGTTATTGGCCTCAAATGCAAGAAACTGTAGCTAAATATATAGGGGGTTGTGTTATGTGTGCAACAAGTAAGCCTAGCAATAGGAAATTGGGGTTGTACACTCCTCTCCTAGTTTCTTCTCGTCCTTGGGAAAGTATTTCTATGGACTTTGTAGGGGGCCTACCTATGTCTAGAAAAGGGCATGATTACCTATATGTTGTTGTGGATAGGTTCAGTAAAATGTGTATCTTATTGTCATGTAACAAGCAGATCACTGTTGAACAAACAACTCATTTATTCTTTCAAAATGTTTGGGTACATTTCGGGCTACCCACGTCTATTGTATCTGATCGGGATTCCCAGTTCTTGGGAAAATTATGGTCAACTTTATGGGAGCTTATGGACACTAAACTGAAGAAAATTACAGCTTTTCATCCATAGACCGATGGGCAAACAGAGGTAGTAAACAGAATAGTGGTTCAGCTGCTTAGGGGATATTTTAGTAAGCATCCTAAACTTTGGGATGAGTAGTTGCAATATATACAGCATGCTTACAATCATGCAGTTCATTCTTCCACGAAAAGATCTCCTTTTGAAACTTGTTTTGGTTATCTGCCAAAAACACCGATGGACTTCTCTTTTGGCAAAGATGCAGTGGATGGACATCGTGATGCAGATAAAGATTTAAAGTTCATTCAGAGAATCCAATGAGTGCAGCAGGCAGTTCAAGAATAGTTGGAGAAGAGCCAGGCAAAGTACAAGGCCAGACATGATAAGCATCGAATTGATCATCAATTTCAGGTAGGTGACAGAGTTTGGTTACATATCACCAAAGAAAGGATGAAAGGTGAAGGTAAAAATCTTAAACCTATCAGGTATGGTCCTTTTGACAAGATCGGTACTAATGCTTTTCACTTGAATTTACCTCCATACATGCAAATTTATTCAGTTATCAATGTTGAGAATCTTAAAATGTATGAGCCTCCTATGATCATGGATGAGGAAATTAACGTATAGATTCCTTCAGTTCATGATTTGGCACCTAAATATATGAGAGAGTTGCAGGATGATGTTATTCTTGATAGAAATGTAAGGACTTCATGAAGGGGGAATGCTGAGTACCTTCGAGTAGGGCTGAAAGGAATGCATCCTAGCAAAGCGAGATGGATGGAGATTGGTAAAGTGAGGGAACTTTACCCTCACTTACTTGCAAAATAATTCAGGCTTTTGGTAGTCCAAAAGCTCTCCAATGGGGAGGATTGATCCGACGGATTATTCCTCTGTAAAGATCCAATATGGTACATGGTTCATAGAAGCCGCGCGTGAAGGAAACTTCAAGAAAGCCGTGTAGAGGTCGGAAGAGATCTTCTTCCTGAGAGCATCTCTTTTCGCAACGACGGGTGGCCAAACTGCTAACTTATCCGTGGGATAACCGGGAAGAAAATTTTAATGTGTCGGAGGTCGGAAGCTTTTCCCTTCCGCAACGTCGGGGCTCGGAAGCCTTTCCCCTTCTGCAACGGCAGAAGCTTCCAAGCTTTTCCCTTCCACAACGTCGAGGCTCAGAAGCCTTTCCCCTTCCGCAACGGTGGAAGCTTAGCGAACATTCGAACGGATCAGAAGTCGGAGTGATAAGCAGTCCACAACAATGGCCACAAGCTTGATCGGAAGAACAATGCTTCCGGCAGCCGCAACGGCGGAAGCCCAAGACTTACAGTTTGAAAAATCGAATCGGGAGACTTTACCATCTGACTGTCCGCAACTACGGAGACCAAAGTAACATGCATTCCGACTCGAAAAGCAGCCGACAGCCGATTGAGACCGAGTTCAATATCGGAGCCCGTTGCTGATCCTTTTCCGCCACTGCGGAAGCCCGGATAACCAAAAACTTCCGACTCAGCTTCCTCAATGCATTCACGTGGGACATTTCAGAACGTTTTGCAGAATCTTGATGCCATTTGCTGGTAACGTCGATAGGGAGATGAACGGTCGGGGCATCTAGCAGAAGGAGATGAACAGTCTGGGCATTTGGTAGAAGGAGGTAAACAGTCGCACTTCTTGAACATTTTCTTTGCTCATTGTAATGGCAAAGATGAGCAATAAAGGAACACAGTTCGTTGAGAGAAAAAAACATTGTTTTCTCTGTTATAGAAGCTTGGAGAGTCTTGTTGTAGTTGGGAGATTTTTGTTTGTATTAGATTCGACTGTATTCTCTGTTACATTTTGGGTCTTTATCTTTTGAAGTCCAGATTGTAATTTCACAGAGAGGAGTCTTGAAGACTTTCTTTCCAGCATTCTGTTTTACAGTTGCTGAAGTTGATGCCAGAACCATTTTGTACCATTTAAAGCCATTAATTGGATCGGTACCCATTGGAGAGGGGCCCGGAGACGTAGCCCAGTGGAGGGGGTGAACTCCGTTATCAACTTCTGTTTGTGACTCTGTTTCTGTGTTTTCTTCCTTGTATCTATTTATCAGTGTTGTGGTTTTCATTCCTGTTCTGAGCATTTAATTTATGTTAATGTTGTTCCTTTAATTAACCTGTTGAACGCATTCTTTTACAACAAACTTTTAATGCACTAAGGTTGAGGTCCTACGGATCAAACATGTATTTTTTTTTTTACTTAAAAACCTAAAATTTCTAAAATCTCAATAATTCCATATTCTATGTTATCCTATCTTTCTATGTGTGTTCTCTTCTTGGCTTTGTACATTAAAATTGTTCATTCCAACCTCAAATCTCAATTTTTACCCATAATGACTTGAATTTCTCAAAATACTTTCTCCTTTATGTCGACTATCAAAATGGAAGGAATGGGCACTCTGGAATTATAACTAGAGAAAGCCCTGTGGGTGAGACTGTTGATGGCTATAGCTATGTTATCTCAGCTCCTCCCACTTCCCCTGCATACTCAGACGCATTCTTTTTTTGTGAATGGATGGCACTGAGGGTTTTGAATTTTGAGCTACCTTCCAAGGGTTTTGCACACAGTTGTGAAGTCTTGTTCAACTTCTTAAAGAAACTATCATTTATGGAGAGGAAATCGACGTAACCATGAACATTTTCAAGAAAAAGCCACAGCCAAAGGTGCGCCTTTTGCTTATTTCATCTCATTGAGCATTATTTTTTAATATCCCGGTATAAGTTCTTGTTTCCCCTCTGTAGTTACTTCTATGGTTTCTTGAGCTATTTGTCGTAATTAAAATCAAATTCACCATGATTTTTCGGAATACCACATCTAAGTAAAATGCTTATTTGATTGAAATGGAAATCGTTGTAAATATTTTGGGCAGGTTTTTGGACTGCATATTCCCTACAGATGAGCAAGCGAGAGATGCAAGTTGCAACAAGAGGTATTTTCTAAGGATCGACAACAAAAAAATCCAATTTTATTTTTCCTTCCATATTTCATTGGGAAAAATTTTGGAACGCTTTGCAATAAATGCACATTGAAGAATTTGCTTATTCGAATAGCCTCTGATCTGTGGCTGGAAATGTGATGATTAAATTATAGAATGCATATTTTAGCCGGTCATTTGCATATATCGAGGGTTGTTTCGATATCAAATTTGACACAGGGATGCTATAGGACCACATTCTATGCAAAAAATCATTAGATTATCTCATAAAAATGGTAATGCAACATCTGACACTCCATATTTGTATGCAAAATAATGAACTCAAAGATGATTCCTTGAACAAATTCACAAATAGTACCAACTACCATGTTCAATTACATGACTCAAAACATAACTATTATATTCCTTTCCTTGTTGTTTATTCATGACAATCCATAAAAAAATATAACTCTATCCTCCAGTTGCAAACTCATCCTATAGTTGCTTTCAACTAAGCCGACCTCCTCAAAACAACAGCTTTCATTCCATAATCTTCAAAGGAAACAAGTCATGCTTTTCTATTTCAAATAGGCAATCCATAGAAAATTAAACCCTCCAATTATAGCAAACAAAGCAAACTCTCCAATTTGGAAACCTCCCAAACCCTGAAATGCATGGCACAGTTTGTTAAGGGAAAAATACAAAATGACATGGATAAGATATAATTAATAACTTCTATGCCCAGACATGGAATTTCCTTCTCCGTCTAATCACCCATAAATTTTAGCAGTTGGTCAGCATAGCCTGTACTCTCATCCTCATGCTATCTGAGTAAGAATATGCATCTCCCCTTTCTATCTACCTGGGAAAAACTTGAAAGTTTCAAACCTCTCCTCTGCAACAAGAAGATCAATTTATTTAATCCTATGAGCTTGTCTTGTCACCACTCTTCCATGTGATCACTATGCTTATCCTGTAAAATAATGGTGAGGATTATCATGCATGTTTGCAATTTAGTGTGCAAAGAAATCTCTATCAACAATATGACTCCGTAGACCCCTAGCAGCTGATCTAGGTTACAATATATAGTTCTCTGAGAATTCTGATCTGGCACAGGGTCGTCTGTAGATGTATCAACATCATGAATAAAAAATCTAGTTCTGTGCAGGTGCCTTGAGAATTTTCTACAGATTGCTCTCTTTCCCTTTGGTAGCTCTACCAAGTCCTATGTTTGACTCCTTTCAATTGCATAAATTATAAATGTCATCACTTGTATCCTTATCCCATTCGATATTTTTTTTTCTCTTCTTCAACTGTAATTTGTTCACTTGAAATAAGTACAGTGATCAATAGAGTAATGTCTCTGGAGAGTCTGGTGAGCATCAACCTAGTCTCGTGAGTTTCAGTCGAGTTTGGTGAGTGGTGAGTCTGGATAGGCGAGTCTCTTCTTAGTACTCCTTTTGCATCAAACTCATGTAGACTTGGCCAGTCTTTGGTGAGTCGGGTAACACTAAGTAGTTAGTTATGTCTATACATTTACAATTTACTTTCCTTGTAGTTGTGCTAGTATCATACACTACTGTAAGTTTGTTAATTTCAACTTTTTTATTAAGAAAGGATTAGTGTCTTTATTTTGATAAAAAAAATATGTTATATGTGCTACTTAATCGCTGATATGTAAAAACAATTTCTATCATACCAATAGGTGTGGAAACAAGAATGTCAATACTTGGATGGAGAGCGAGAACACCTTTAAAAAAATATGGTTAGGATATTGATATGCCATATAAAATGTGGATGGTGAAGAATTTGGTTTTAGTTTATTCCTAAGTTGTTGCGACTAGTGCCAATGGATCCAGTCTATAAAGTAGATTTTGTTCATGTTAGAGATTCAGAAGATTACTGACCATTCTGGAAGAAGTTAAAATGTTCTCACTAACTAATGGCCTATTTATTCTGATGATTGAACTATGCAATCTCCTAGCAGTTGTCAGGTTGGATTCTTCATAACAACCTCTCTTGAATGTTTCAGGTATCGAACCAGAGATAACATCACTACAATTAGAGGTCTGTAGGAAAGCATAATTTTATCTATTTCTAAGACTAGTCCCTGACGGAGAAGGGTAATTTCATAGTAAGCAAACTATTGCAATTTCCTGTGTGAAATTGTTCCTAAGATTTGTCTATGGTTTGAATCTTTGATGGTAGGAGAAAAAACTTATTGCTGAGATAAAAAAGACTGTAAAAACTGGCAATGAGGTGAGATGGCTTTATCTTTTGCAAGATGTTATAATATTCATTACTAAGTCAATAAGTTCATGGTTCTACTTCTCTTTTTTACTTAAAAGTTGATTTATGCATGTTAAGGTTGAGATGCTAATTCTGGGATGTCGTTGGGTCATGCACACACCTAATAAAATATGTTCTTGGTTTTGATTTAAATGGGCCATCTACTTTTGTCTAAGATGAAAAAGTGTGATGGGCTTGCAGGTTTTCCTCAGGTATCGAGATTCAGTTCGGGCATTAACTCCAGAGTTACCCCTATTTTGTACAATTATACAACTCATTAATTGCATGGCATCTTGTTTTATGTTGGTTCTCAAATTTCAAATTGTATGCATGATTTGTAGCTTTTGTGTGCATTATGAGACGTCATCATTTTCCTTTCCAACTTCATGGTTAGTTCTAACATTGGCTCAACTGTATTTCTATAGGATGCCAATTTTGAAGGATTTAATATTGATTCAACGGCATGGGAAGACAAAAAACATAAAGGAAAATCAAGATTTCCCACACAGGTACAATTAGTCGTGAAATTATTAAATAAGTTTCTTAAGCTTATCTACTATAGCCCAGGGAATATGCAAAGTTGGTAATATTTAATTTACTTAATGAAACTACTCTAGATATGTTTCACAATGTTTACAAAATGCTAAAAAGTTTCAATGGCCATTTTTATGTGTTGGCATGCATTAAAAAATATTATGATTGAACTTTCTGGTATGAACTAAAATCCTTGGTTCAGATTTGATTCAGAAAGCTATGCAAACAAAATTTAGAGCTTATCTTAATTTCGTTTTCATTTTTCATTTGTCATTTTCTATTTTTTTTGGGTTCATTGAGTGGGATTCATTCTAGATTGCTTTGTATTGGAACATTTGTTATAATATGTTTGAAATTAGGGAATAGCAATATATGAACCTCTAGTATTCCCCCAAGTTTGGAATTATAGATGTAGGATTTACCTGTAGTTGATGAATAGAATCATATAATACACACATAATACATAATGTAGGACTTATATGGATCTATTTTCCCTTGGTGTAAGTTGAATCTTGATCATTCATATTTTGGAGATTGTCCCACTATCAAACCAATTCTATTTCCATTTGAATATGTTTGAAAATGGCTTCATAAACATCATGTAGGGTGAGCTTTGGGTAATGGAGGATAAATATCTTGCAAATGTGCTAAGTAATCCATCTCCAAGGTATGGACTAATTTATTTCTGGAAATAAATTAGTTAACATCTATGTTTCACCATAGGTGTCTATTATAAAAAATGGAAACCAATAAAGCACCTTTTAGAGCATCCATTACTTCAATAAAACAAAGCAATAAAATTGATTGTTGCTTAAAGTTTCATACTTTTCTTTCAAACTTCTCATGTGAAAATTTGAACTCTAATGATTGATATCTCAAAAAACTTAGACTTGAATCACCGTTTGATTAGTCTATGATGTCTCCAGCATTAGTGAAAATAACAGGGTCACACAAATTCTTGCACACCATCTTCCATAATTCAATAATTATTGGTAGTATTTTCATTTGTTGAAACAACCACCAAAAAAATTATAAGATATATGTTTAGGTTTAGACTTTTAACGTAGCATATAAAGTCTTCAACAAAATATCAAATTAGCCATTTTAGGGAAATGCATTGAAAGTTCTTTCTTAAACTCAAAATGTAATCCTTACATTAGAAGGGTTTGGAAGATGTTGAATTCTCGGAACAAGAATAAGTGAGAGGAGTATTGAAGATTCCATGCTAACAATTAATATCGTATTTCATGCCCATGTATATCTTTCACATTGGAGTTATGTTTCAACAAGGAAAAAATTTAGTCTAGTGTTCACAATGGAGATTATTTTTCGTGTAAAAATTTAGTTTTTCCACTGGAGGTTCTATTTCAACATGAAAAAAAATCGAGTTTCTCTTTCTTGAGAAATGAAGATGTATAAAGCTATATTTTATTACATTTCATATATAGGAAAGCACTTCTTGTTCTTTGGGCTAGGCAGATCTTGGCTATCATATTGCATTTGATAGCACTTCTTGTTCTTTGGATAGCCTACATATGTTTATTCTTTGGGCTAGGGATATATTTGCTATCATATTACATTTTGATAGGATTGTATTCTTTCTATTTCTAGCTTTCATTGTTAACCTCATATTTAGATTTATTTTGAGATTATGCACTATGACAATTTTAAAAATTGGGAAAGAAATTGGACACCAATCCTATGTCATCAACAAAGTTTCGTTACTAATTACTCTTCACCTTAAACTTGATACTTCAAGTAGACCCATGGAAAGAATAATCATTTGTGTTTCGGGGAAATTTACTTTCTCGCCCTCCTTGCCCTCTCTTTGGTATTTTACCGGCTTTTATAGCGGCTCGTACCTCGCTCCTTACCCTCTACGGACAAGCGGCTTCACTTCTTCTCGAGGGTAATTGTGAGATTGAATCCACTGATACAAGCACTTGAAGCAGTTGCAACATGGAATACTTAAGCTTTCCCTTTTGCCACAACAGAATGACCTGCTCCTGGATTGACATGTAGGCACCCCTTGATTGAGGTGATGTTGGACAACTACATAGTAGCTGGCTCTTTGATGCGCCAACAGTGGGTGGTATAGGTTGTAGAGCTCACCCTGTCACCGAATCATACACCTTATTTTAATGGAATCAGTGGTCTCTTTATCCGACACATCTCTATTTCATTCGACTCCGTAGAATCGAAAGTCATCTCCTCCTCTATGCTGATCATATATATTAATAACCAAGGGTGGGTAGGTTCTTAGAGCAATTCAAAAGAGTAGTATACTTTGTTGATAATAGTTATTTCATTTATTGTTCTCTTGAGAGTGATCAATCATGTTCTTTATTAGTAGTCATCCTTGGATCGTGGTTTGGATTATATAACTCTTATATTATACCCTTTAGAGAGCGGTTGGAGGGTTTGAATCAAGCAAGCAATCAAACTACTTTAAAACAAAGCATCATAAGTAATAAGTAAGTAGTAAAGGGCGGTTCCTCTAAGGAAGGGAGCATAAAGTTCTAGGCTTAGGCGGGTGAGTTAGATGCGTAGCAAAATTCATCGAGCACCCACTTGGACTAGCCGATATCCTCAATTAAATCGCCAGGAAACTCTTGGGCACTTTCCCTCGTTTCAAGGAGGGTATGTAGTGTAAAGTTAGTGTTCCTGATCCTATGGGAATCGAACTGGGGACCTACACAGTGTGTTGCATTATTGGCAGTGTCATGGTAACAGAGGCACCAACTAATTGAGCTAACCCTCAGGGCTATCAAGATTATTTATTAAGACAAAGACTCATTCATAGTGAATAAGAAAAGATGTTTGTATGTTTATGTAAAAATCCATATATGGAAGCCATAATAAATGGTTTCTTAATTTCTGTGATAGTTGATGCATAAATAACCAACTTGTGAGTTTACTAGCAAAATTACTGATAAGGAAGCTTTCACTAATATGCCATTTTTGTTGTGGTTTATGCAGCAACTATGTATGAAGTTATGCAAGGTCACAATTATTAAATTAAGATAAGCTAGAACATGTTCATACTTTGGAAGTCATGGAAGTTTATTGTGATTTGTTAATGATAAACTTTCTTATTGAAGAGGTTAGGAAATGTTTTAAGATATGGAGATTAATTGAGTGAAGTTTGGATTGGTCCATGTTATCATCCAAACTTGCACCCTTCAAGATAAAGTCCTAAGCTCTAGGTATTGTCTTGGTGAAACTAAGAGGGAGTCCAATGTCACCACACCAATCCTCTTTTGCACTTTAGGTTGGATTTTCTCCAACTCAAGTGAGGGTTCCTAGATTAGGATTACCAGAGCTTGCAATAAGGTACAAGGTGAAATGAAGAGATGGCTCTAGCAAAACGATTTGTTTTAGTAATAAGAAAAGAAGCGGATGGAAGGAAAATATTAAATTAAATTTAGATGAAATCCATCTCTTAGCATGATAAGTTGACCTTGATTGCAGTGAAACCATGCACCAAGAACAATCACTTAGGTAATATGCAACTTATGTGACAGTTGAACTCCACCTTGTAGTTGGGAGTCGAGTTAATGTGCATAAGGCTTAGTATAAGTTAATGTGCATAAGGCTTAGTTAGGATGATAATCTATTTATATATTTATTTTATGTCTTAATTTTGTGATCAATCCCATTTCATATACAAAAAAAAACAACTTTGGAAGTGAGTGTATGGATGGAAGTATTCAAACATAATCTATGTTTTTGCAAGAGTTAGAAGGTCCACTAACATTGTCGAATACAAACTAATATTCAAAAGGAGGGTATATTTAGCTGTCATTGTTGTCTCCTTGAGGTTATTTAGTGCATTGAAAGTTGGACTTTAACATTGAACGCTCATGAAAGAGAAGAGATGTAGAAATACATATCAATTGAGTTAATTGATACAAATTGCTAGCATCTTTTCATTGTGGTTTAATTACTTACTCTACATGGCCATCCGTAACTACCAATACTAATTGGTATTCATTAACTTGATTGGTCACTAACACTCATGACATTTATTACACATGAATACATAATATATCAGAGATCCTAATATATTATTGAGCGTCATTTATTCTAGCACCTCGTCTTAACAAAAAATACCATTTTTTTTTAACTCCCCTCAATATAAAATCCATAGCAACTTAGTAACTAAAAATAATTACAAAAGTTGAAGGGAATTATTGTGTAGTCTTCAATAATGCAACACTTCTCTGGTTCTTAATATCTAAACACTACATTCAGTTGTATGATGCAGGTTGTGTTGGTAAAGAAATGTAAGCAATGTCATATCAACCAAGTTTTGCATTGAGACATCAAAGGTAATTTCTTGATTTTATCAATCTTTTTTTTTCTCTTTCTTTCATTATGAGATATGATTATTGAAGCAAGTCTTTGAACATGGCATTTTATGTTTTAAATATGATATTATCTGCAAATTGATAATAATGGGATTCTAAATATTATGGATTTTTTCATAACAATGTATTTTTGTAGTGACCAAAATGGAAACTTAACCAATAGAGTAATCACATTGTGATATAGGTTAGTGAAATATGACCTATTTTATGATCACAATCAATTTTGTCTATATTATGAATGCTTTCTTGTTTACAATGCAAAATCTATATAGAACTTCTTTAGGGTGTTGATTTTTCATTCTAATGTTATGTGTATCCCTCTATAGCTTCCATTTTTGGCTTCTTTGTTTCTTTATGTTAGAAACAGTAAGCTCATTCCCATCGAGTATTCCTATGACATGGAAGGTTTTGCATTCATATTTAAATGGATGTTTTTCATAGTCCTTAGGCAGTTATACCCATTTGCAACATCTGCACAATGACTATAGAGTATAGTCCTATGCCCTGTCATGATTGTATTTTGTTAAGTATATATGATTCTATTCCTTCTCCCAGTGTTTCAAATCATGAATGGTTTTCCAATTAAAAATACAAAAAGATAGCCTCATCCTATACTCTATGGCCCCATGAATATGCTTATATCAATTGTTGTTGGGGATCATGTAGATCTCCTAGTGCAAACACTGCAACATCACTCGGGAAAGTGAATAAACATCATGAATTGGCATCACAACATATCCTAACCATTTGTCCTTATGGATACTCATTAGCTTGACGTAAGAAGGAACTTTTCTCATCCCATGGTGGATAGGATCCATGCGAAGCACCAACTATTGGGTTGATCATCCTCTTTTGATTCCCCTTATTGCTACACTTATACATGGCTCTAGGATGATCATGTTTATCTACTATATCTTTGGCATCCACGCTAAGATCATTGTTGTTTATAGGTCTCATATAGTGGTACACTTACGGTTGTTAGGGAATAGTGATTTTTGCAATCCGATAAAGACAATTTCTTAAGTTTTGTTCAAAATTCCTAGAAAAGGTTTATGGATTTCATAACTTGCTTGATCATATATTGTGAACTTATACAATATATCATCATTTGCTGACCATTAAATACTCAAAGCTGTTTATTGATCATTTTTACCATTATAGAGGACTCTGTAAGTTAGGTTCCCAAATTCTTAAAGGGTGCTAGTTTAATGGAAGAGTACCTTCCTTACAAGCAGTACGTTGATGGTTTGATTCCTCCATTCCCTAATGATATTATAATATCGGTTAAAAAAAACTAAATTAGCAATAAAAAATTAAGAGATAAGTGACCAAACAAAATGACCAAAATTCATATATAAAATTACTAAAAACAACTAAATTAGTGACCAAAACATGAGTGATGAGAAACTAGGCATTAAAAAGGATGCAACACAAGGATTTGTTGTGCCCACTATATGCCAGTTAATTTAAACTTAACATGCAGAGTGCTAAACATAAATTATCAACCCAAGGAAGTCTTTTATTTCAAAGTTATCGTGCAAGATCTATGCAAGCACAATTTCTATCTAACATTGTTGATCTATCGGTATGCAATCGAAACTCTTTGTAAAGTAGATCACACCTTCTTGAAGGTAAATCAAATCTTGAACCTATTTGTAAATCAAACTGTAAATCGAACACACTTCAAACAAGATCTATTCCTATGAAACAAGATCTGATTGCATAAATCTAAAATAAGTATTGTGTTGGCCAACGATTTATCAAAATGAATTAACAGAAGAACACTATGATAAATCAAATGAATAAAAACATGAACTGAATAATAAAACAACTATGGTAAATCTAATGCATGAAATCATGAATTAACAAATAACAGATCTACAAAATAAAACACTTACAATCAATACTACCAGCATCTGCTCAGGGAAGAGGGCCCTTCCTCCACTGAGCAGAGTTGGATCTCCACAATAAAAGGCTACAAATCCAGAACTAAGAAACTGCCAGCATGTATTATCATAATGGAAGAATTACAATAGATCTGGATCAAATCCTACATCATAACATTGTGTTCTCTCCTATTCTTGAATCTCCTATCATCCATCTCCTATCTTGCCTAATCCTATCCTTCCTCTCCTATCCTGCCTAATCCTCTTCTCAATAAGATTGATTACATATTTATACATAAAATTATCTCATGGAATAAAGAACTGAACCCCCAACTTGTGATCTGCAACAGCTGAAACATGGTCGTAACTGTTGGCAACTTTGGAACCAGCCGCAACACCAAATCTGGAAAATACCCTCTCGAAGAACCACCTGCATATCGCAAACCGTAGCTTTGTTTGGCGATTTCCTCGCGCGTCAGGTAACTGAGGATGTTACGCAAAAAACCCATGTCTCATATTTTTGAGATTCATTTCCATCTGCCCACAAATCAAGGTGTTCTTATGTGGCATGCATTTTCGATTAAGGCTGTAACAGTTGGCTATGAGCGTTTTGTATGTGACAAATCACTCCACAAACCATCATTAGTAAAATTATGCATAATAGTCTTTAATTAATCAAAGATAAAGGAAAATAATCATTATTAATCACTTAAAACATCAATAGAACTAACATGTTGTTTTACGCACAGCTACAATGAATGGATGGAAAATGGAATGATAAATGGGCAATAATGGTAAGAAAATGGATGAAAGATATCTTGATAAGTGATGAAAAAATGGACAATTCCAGGGCCCAGCATCTCCCCCAAACTGAACTTGTTGCATGTCCTCATGCAACCCAATACCTGTGTAGCATCCAACTTGAAAAACTCATTCACTTGTTCCTTCATTTTACTATTCGCACAGCTGCAGCTAGAAGAAATGGAGAGTTTAACAAAAATTAGCAGAGTCACTTAGCGGAGGATTTAGCAGAAAGTTTGGCGGATTCGCAGCTCTTTAGTAGAAATTTGGCGGAGTCACAGCTTATTTTAGTAAATAATTTGGCGAAGGTTTTAGTGAAGATTTTGGCGGAATAGTGCTAAATTTAGCGGCTAATTTGGCGGAGTCACAACTTATTTTAGCAGAGAATTTGGCAAAGGTTTTAGCGAAGATTTTAGCGGAATAACACTAAATTTAGCGGTGAATTTGGCGGAGTCACAGCTTATTTTAGCAGAGAATTTGGCGAAATTTTTAGCGACGATTTTGGCGGAACAACGCTAAATTTAGCGATGAATTTGGCGGACTCGCAACTCGCAGCTGACGAAAAATGGATTCGCAGCTGACGGAAAACGGACTCGCAGCTTGCAGCTGACGGAAATGGAAACGGACTTGCAACTGACGGAACGGGAAACGGACTTGCAGCTGATGGAATGGGAAATGGACTCGCAGCTAACGGAACGAGAAACGGACTCGCAGCTAATGGAACGGGAAACTGTCTCGCAGCTGACGGAAAACGGAAACGGCAATATTTTACGGTGTTGCAGCCTTTTGAACGGAAAACGTATGAAGCCATTTTCTCCCAAACGACGAACTGGGTTGGGCTGAAATTTTTCAAACAAGTAACTACCACACTAATGCAGCTCCACGCCAAAAATTAGACAAACCCACATCATGAATTTCTAGAAAAATGTAAATTGGATGTAGGTGATTATGGTCATTTTCTTGAAAACCATGCATTGGATTGAGCTGAAACTTGCCACGTTTGTTCATATTGATATTATGCACTTCCTATCCAAAAATCATAAAAATCTAACTTACCAATTGAAAGATATGCCCATTTCAATTTCTGCACTTTTGAACATGAATAAAAATGTGTTACAGTTGAACTTCCTGAACCAATATTTCAAACAATACAAACTGGGTTGGGCTGAAATTTTGTAAGAAGGTAAATACCATTATAGTGCATCTCCTCACCAAAAATTAGACAAACCCACATCACATATTTCGAGAAAAATGTGAAATGGCTGTAGGTGATGATCGTCATTTTCTTGAAAATCGTGCACTAAATTGAGCTGAAACGTGCCACGGTTGTTCTTCATGATGTTATGCATCCCCTGTCCAAATTTCATGAAGATCCAATTCGTGGTTTGTGAGATATGCTCAATTCAAATTCGGCATTTTATGTGAAGAACAATATGCATAAGAAATATAAATGTGAATGAAAAATCAGCAAGCATAGTAGCTCCTCCCCCAAACTGAATAATTTTTCATGTCCTCATGGGAAGTAAGAGTTGTTATCTTAGTTGGAAAGTAGCCATCTCCCCCAAACTTAACATATGCAGCATTCAATGATTCTCAAATTTTCACAAACATTTCACTTGTAACAGTTGGCCCCTTACTCCATGGAGAAGAATATAGCATAGATATGTTTAGAATGTTGCTACATAAATGCAGATATCAAATTTATATGGCTTTCAATCACTCAACAAAACTCATGCATATAACTTTGTGATAGCACCAAACCTAATTCAAATCAGCTCATGGTATCAAAATGCCAATTTTACCATGTAATTAAGATGAAGTAGCAAAGATGTGGCTGCCCCAAGACAAAATATGGAAATTCCAATGAGTTTTGTAGCCCTCCAACCTTCATGTGGAGAAAGGAATGTCATAAAATTGTCTCATCTTTTACCTACAACACAATACTATTAAAGATGTGTTGGAGTACTGCTGTAATTACTGATTTTGAAATATGCCCATAAAAGATTAGAACCAGTCATAAATGTTATCATTCCCCTGCCTAAATGTACAAGATAACGTTGGTATGCACTGCTACAGGAATGTTGGTTATAATCTACCTTCGAAATCTCATATACAGTCCATAAAAAAGTGATTGCTGAAAAAGTATGCTTCTAGTAGAGGTAGAAGTAACCAAGCATACCATGTTGTGATTTCCATTCCTCACAATTACAATAATAAGACTTGATATTATTGTTGCTATCAAACTTCCCTTCTATCTTGTACATACTGGAAATGATGATATATGGTTTTTGATAAAAGAGCCATTCATGTAACTTGCAACTAAGCCCCCTATATTCTCCTTTAGCCACAACATCCATGCTTTTGAACCGATTTATATATTAGGTGAACCAAGAAACACATACCTTTGAAATGCATCCTCTGTTGTATGGTAGCGTAGGCTTCTTCTATTGTAGGTTCTTGTGTGGCAGCAACAAGACTTATTTTCTTACTGTTGGTTCTTGTGTGGCAGCAGCAATGATTCTTTTCTTACTGCTGGTTCTTGTGTGGCAGTAGAAAGACTTCTTTTCTTATTGCTAGTTCTTGTGTGGCAGCAGCAAGACTTTCTATTGTTGGTTCTTGTGTGACAACAATAAGATATCCATTTTTTCATGCTTGGTCAGTTGGGTTGGTGAGATGTTGGGTTGAAATTTGAAGTGGATGTGCATGAACGATGAAGTGTTAGAATTGAGTGGGAAATGATGGAAACGGATGGACATAAAATGCTATATAGAAAATGGAGATGGATAATGCTTAGTGGTTCTTCATGACATTTCCCTAAATCTTTAATAAATAAAAAACTCATGTTATTTTACCTCAAGTGTTACCTCCATGGAAGCCTTGGTTGACATGAATGGACTGGTGTATGCTGGAGCTATGTAGGCCGATCTGATGCTGAGACATATGTATATGAGAGCTGAAACTGGATGAGACTGAATTTGATCCATGATGTCGTGCTGGTTGCATGTAAGACTAACTACTGAGACAATTGATGAGGAAAAATTCTACCATAGAAGCAGAAAGCCCTTTCTCTTATTCTGAAAATCAACTGTTGAACTGAAAATGGAAAAGAATTGCAAAACTACTGAACAAATGATGCTGCAAATCATTTTTGAAAGCATTAGATCACATAATATTCAACTGCTATAAACCCGAGGTACAATTCTTACCATGCGAATGAATGTGCTGAAGTCGAGCATGGAAATAAATCATTGGATTACCAGCCATTAATGTATGCCGTTAACCAATGTGAAGAAACTCACATTTGATGACAATGAGCTCTAAAGTACCTTAGTGCATCTTGACAGGTACGAATGGATGTGCTGGAGTCGAGTCACCTGCAAGATTTGTCAATCAAGAGGCATTGATGAATCCCCATGATTAACAACAAGAGAATCTGTCATTGATTCATCCAGATACTAGGGCACTATAAAAACTCTAATCTCGATCCCAGATGATGTGTCGGAGTCGATGGGACAAGACCATTGGAAGGTGGACCTTAATGAATTCCACATAATCCAATACGAGTACAAAATAAATGATTGTGAAGAATCATAGTGAAAAATAGAACCAACATGAAACTCAGAAGTGGAAAGTATATGTGAAGTCATGATGTAGTAGTTATGGGAAATAAAACGGTTATGATGACTACATAAGTAGTGGAAAATGGGACTTCGATATGAATGGATTTTTAGGGTTTTGAAATAAGGAGGGTGAATGAATCTACCATAGTGTAATTGGCTTCTTGAGGGGTTTCTTTCGGCAACAAGTGAGATGACAGGTGTCTAAAAAGGATTCTTGGCATGTTGCAATGAGACTTGAATTTCGGAAACATTGGAATCTGTATGGTTTGCACATCAATCTCTCCATTTTTTTTATGTGCTTAATCCATTTGCAAATTGAGAAAAAATCTTCAGTAGTCACTCATGCATTGACCTTCTTCTTCCAAGGACTTGCAAAAACCTAGCACTTGCCTGCAATAAAACATGAGATGATGGAATAAGAGAGACGATTGGTCTCTCTTCACCCAACACTTATGAAAGAAAAAAAACAAGCAATTACTTATAAAACAAATCCAAAGAAAAATGAACAAAGTACAATTCATTTTATACCTGCACGGGAGCAATGTCCATCTAGACTCATCAACGGTATTCTGATCATAGCTTCTTCGTTCCTTGTCCAATTTGAGTGATTCCAAATCCAAGTGAAAGTAAATTCCTATATCTATTTCCATTAGAAATAGTTTTTTAGAATTATATGTAATGATGTTCCAAATCACTCAGTAACAGCCTGCATGACAAGGTGTTTTTTCGAATTCTGGACTAGACCAATAATCACAGTTTTAGGCTTAACTTTTTCGTTTGATAACGGATTGATGTGATTCCAATTGGAGATGAAATTATATTAATGTAGGTATATCCATTAGAAACAGGTTTGGAATCCAACAAGAATTGATGGGTCAAATAAGCCAATAAACAGTCTAGAAAATAGAGTTTTATGAATGCAGATTTGTGGTAGGCAGTCGGTATTTTGGTCATAAAATTTGCATATGAGATTGGAATGGAGTGATTCAAATTGCGTTGTAAACTAGATTCATAGGGAAATATACCAATGAAACATGTTTGCAAAATATGTCCAATAAGGCATCCAAAAATTGACTGTCCCATCTCTGTTCCTAAGCTACCTGCTTGACACCCTGTTAGTATTTTGGCCATAAATTTTTTGTTTGACACCCAATCGTAAAAATTCAAATTGTTTTGGAAACTAGATTCAAAGGTATACTTGGAATATAAACATGTTTTAAAAATAAGTCCATTTGGTCTTCCAAAAATGGATTGTCCCGACTGTGTTCTAGTAAACTTTTCAAGCCAAAATGTCACCAAAAAATTTATTAAATGAAATTTGACCCCAAAAAGTGATCGAAATAGGTGTGAATGTTTTTAATGATGTAAATTTAAATATAACACACATCCATACCAAAGGTTCCATAATCATTGACTCATTTTCCTGTGGATCCTTCATTCACCTTCTCTAATTACTGTAATTTTGTTTTCATGATATTTTTATTTTTGTTTGCAACAAATAGAGAGAAATTGAAATTGAGAAATTGATGACAAAAATGACTTAAGCATTTTGTTCATATAGTCAACAATTCCAAAGAATTCATGAAAACATCTCATACCCATTCCTTATTTTTCTACTTTCTGATCTTCCAGATCGCAACAAGGCGCAGGAAGAGAGCATACTTATTCAAAAATAAAAAATAAAAATTAAACAAACAAAAGCATGGTTTTATTCTGTTATTCTATCCTACCCTATTCTACTTGGAAATATAAAAAAAAAAATTCAAGTGTATGCATATTTCCAATGGAGCCATTTCCGAAAAAGTGACTCAAGTATGCTCATACTCCCAATAGAAAAATATAACTTTATGAATGCTAGGATATGAGAGATCAACTTCCCTTGAAATGATGGTGCCAAGAATTGGTGAAGCATAGAATGATGTTGCAGACCGATGACAGGTTGAAACCAAGCTTCAATATAGTCTTTGTTCCCTTGATTGCTCATGGATGTTACACCATGAAGATCCTTATTAAACTGATCTTCCTCAATGCATAAGAGTTTCGGATCTAATGATGTGAATGATGCTTTTGGTTCCAATGGTTGTTCTCCATCAAATATTACGCGTGTCTTGTTGATCTTGTCTGCTTGCTTATGAAGACTAGAAGAAACTCCATCTGCAAAACTTGGATTTAAAACATGTTCAGGCCTCGTATGGATTTGCTGCAACAATGCACAGCCTTTTTGCAACGGTGTAGGTGAGGTAGAAAAAGAGGGAAATGTAGGAACATTTTGCAGTTCAACACTGTAAGCCTACTGTATTGCTTTATTATGGTTAGGGTGGAGGGTGGATTGGACAGGAAATTGTGTTGGGTACCAAGGAGTTTGATGAGAATATAGATGTGGTTGATATAGATGATTGAGTTGTGAGGTTTATATTGAAGGACCAAGTTGTGTTGCAGCATGAGGGAGAGTGGCCATATAATCATAAGATAGGCCATTCCAACCTTGTGGGTAAGGTAGGTAAGAGTTAAATTGAGGCTGCAACAACTGCCATGGTGAAAGAGTATTCAATGATTGAGTATGAGAGTAAGGAAATGGAGGGATATAATTTTGAACCATACATGTAGGCCATGGTTGACATGACTGTTGTAATGAGTTGGCTACAGCTTCTAGATCTTTTTGATATGTTCCTTTCATCTTTGGTAAGGAGGGACAATGATCTGTGGAATGATTCAAGTCACATATACCACAACTTTCAAGACTATCCAAAGGGAAATCCCTTGCTTCTCTTATTTCCTCCTGCTTTTCTTTATCTTGCAAAACAATCGATTGTGAATCAGCTTTAGAAATTTTAAATAAATTGTTGATTTCAGCTCGTAAAACTCTTGTTTTTGCAACAGATTTCAAAAATAAAGATAAAAGCTCCTTAGAATTCTTACCAGTCTTGAAGTTTCCTCTTAAATACCTTCTACATAACTCACAAATATCATCATATGCTAACTGAAATACATTACCTGTTCCCATCAGATTCAATATTTCTAAACATTCAGTTGGATTCCCTTGAGTAGAAGTGTTTTTAAGATTTCCTTTCCTAGTTTCCTCTGTTTGGATCTTTGGAGGTTATATTGAAAGCATTCTATGTATTCCTCTAGACTCTCTTCTTCTCCTTGTGTCATTTCTAAAATGTCTTCATTGACCCTGCAATAATCTTGGTACCTTTTCAAGAATAAATGTTTCATGTCTTCCCAAGTTTGTATACAATTCCCACCGAGGCTCATGAACCATCGGAGGGCTGTTCCTTTTAGAGTAAGGGGAAACACATTAAACTTTTGATCATTAGCACAATAACCATATCCTCTACAAAGTACTTCAAATTGAAATAAAAATACATCAGGGTCTTCGTTTTCCAAACCGTGAAAATTTGGTAGAACATGTAGAGGAATTCTTTTTGTTGGTGCCACTCCTCTCGAATCTATGATGGGAAATTCGAAGGTAACAACTTCTACATATTTCTTACCTACCATCTCTTCATTAGATTCTTCATGTGTTATCTTGAGGCTCCTCCTTCGAATGTTCCTGTCAACTTGTTAGTAGAATGGGTGGTGCTTACAACACCACTAAGGGGAATGATAAGATTTATGTTGCAAAGATTGAAAATGAAATAAAACTGAATGTAAAGACAGAAAATTAACACTCAAAATAAATTCAATAAACTGAAATGTAATCATGCAACCTACATGCCCTACTTTAACAATGCATCTATAAAACAATGTCAGATGTACTTTTGCACAATTAATAACTTTCCCGGTAACGGCGCCAAAATTTTGTGTCCACTATATGCCAGTTAATTAAAACTTAACATGCAGAGTGCTAAACATAAATTATCAACCCGAGGAAGTCTTTTATTTCAAAGTTATCTTGCAAGATCTATGCAAGCACAATTTCTATCTGACACTGTTGATCTATCGGTATGCAATCGAAACTCTTTGTAAAGTAGATCACACCTTCTTGAAGGTAAATCAAATCTCGAACCTATTCATAAATCAAACTGTAAATCAAACACACTTCAAACAAGATCTATTCCTATGAAACAAGATATGATTGCATAAATCTAAAATAAGTATTATGTTGGCCAACGATTTGTCAAAATGAATTAACAGAAGAACACTATGATAAAGCAAATGAATAAAAATATGAACTGAATAATAAAACAACTATGATAAATCTAATGCATGAAAGCATGAATTAACAAATAACAGATCTACAAAATAAAACACTTACAATCAATACTTCTAGCATCTGCTGAAGGAAGAGGGCCCTTCCTCCACTGAGTAGAGCTGGATCTCCACAATAAAAGTATACAACTACAGAATTAAGAAACTGCCAGCATGTATTATCATAATGGAAGAATTACAATAGATCTGGATCAAATCCTACATCATAACATTGTGTTCTCTCCTATTCCTAAATCTCCTATCATCCATCTCCTATCCAGCCTAATCCTATCCTCCCTCTCCTATCCTGCCTAATCCTGTTCTCAATGAAATTGACTACATATTTATACATAAATTATCTCATGGAAATGAAGAACTAAACCCCCAACTTGTGATCTGCAACAGCTAAAACATGGCCGTAACTATTGGCAACTTTGGAACCGGCCGCAACACCAAATATGGAAAATACCCTCTCTAAGAACCACCTGCATATCACAAACCGTAGCTTTTTTTGGTGATTTCCTTACATTTCAAGTAAATGAGGATGTTACGCACAAAACCCATGTCTCATATTTTTGAGATTCGTTTCCATCTGCCCGAAAATCAAGATACGAATCAAGGTGTTCTTATGTGGCATGCATTTTCGGTTAAGGCTGTAACAGCTGGCTATGAGCGTTCTGTACGTGAAAAATCACTCCACAAACCATCATTAGTAAAATTATGTATAATAGTCTTTAATTCATCAAAGATAAAGGAAAATAATCATTATTAACCACTTAAAACATCAATAGAAGTAGCATGTTGTTTTACGCACAGTTACAACGAATGTATGGAAAATAGAATGATAAATGGGAAATAATGGTAAGAAAATGGATGAAATATATCTTGATAAGTGATGTAAAAATGGATAATTCCAGGGCCCAACAAGATCTAATGATGAATCCAAACATGGTGTTGATATGATAACATAATAAGACGCATAAATAGGCATTAAAAAGGATGCAACACATGGCGCTAATGATGAAGCCAAACATGGCGTTGATATGGTAGAAAAATAAGATGTTACTTTGGATGAAAAACACGACGCTACATAGGAAGCAAAATATGGTGCAACAATAGAAGAAATATTTGGCATCAATTTGGTAGCAAAGCACGATGCAAAAAAGGAACCAAAGATTGGTGCAAATTTGGACACGAAAATTGGCACATATTTGGAAGTAAAACATGGTGCAAAATGGGATGCTAAAGTGGTAGAAAAATGTATGCAATATTGGATGCTAATTTAGATGCTAACATGGTTCTATTAAGGATGCAAATATGGCGCTAATGGGGATGCAATTTAAGAAGCAAAAGAAGACACTCGATAGGAATCCAAATAGGACATTGTTTAGGAAGTAAACCTCAATGTTGTTTAGGAAGCAAAGTTGGACGCTATTCTGGAAGAAAAATAATAGATGCTATTTTGGAAGTCATAAAGGATGCTATCTAGGAAGAAAAAAAAGACCTTTTTTAGATGCTTTAAGTTTTTTCCATGACACGTCTCATTTAGCGTCTAGTTTAACCACTCAATGTAAAAAAAAATTACACTAAAAAGGGACACTAAATGGGATGCTAATTCCAGGATTTGTTGTAGTGTGTCCATGCCACCTTAAAATAATTCGACTTGATCAGCTTTGACATAACAAGCTTCCGATGCATATGGTGGTTCAAATCCATAATGAAGCGAGTCAAGAGATCAGAGACTACGAGGCGATGGTGCATGACTAATTGGTCAAGCCTCGAGAGCAATTAAAAAAGGCGGAATCAAATATCCAACAAATGAAGATGGAGCAAGAGGTAGTTTTCCATGAAAGGACCAAGGCTTTTGATGACAGGAAATGATTGGAGAGAGAAATATCGATTGCATGTGAAGAGATTCTGGGCATTACTTAAGAAATGTTCACCGAATAAAAGGTGTTGCAACTAGTAAATATAGTTGTTGATCTAAGGAAATAGAATGTAGAGTTTCAATCATGATTCATACCAAGCACACCGCCAGAGGAGCTTGCAGAAAGAATATTCATTTAGGATACCACGACAGATCTTGCAAAGAGTGAGAAGATAGTTCGCATAATTGCAAAGGAGATCACTAAGTATTGGAGGAATTTGGTGTAATATGAGAAGATACACCAATTGGAATCACAATTGACAGAAGCAGAAGCACAATTGTCAGCTCTGTAGGGATGTCTCAAAGGGATTCCCCCACTAGCGCAAGTGACCAAGGAATCCTAACTTAAGGAGTTGCAACAGCATGCCAATAAGGCACATACCAAACACCAAAGGAGTTCGACGTAGTTAGATGAACTGCAGGGTGCAACATAGGAAGTGGAACTCAGAGTGATGGAAGAGGTCACAAAGACAAAGGAAGACTTAACCATAGTACAACAGAAGAATGAGGACCACCTAACGGAGCGAGAAGTCGAGCAGTACGCAACAATCAAAGAGAAGGTCAAAGTGGGGGCCTATTGGAAAAGGTATAGGATGCGCATGGTGTGATCAAGAAGACATCTTCAGGAGTATTATTCAACTGTGTGGAAGAAGATACCGACAAGTGTGGTCATTTTGGTTGAATTATTTAGAATTTTTGGTCAAAAGTAGTTAGGAATTTGGCCTATGTGGACCCTTTTGTAATGGAACAAGACTATAAGTAGAGTTAGGAGTAGAGTCATTAGATAATAAATGAAAGAATCAAACAATTATCATCAAAGAGATATTTTTTTTTTGGAGATGCTTGCATGCAATCGGTCATGTGGTCGATCCGTGGATGAATGTATTTTCTGGTCTGAGGCTATTCGACTAAGGAATGCTTGCCTTTTGCAACGTGTTTTTGGAGATAATATAAGGATGATGTTGATGTTGAAATTCCAGTTCTTATTTGTTTATCTACATATTTGTTAAAACCGTGAACTTAATGATGGTGCAATCTATGAATTTACATGCTTGAATCTGAATGATGTGAAGTCTTTCAGTGGTTATTGGGTTAATATATGTTGATGTATTCATTATGTTAAAGGAATCTGAATTGTATTACTATGATGTTTGATTCTATTTCTAATGATGATAATTAGATCTTATGAATGATGTGCGCAAACCCTAGATCTCTTAGTAACATTGCGATAGAGTAAGAGATAGTGCACAAGTCCTCTTCCTTTTGTGGAAACATGGTTCTTGCAACCCTCCCTCAGACATATCGGGTGAGACTGCATCTTCTTTGCAGGTGTTGATGGATAGGGAAAAATCTGTCTAGGCCGATGTTTAGGGAGCTTGCGTCGATGGGTGTCGATAGATTTGTGGAGTGAACCCCTTTCGATAGAAGTGTGTCAACAATATGTGTGACAATTATTGCGAGTATGATATGATAAGATGGAAAAAATTAATACACATGTTGACCAAACAATATGGTGGTTCGAATCCATAATGAAGCGAGTCAAGAGATCAGAGACTACGAGGCGATGGTGCATGACTAATTGGTCAAGCCTCGAGAGCAATTAACAAAGGTGGAATCAAATATCCAACAAATGAAGATGGAGCAAAAGGTAGTTTTCCATGAAAGGACCAAGGCTTTTGATGACAGGAAACGATTGGAGAGAGAAATATTGGTTGCATGTGAAGAGATTCTGGGCATTACTTAAGAAATGTTCACCAAATAAAAGGTGTTGCAACTGGTAAATATAGTTCTTGATCTAAGGAAATAGAATGTAGAGTTTCAATCACGATTCATACCAAGCACACCACCAGAGGAGCTTGCAGGAAGAATATTCATGTAGGATACCACGACAAATCTTGCAAAGAGTGAGAAGATAGTTCACATAATTGCAAAGGAGATCACTAAGTATTGAAGGAATTTGGTGTAATATGAGAAGATACACCAATTGGAAGCACAACTGACTAAATCAGAAGCACAATTGTTAGCTCTATAGGGATGTCTCAAAGGGATTCCCCCACTAGCGCAAATGACCAAGGAATCCTAACTTAAGGAGTTACAACAGCATGCCAATAAGGCACATACCAGACACCAAAGGAGGTTGGCGTAGTTAGATGAACTGCAGGGTGCAACATAGGAAGTGGAACTCAGAGTGATGGAAGAGGTCACAAAGACAAAGGAAGACTTAACCACAGTACAACATAAGAATGAGGAGCACCTAATGGAGCAAGAAGTGGAGCAATACGCAACAATCAAAGAGAAGGTCAAAGTGGGGGCCTATTGGAAAAGGTATAGGATGCGCAAGGTGTGATCAAGAAGACATCTTCAGGAGTAATATTTGACTGTGTGCAAGAAGATACCGACAAGTGTGGTCATTTTGGTTGAATTAGTTAGAATTTTTGGTCAAAAGTAGTTAGGAAGTCGGCCTATGTGGACCTTTTTGTAATGGAACAAGCCTATAAGTAGAGTTAGGAGTAGGGTCACTAGATAATAAATGAATGAATCGAACAATTATCATCAAAGAGATATTTTTTTTTTGGATATACTTGCATGCAATTGGTCATGTGGTCGATCTGTGGATGAATGTATTTTCTGGTCTGAGGCTATTCGACTAAGGAATGCTTGCCTTTTGCAACGTGTTTTTGGAGATAATATAAGGATGTTGTTGATGTTGAAATTCCAGTTCTTATTTGTTTATCTACATATTTGTTAAAACCGTGAACTTAATGATGGTGCGATCTATGAATTTACATGCTTGAATCTGAATGATGTGAAGTCTTTCAGTGGTTATTGGGTTAATATATGTTGACGTATTCGTTATGTTAAATGAATCTGAATTATATTACTATGATGTCTAATTCTCTTTCTAATGATGATAATTAGATCTTATGAATGATGTACGCAAACCTTGGATCTCTTAGTAACATTGCGATAGAGTAAGAGATAGTGCACAAGTCCTCTTCCTTCTGTGGATATATGGTTCTTGCAACCCTCCCTCAGACATATCGGGTGAGACTGCATCTTCTTTGCAGGTGTTGATGGATAGGGAAAAACCTGTCTAGGTTGATGTTTAGGGAGCTTGCATCGATGGGTGTCGATAGATTTGTGGAGTGAACCCCTTTCGATAGAAGTGTGTCAACAGTGTGTGTGACAATTATTGTGAGTATGATATGATAAGATGGAAAAAAATTAATACACATGTTGACCAAACAATAAATGATAAATGATAAATAGATAAGCATAGATAAAGAGAAAAGATTCTATTTGCCTATATTTACCTCTAAGTGAACTCGAATTGTAAAGGATTTAGTGAAGCATTAATAGAAATTGAGCATGGATGGCACTAATTGCAAAGCACCAAAGGGATTCAGTTAGCCTCCTAACTTTATGTTTATACACTTAGTTGAAAATTGAGTTTAGTTCAGTCAATTCACAATCAGTTCACATCCAGTTTAGTTAGTTCACATTCAATTCAATCCAATGAACATTTAGTTAAATATAACTATGGAAACAAGGGCACATATCTTGTGCATGATGAAGAATCCTAAGTGCTAAAATGACACTAGTAATATGGAGGTTGCTAATGTTTGCATGGAGGGAGTTCTAGTTAATACTCCTCCTTGTGTATGTGATATGTGATGCTCCAAATAGTTTACTTGAGGCTCCCATTCGTTATCTTCTGCATGCTAGGTGTTTTGACTTGTTATTGAAGTGTTGGGAACTTGGCAAGTTCATTACATTGTTGTATGGGATCTATGTTCTCTACTGCTGGCATGATATCTCTTATTGGGAAATTTGATAATGTTTTGTAACTACCATTGTCTACAAATCTATCTATCATACTCAAAGAATTGATGGGTTTTTCATCCTATGTATTTGGAGGGTTTTCTCAATGTATATCTTGTCTCTTATGGTTAAAGGATTTATGTGGCTGATTTGTCTTATGAGATTAATATGTGTAGTAATTAATTGATAAAAGTTTTAAAGTTAAAGCATCTTCATATTTTACTCAAACTTCGACAATTTGAACTCATGCTTCCATTTACAACTTCTCATCTCAATTACCCATTACCAATTGCTCTAGCCCCTATGGGCATAATAAAATATTGATTTATCTTAAATAGTAGGATGCAATAAACACCTATCACATCAAATTATATTTCATAAGAGTTAAATGAACTAAATCCAAAGTGAAATATAATTTATATAAATGAAAGGTAAATGAAAGGTAAATGAAGCTAAATGAAATGTAACTTATACAAAACGAGACATAAATGAATAAAAACGAAATGCAAATGAACACAATGAAAGGTTACTTATAATTATATATTTTAACCCTTACTATAGCCATCATAGATCAACCATTGATAATAATAAAAATAATTTAATAACTAATATATATATTAAACAATACTAGTGTAAATGTGAAAGGTATGTATGCATGGACCATGCATGCAAGACAATAATCTAGTAAACACAACATTATGCAATTTTACTAACAATTTTATTAACCAAGTCATAATACATCTACCTATTAATTATCTTCACAACATAGTAGTCTAACACCTCATATTTTGACTAGACAACTAAACAATATTATGATGAATTTCTACATAGTAGTGTAGCTCCCCATATTGACAACTAAACAATATTATGAAAAAATTGTTGCAGCCAATGCAGTTATGAAAACTATAATATTTTGATTAAATGAATAAATGGGAGCTATGTACATGATGAATAGATTATCTTGTTTACATTGTCTGATAGTTGATAACTTGGTAATTTAGTGGAAATAGTAAAAGAATATGCATGATCTTACGTTTTGATGAGACTAACTCATCGGTTAGAGGGGCTATGTAGTCGTACTAAAGTGACTGTGATGTCCTTGATATCAAAAGAGAAAAGGATAAGATATGAATCATTAATTCAGGAATTGTTGTTAGTTTGATACATTTCTATAACATGATATGTGGGATATGACAATTTTTTACAAGAAACTAGGTTGCTACATATGATCATTTGAAGACGAGGTTCTAAGAACAATAATAGTAACATAGTATGATTATAGAAGGGTGTTGATCCATGTTCTATTAAGAGGGGTGTCTGTTATTACCAATTTTTTATTCTTTGAAACCTTAAGACACACTCCCCAAGTTATGTGATGGTGACTGCCACATGACTGTTGGTTGCTTACTGGAGAAGTTAGATATATTATATATTGGAATAGACATATTCTAGTAAAATAATGGATATGATGTGGAATATGGAAGTAGGTTAGGTAGGAAGGATGATTCGAATTACATGTTTAGTTCATTAAGGATAAATATGAATCTAATATCCAATTGGTAAAGGGAGAAGAATGACATAATGGATATACACTTTTGTTTGTTACTCTATCTAAGTATTTTTTTTGCATTAATTTGGGTATATTTCAATGGACTTGGACTAATGTTTGTGCCTAAGTGTCCATTTTTTGGATTCTACATTGTCAAAATGAGTACTTTACTTTAAGAGATCCATTTTCACTCTACTTGCATTATTTGTAGAAGTGACACCTAACATGAACAACCGTTCCTTTAGAATATAGCAAGTCTAAGGTAAAATTCCATCACCTTCTCTATGAATTTGTGTGGCTATTGAGTAACATCTACAACCCTAATTTTGGCAATATTCTACAAGTGGTACATGAAGGAAATCGAATCATTATTTTCTTAAGAAGGAAATCAAATAAGATAAAAGTTTATATACATATTTCTTGGTATTTTTTGTTGAAGTTGTATGACTAACCATATGATTTCTTCTCTAAATTTGAATCAATTGTGCATCATCTCGGCTATATTTTAAAAGAAAGATTTGGTGACTATGGGTGAGTGAAAGTTAATGATGGTCTCTTTTTGCATGTTAGATGCAACACAACTAAAAAAAAACATCCTTTAGCTTACATGGGTATTTTGACATGCCTACTTAATGAATCTTTCTTCCAGTAAAACATATGAAATGTAGAAAATTGAATCACCTTTCCAAATATATAATTGGTATTTATTGAAATTTTTCATAACTAACTCAATTTTGATTACTTTATAACATTGAAATTTTATTTTTTCATCAAATGATAAGTTATATGTCCATGTTAGTGTAGGATTTGAATGTTATAATGTCCCCATTCAAATAATTGCATAGCAGGACAATTCCATCAATCCTACTAGTTCCCTAAGTTGGATGGATATATTTGGAATTTTAATAAGGGAGATAAAAAATGATGTTCAGATATTAT
>LPNX010334391.1:254236-319890 GCA_001517045.1 Pseudotsuga menziesii | reverse complement strand
AGCTAGAATTTATGTGCCACATGGCATCCTCCTCTTGCAATTTTGAATCCATGGGAAGCCTAATGTTCTTGGATGAGTTAAAAGGATAATACACTTGTCCATATCCATCATAGCTAGAATTTGGAAGGAAATATAACTTACATGGGAGAGGAAGAGTCAAGTGGGAGCTTCTTGGACACTTGGGATAAATTCTGTAACATATATGACATCTATGACACCAATGCTGAATATTCTATGAAATTTATGACATATTGCAGACCTGAAGATTGACATCTGACCATTATGACATGTCAAGCCTAAGTATAGCATCCAAGAAGGGTCGAACTAGTGATTTTGTAGTTGTTTGGGAGAGGGTTATTACAACATTTATAAAATAATAAATGATTCACATGAGACATTAATAATTTCCCTTAAATATCCTCTGCCTCTATTCATAAATTTGAGTTCGTTTGGGATCATTTGGGAAGCCATTTTCAATATTTATTGTGGGGTAATTGGAACCCCAATTTGCTAGTGAAAACTCCTACTTTGGCCAGAAGAGTAAACAAGTTTGAAGAAGTGTTTGGATGGTCATAAATTATCCCTGAACATTGTATTCAAGTATTAATATCATTCATACACCTTCTGTGAATATTTGGGAGCATTTAGGTCAATTTGGAGACCTAGACATCAAAACTAGTCAAAGGTCGAAATAGGGAAAAAAGTGAAAATTGGTCATTTTAATAAAAATTTTAGAAAGGGAAAATACAAGTGGTATAGGAGCATGATATTTGTACCTTATAGAGATCCCTATTCATGTTTCCTAATTCTGGCCTTCCTCCTTTAGAAACTGAGACTGGAGATCTTAACAGTGAAAGAGAAGAAAGTGAAGAAAGTAATCCTAGTTATGAAGAGATTAGGAAAGAACTAGGATTTGGAGATATGGAGGGGAAAGAAGATAATGGAGACCTTAAAAAATTCATTACAACATATCTTGAAACTATGACAAAACATCTCGTGCAAGGTTTCAAATTAATGACTAGCTAATTAGGGAGCAAGTCAGTACCCGGGAGTAGTAGTAGTAAACCCCATGTTGAGGGGAAGACCCATGGAGAAACCATTTTTCAAAGACTGGACCTCATAACATATCTCATGAGTTCAAAAATAAGAATGGACCTGAAATACCCAAGTTTTTAGAGTCCAAATAATGCCCTTACACCACCTATGATGTTAGAGAAGAAGAAAATGGGTGGCAACATCTAAATGAGGAGTGTAGGAAAATCCTACCTTTTGATCAGTTCATTAGAGATTCTATTCATGTCAAGCAAGGAGGAAATGGGAATAGGTAATCTCATATTAACCATGAATTAAAATACACAATGGGAAAAGTAACCATTCCTTCCTTTGATGGTTCCTCACAAATTTCTGCTAGTGCTTGGTTGCAAAAATTAAGTGTATATTTCCAATTAAATCCAATGGTTGAAGAAGATGCGTTGAAAATGGAAATTCTACATCTTGAAGGGGAAGGTAGTGATTGGTGTTTCCATGGTATTAGAACCTTGGGACATAATCATATTTTATATTTTAGGGTTTCTCCAATGCATTTATGGAGATATTTGAGAGGAAAGACCCTGAACTTCCTTTCAAAGAATTAGCGCAATTGAAGCAAGTAGGAACTCCTGAAGCATATATGTTAGAATTTGAAAAGATTTTCGTAATGGTTTCTGATGTATCTATGGCTAGGTTAGTTTTATTGTTTACTAAAGAATTGACATAACCTTTGAGAGGGCTATTTAAATTTCACAAGCCAGCCACATTGAAGGATGCCATGAATTTGACAAGGGATTTGCAGAATGTGTTGCCAAGAACCAAATATCCTCCTAATCCAAATTTCCCTTCCAAGTTCAAGGAAGGTAAGAAACCTTGGAAAAGAGATTCACCTGATAAGAAGCCTTGGAAAAGAGATTCATTTTAAAATAATAAAGGACAAAAAAGGGATGAATTTCAAAGAAAAAAATTGTGCTTCACATGCTTTCAGCCATGGACACTGGGGCATAAATGTACTAAGGGAAAAGATCAATACATTGAAGTATTTTCTAATAATGATGAGTATTAAGGGGGTATGGATGAAGAATGACACATTTCATATAAAGAGGAGGCATATGAGACAATATTTTAAGAAGAAAGACAAGAAGAAAATCAGCCTTCACCGGACAAAGCAAGAATGGCAGTACTTTTAGAAATGCCTCGCTATCACACTATTCGTTGCAAGGGTGTGGTACTAGGAAAAAGAGCTTCAGTTTTGGTAGATTGAGGAGCCACACATAACTTCATTGATGCAGAGATGGTGGAGTAAAGGAAGATACCTATTGAACCATTCGATGGCTTCACAGTTGTCATTCCCGGTCACAACACAATGTAGTGCAAAACATGGGTTCCAAAGCTGCAAGTCACTGTAGCTAAGTATAATTTTGTTGATATTTTTTATGTGGTTGATGTTTATGATACTAATGTGGTTTTGGGAGTGAAATGTATGTATTTTATAGGGGAGAATATAGTAAATTATCAAATTCCTGAGATGAAATTTCAAGATTCAAAAGGTGTACTAAGGGTTGTGAGAGGGCAGCACACTTACCCAAATCAAGTAGTAACTTGCAATAGTATGAGATCTATATTAAGGAATGGGGACATAGAATGGGTTGCTAAAATTCATATCACATATCCCAATCCAAACATAAAGGTTGTTGAACACCCAAAGGAGATAGAGAAACTATTGCAAAAGTATGAATTTTTTTTTAAAGATCTTCCACATGGTAGACCACCTGATAGGGGGGTTGAGCACAACGTTGTTTTGGAGGAGGGTACTTCACCCATTGATATACCACCTTATAGACATCCCAAGAAATTCAGGGATGATATTGAGAAGGCCATCCAAGAACTCTTAGAGTTGGGACTCATTAGACCAAGTTGCAGCCCTTATGCTTCTTCAGTAGTGTTGGTAAAGAAAAAAGATGGAACCTTGAGGATGTGTATAGATTTTAGAGCTTTGAACAAGAATACCATCAAGAATAGGTATACTATTCCTAGGATTTATGAACTCATAGATGAGATATTTGGAGCCCAATATTTCTCCAAAGTTGACCTTAGATCAAGTTATCACTAAATTCGAATGAAGGAACACGATGTGAAAAATACTACTTTTCGATGTCATTATGGTCACTTTGAGTTTCTTGTTATGCCATTTGGATTAACTAATGATCCAACCATATTTCAAGCATGCATGAATAGAATCTTTTGAAAGCAGCTTAGAAGGTTTGTTTTGGTCTTCTTTTATGATATTCACATTTACAGTAAAACTTGGGAAGAGCACTTGCAACATCTAGAGATTGTGTTGAAAACTTTGCAAGAACGGTCCTTGTTTTCTAAGATGTCTAAATGTGAATTTGGGATGAAGGAAATATTGTTTCTTGGGCACATTATTTGGAAATAAGGAGTGAAAGTACACATGGAAAAAATCAGGGCTATCTTAGAATAGCCATCACCAAAAAACATCACTGAATTAAGAGGCTTCATTGGAATATGCACCTATTATAGAAAGTTTGTGAAAGGGTTCTCCAAGTTGACTTCTCCACTCACTAATTTGAATAAGAAGTATGCTTTCAAGTGGGATGAAGAGGCTGAAAAGGCCTTCCAAAAAATGAAAGAGGTAATGAGTAGTTATCCCATACTTGCATTACCTGATTTTTCTAAGCCTTTTGTTGTTGAATGTGATGCTTCATGTGGAGGAATATGGGTTGTTCTAAAGAAAGGCCGAAACCCTATAGCCTTTGAGAGCATAAATTTGCAGCCTCATGAAAAAATTTACTCCATATAAGACAAACAAATGTTGGCCATCATGCATGCATTGGCCAAGTTTCGACAATACTTGGTAGGAAACAACTTTGTGGTGAAAATTGACCACAATAGTCTAAGGCACTTCCTCATCCAAAAGTATCTAAATGAAAGGAAACAAAAGTAAGTAAGAAATATTAAAGCTTGTGATTCTGATATTGAATATGTGAAAGGAAATAATAACATTGTAGTAGATGCATTATCTCGAAGACCTTCTTTTTCTCTCATGGACATTGCCAAGGATTGGAAAAACATGTTACTAGTTGAATATGCCAAAGATAAACTTGCTTGTGATGTATTATATGGAATCATGGGGGGTGATAACTATAGTATTTTGAATGGTATGATATATTATAAGGGAAGAATTTTTTTGGTTCAAGGTTCAAAGCTCAAGTACAAAATTTTGGAAGAAGCACATGATTCCCCACCAGCTAGCCACTTGGGGATCTTCAAAACTTATAGGCAATTAAGGAAAATATTATTTTGGAAGGGGCTGAAGGAATATGTTCAGAAATATGTGAATGAATGTAAGGTATGTCAAAAAAAACAAATAAGAACTTGCATGCCTAGCTGGTTTATTGCAACAATTTCCCATTCCAGAGCAAAAATGGGACAATATCTCAATGGATTTCATCACCGGTTTGCCCAAATATTTGGGTGAGGATTGAATATATGTGGTATTGGATAGATTGAAAAAAATTGCTCATTTCTTTGTTGTTACATCATATTTTAGTGCTGCACAAGTGGTTGATATTTCTTTCAAAGAAATCTTCATATTGCATGGGCTCCCCAAGAGCATTGTAAGTGATAGAGATAGTAGATTCATGGGTGCTTTTTTGAAAGAAATTTTTAGATTGGTGGGCACTCAATTGACTCCAAGTACAATATATCATCCACAAACTGATGGAAAAACAGAGAGGGTGAATCAATGGTTGGAAGGGTACCTAAGAAACTATGTCGGAGAGCAACAAAAAGCATGGGAAAAATGGCTACACTTGGGTGAGTTTTGATACAACACCACTTTTCATATGTCAATAGGGATGTCTCATTTCAAATAATTATATGGTTATGATGCGCTTACCTTTGTTGAGATCATCTTTGGTGATAGTAGAGCTCCAAAAGCTAAATATTGGGTGGAAGAGAGCCAAGAAATTTTAAATATTTCGAAAGACAATTTGCAGGTTGCCCAAAATCAGAAAAAACAATATGCAGATAGACATAGAGAAGAGAGGACATTTCAGGTTAATGATTTAGTATATTTGAGGTTGCAGCCATATAAACAAACATTTCTTAAAACGAATGGAGCAAAAAAGATAAAACCAAGATACTATGGCCCATACAAGGTAGTTTGGAAGGTTGGGGAGGTAGCATATGAAATAGAACTTCCGAGAGGGAGTAAAATCCATAATGTATTTCATGTTTCTTGTCTCAATAAATCTCTTGGTCAGCGAATTGTCACTTCATAAATACTTCCTCCTTTGGATGATGAAGGTCAAGTCACACTTGTTTCGGAAAAGATTTTGAAGACAAGGGAAAGGAGATTGAGAAACAGAACTATCAAAGAATACTTAGTACAATGGAAGGATATACCAAGTGGAGATGCTACATGGGAAGAGGAGAATATTTTGCAGCATCCAAATCTGAAATTGCTTGAGGACAAGCAATCTTGGGTGGGGAGGATTGTAATGTCCCCATTCAAATAATTGCATGGCAAGAGAATTCCATCAATCCTACTAGTTCCCTAGGTTGGATGGACACATTTGGAATTTTAATAAGGGAGCTAATAAATGATGTTCGGACATTAGAATAGAATAAATATTTAATAATGGAGCTAATTAAATAAATACAAGATAAAATTGAAGTGGAAATGGAGCATGGAGACACATGGATATTATGGGCCCCACACAAGATAGAATTTATGTGCCACGTGGAATCCTCCTCTTGCAATTTTGAATCCATGGGAAGCCTAATGTTCTTGGATGAGTTAGAAGTCTTATACACTTGGCCATATGCATCACAGGTTGAATTTGGAGGGAAATGTAACTTACATGGGAGAGGAAGAGTCAAGTGGGAGCTTCTTGGACACTTGGGATAAATTTCGTAACATATATGACATCTATGACACCAATGCTGAATATTCTATGACATTTATGACATATTGCAGACCTGAAGATTAACATCTGACCATTATGACATGCCAGGCCTAAATATAGCATCCAAGAAGGCTCTCATGTGAGTTGGGGAAGCTCAATGGGTCCCTACTCGAATTTGGGGAAGATGGAAGGCTAGGGAAGGGAGGACACATGGAAAATCTTCAGCACACACCCTAATTCAAATTGGATTGAGTTTGTGGATGGATTGGTAACCTTATAAGGCTAAGGATGTTTATAAAATATAGGGATCTCATTTGAGAAATTTTCATTTGTGAAGAGAGAGCTAGTGGAGGACTAGTTTCTTTCCTTGGCCAATTTCGAGGGTAAAAGATTCCCATCCAAATTGGTATTTGGAGAGTCCATTCAGGTATTTCATGGAGCTTTAATGGAGGATATCGTGGTTTCTTCTAGTACAACACAATCTCTCAACCATTTCCAATCTTTATTGCATATTCTTGCTCATGGAGGGATTGTGCTTTGGGTGAGCTATTGTACTATTTGGGAGAGCTTCTCATGGTCCATTCTTGATTGCAATAAACTTAATATACTATGTTCTTCATCTTCATAAATTATCAGGTCGAAATACCAAACGGTTGTATGTAAAAATGATTATCAATGAGCAAAGAATGACCATTTCCCCACTATGTTGATGTATGCCATTGTAATGCTGATGATTTCGAATGTAAGAATGTTTCTTTGATATATTTATGATGAATGGACTGCCATTGATGAGTATTACAAGTTTCATATCCATCACTTAAGCATTTGAATTCATTTTACTCGGTTTATTTGCATTTGGAGAAGATTTGGTGCCATTTCCCTAAGGGTCGAACTAGTGATTTTGTAGCTATTTGGGCGAGGGTTAGAGGGTCATAAATTGTCCCTGAACATGTATTCAAGTCTTAATATCAGTCATACACCTTCTGTGAATATTTGGGAGCATTTGGGTCAATTTGGAGACCTAGACATCAAAACTAGTCAAAGGTCAAAATAGGGAAACAAGTGAAAAATTTGTCATTTTAATAAAATTCTTAAAATGGGACATTACAAATTCTTAAATGATGGAATCAATATAGGGAAATTGGAAATATGTAGATAACAAATAGTACAAAGGTCAAAATAGGGAAACAAGTGAAAAATTTGTCATTTTAATAAAATTCTTAAAATGGGACATTACAAATGCTTAAATGATGGAATCAATATAGGGAAATTGGAAATATGTAGATAACAAATAGTACAAGTGGGACACTCTTTTTACAAAACAAATCAAGGTATGGCCAGCTAATCAACAAAGGGCTCCACAAGAGCATCGTGTCACTTACAAGAGTAGAACCTCGGTGGGGAGGGTAACATTCATTCCTCCCAACCACCCAAGCTACATCCATTTGACAATTGTTTTTTTTTTAAAACTAAAGAGACCTAGAAATTAGTACCTCGAAATTAGTATACAACGTTAATGGAATAGAATTTTTACACTCTAGGACCACATATAATTTGTTATGAAATGATTCAGAAAATAAAAAGTTAAACACGATATATCCAAGAGTATATCCAACAGCGTGTAAGCCCGATATACCTATAACTTGTGATTTAGCAAGGACTGAGACTTCTAGAAGCCCGGGGTGGGCCTCTATCCTAGGGTTGCCTACCCTTCCAGCCTTGTCACAACAATCCAATGAACAACTCTACCCCATTTTGAACTTGTGAGCTCCACTGAGAAAAAAAATATGTTACTCTACAAATCTAGTTATTGCATTGATACTTTTTACTTTCTTTTTATGTTTTTAAAACAAAATATGGTATTTGTTTGAAATCGAGGTAGGGGCTTGCACATTTAACTTTTGAATGTATGAGAATGTCATTATCTAGATAATTATATAGAACAAATTTTATTAAGATATGTACATGTTGTAGAGAGATCTTCTCCTTCATTACCAATATGTAAATTTGAAATCTTCAACTCCATCTATTTTTGTCAAAACGGCCATGTTAAAAAAGCTAATTCAATTGAATATGAAACGTATATATATTTGTTGACGTAATTCTATTTTTTTAACTTGAAGTTTCAAAATATTGCAACTCATTGTAGAAGCAAGTATTTTTATTTTTTAATATAAAGTAATGGTCAGGAGTAGGAAATTAAAAGTATATTTATTTTTTTTAATTTAAATTAATTGGCACGAGTAGGAAATTAAAGAACAAACAATTATAATTACATATATTGTATTGAATTTAAAATGAAGCAAAATATTTTAGAATAAGATTCTACGAGGAATAATTCAAACTATATATTGGATTAGTAAAATTCAAACCCCATATATATATTTTAAAATAAAACAAAATTTTTGAGAACAACATCTATGACGAATAAAACTTTGTTTATCCAAAATTTAAATCTTTTATTATAGAATTAATTAAATTATTTTAAAAATTATATTATATATATATTTATTAGTGGTTAATAAAAGTTGATAAATATAGTTAGTCATTTAGTTTTGTGTAGATGATTAATTATTAAACAAAAAGTAAACATTAAACTAATTATCAAATAAACATTAAATTAGTTAATATAAACATAAGACAAATACTATTTAATAATAACCATTATAACTATTTTTTTAACCATCACTTAAATAAAACTTCTTTAAACCTTTATCAAAATGGATTTAAACAAAACTTATTGAAACTTTTATCAAATGGATTTAAACATAACATCATAGATACATTTATTCTTCTGAGCTTAAAAAACATATACCTTCGGTTCACAAAAAACATGTAGTTTGGTCCATCCAACGCACCAACAACGAAGTCACTGTTGGTCCGTTGAATGAACCTAAATGTACATGTTTGTTAAAGATGGCCCATTTATTCACTCTATTTGACTCGGTCTAAAAGGCGGCGGAAAGGTCCTACCCGCTCCGACCAACTACTCCATCCACTTACCGGAGAGGTCCTACCAACTACATCCACCTACCAGGGTAGGACAGCTCCTACCAACTACATGCACCTACCAGGGTAGGACCGCTCCTACCAACTAGTCCATCCGCTCTCACTCACGCACGTCTCTCCTTCCTCCGCCGCGGCGTCCAATTAGTGACTTTCTCAACCTGACCGTATGTATAAGTAGCCTGCGTTCATGCTCTCCCTTCGCTCGCTCGCTGCAACCTCCTTCCACTCAGCTTTCTGAGTGAGATATTGCATTGCAGTACCTGGGCACTATAAGTGACATCAAATCATCAATATAAGAAGAGGTCATGTCGTCGTCTCTTGGAGAAGAGAGCAGCAGCAGTAGCAACGGAATCAAGAGGCCGATGGAGTTGTGTCGACCGCCAACGTTGCCTCTGCCCGGGCCCTTGAAAGATAAGACCCCCGACAACGTCAGCATTCCTACACACTGGAAGAAGGCTGGGGAGGCCATGCAATGTAGCCATTACGAGGAAGTGAGGAAAATGATTGCGCAATTCAATGCAACTGACAAAGTGGTGCTGCGAGGGACAACTCTCACCGTGGCGGAAGTGACCGCCGTGACTCGCAGGGCGGTTGTGAAGGTGGAATTAGACGTGGCGAGTGCTAAGGAGAGAGTGGAACAGAGCTACCAGTCGGTGGCCAACAACGTCACCAGGGTTACATCTGGCTTCGGAGCGTCGAATCGCAGAACCGACAGGGCAGCGGATCTCCAAAAAGAGCTGATCCGTTTCCTCAATGTGGGCGTCGTGGGGAAGGAACGGCTGTGCCTACCGGCGGAGTACACGAAAGCGGCCATGCTTGTTCGGACAAACACCTTAATGCAGGGCTACTCGGGCATCCGATGGGAAATCCTCGATGCTCTCAGAAAGCTCGTGGACTGCAACATCACACCCAAGTTGCCTCTCAGAGGAACAATCACCGCCTCAGGTGATCTGGTTCCCCTCTCCTACATTGCCGGATTGCTCACCGCTCGCCCCAACTCAAGAGCCCTCGCGCCAGATGGCCACGAGTTGGATGCCATGGAGGCCCTCCGGAAAGCGAGCATTCCGGAGCCATTTAAACTGCAACCCAAGGAAGGTCTGGCTCTCGTCAACGGCACAGCAGTGGGATCCGCCGTGGCCGCTTCCGTCTGCTTCGACGCCAACGTGCTGGGCGTGCTAGCTGAGATTCTGTCTGCACTCTTCTGTGAAGTGATGAAAGGAAAGCCCGGGTTCGTAGAACCGTTAATCCACCAGTTGAAGCACCACCCGGGACAGATCGAAGCTGCGGCCGTCATGGAATACCTCCTCGACGGGAGCGACTATGTCAAAGAAGCAGCGCGTCTCTACGAAAGAGATCCGTTGAGCAAGCCGAAGAAGGACCGCTACGCTATGCAAACATCACCGCAGTGGCTAGGCCCTCAGATCGAAGTCATCCGCGCCGCCTCTCACTCCATTGAAAGGGAGATCAATTCCGTCAACGATAACCCATTAATTGATGTGTCAAGAGACATGGCTCTCCAAGGCGGCAACTTCCAGGGGACACCCATCGGAGTGTCCATGGACAACACGAGAATCGCTTTGGCAGCCATCGGGAAGCTCGTTTTCGCTCAGTTTTCAGAGCTCGTGTGCGATCACTACAACAACGGACTGCCTTCCAATCTCAGCGGCGGACCAAATCCCAGCTTGGACTACGGTTTGAAGGGCGCCGAGATCGCGATGGCCGCTTACACTTCGGAGCTCCAGTACCTCGCCAACCCCGTCACCACTCATGTCCAGAGCGCTGAACAACACAACCAGGACGTCAATTCTCTCGGCTTGATCTCCGCCCTCAAGTCGGCAGAGGCCATTGACATTTTAAAGCTGATGTTCTCTACATATCTGGTGGGTTTATGCCAGGCCATCGATCTCCGCCACTTGGAAGAGAACATGCGATCCATCGTCAAGCACATCGTATTGCAGGCCGCGCGAAAGACACTGTACACGGCAGAAGACGGAAGTCTTCTAGACAACCGATTTTGCGAGAAGGAGCTCCTGCAAGTCATCGATCGTCAGCCCGTTTTCTCATACATCGACGACGCCACAAATCCATCATACGAGCTTATGCTCCAGCTGAGAAAAGTCCTCGTTGATGAAGCTCTCAAATTAAATTGCACGGTAGAGAATGGCGAGTCTGACCACAAATTACCAGCCAGTCACGGTGTTGGAACTGCTGGAACAATACCTGATTGGGTGTTCAGCAGGATCCCCATATTTCAACAGGAGTTGAAAGCCAGTTTAGAGGAGGAGGTTCCCAAAGCGAGGGAGAGATTCGACAGAGGAGACTTTCCGATTGCAAACAGAATAAACAAGTGCAGGACATATCCCATTTACCGATTTGTGAGATCTGAGTTGGGGACCGATCTGCTAACAGGGCCCAAGTGGAGAAGTCCCGGCGAAGATATAGAGAAGGTATATGAGGGGATTTGCGACGGGAAAATGGGAGAAGTGATCCTCAAATGTCTGGTTGCTTGGCGCGGGTGTGCTGGACCTTTCACCCCAGGTGCATATACTGCGTCTCCTGCAGCGTTCAATGCCTCCTATTGGGCCTGGTTTGATAACACCAAATCACCTAATTCTGCCACCAGCGGAAAGAGTTTCTCGAGCGCCCAGGAACAGCAAATCCTTTAATATAATCATATGTTGGAGCTCCGGTCATTCAGAAAAAGATCATACGTTGGAGCTCTGATTGAAAAAAAAAGGAAAAATCATATGTTTGAGCTCCGGTCATTTAATTAAATCACATGGAAGCAATTCAGAAATAATTTGTTCTTCCTAAGAATAGCCGTTCCTTGTAAATTTTAATGAATTAAGGATTTTCTAAACTAGTTTGTAAAAGAAGGGATCCCAGCAAAATGAATGAACGATTGCATGATCAACAGAATTATTTGATGTGCATCTAGACCAAACCCTTTTTGAGATTACAGCTTCACGCTTGATACATTTACAAGTTCATTTCAAGAATTTCATCATGAAGTTTTATTTATAACTTTTAACTTTTTGTCTCTGGACTTTACATTTTCATAATTAGTGTTTTAAAAATAATCTTCAACCATAATTCACTAAATAAAATCAAATGATATTCAGATATATCATATTGATTTCAAAGGGTTAGTATAATAAACTGGTTGATATTAATATACAATACATCACAGAATATATGATTAAAAGAAATGGGATCAAAAGTCCCAATTTTTTTTTGTGGGTAGGCATAATTAAAATGCCAAAGCAGTGCATGCTTAATAAAAATCAATTTGGAGTTGGTTGGTAAAAGGCTGGGTTTTTAACTACCAAGCAAAGTTAGAATGACAACTCATGCTAACTCTTCTGGGTTTTTAACACATAGCCAGCTCAAGAAAAATGGAGGAGATTATTAAAGAAGACCCAAAATAAATGTTTCATTTTCACTATTGATACATTATTCACTAGCTTAATTATTAGAGTTGAGAGCCGGTTTAATATGATTGAATTTTGATTCCCACTTTACAATATTAATGCATTATTCAATAGCTTAATAATTATAGTTGAGATTCGGTTTAAACGTAATGATATTTGATTTAATTTTTATTCCCACTTTTTAATGGGTAAATTTTAAATTGTAAATGAGATTAATGTAGAAGGAAAAACCGTGCTTAATTGAAATATTAATACATTATTTATGGTTTAGTAAGTAGGTTTGAAATATTGATATATGATTAAATTCTGGGAAAATTGTAAATTGAAAAAATTAAAAACTGAGTAATTATTGTTATTAGTAAGTTTGATATATTAATATATGATTGAATTTTCAGAGAAGTTGTTTAATTGGTTAATTGTAAAATTAAAAGTAATTAATAAAGGTGTGTTTAAGTTAATGAGGGTTTTTTTGACACCTTATATGTAATAGAAAGCTTAACGAACACACATCCCTCAATTTACATGGATATTTTGACACATACACAATGAATTTTGGGACGAGGGGAAAAGATGAAATGTCGAAAATTAAATGACGTTTTCAATTTTTTTTTATTGAAAATATTTTTAACTATCTAAGTTTGATCATTTTTAAGGGACACCTTTTATTTTTGGGACAAATTATAAGGAATATGTTTCTATGGGTGCAACCTTTGAGTGCCTAAACGATGGAATCAATTTACAAAAACTCTTAGACATATAGAGAACAACTAGTACTAGTGCACCATTTTTTTCCAAAAAAAATTAATATATTTTTTTAATTATCTAAGTGAGCAAACCTCAAAAACAATACATGAAGTGTGGGTGGAGTCTTTGAAGGTCTTAATCCAATTATTTTCAAACAGTTATTTATAGCATGTAGAGGTCGGTGTCCTTTAGTGCACCATACAATTTTTTTTCAAAGCGGTTAAAAACCGGAAGAGTTGTGGACAAAACGGTAACACTGTGTTTTTTGAGTCAAGGTGTCATGACACAAGAAAAATAAGAAAAAAATAGAAAAATATATATATTCTTATTAAAAATTACATATTTGGAATATGCAGAAAAAAAACATATATGTATATCTAAAATTTCATAAAAAATGATGGTGTGCAGTATATTATAATCAACGGCTAAACACAAGCATATTGAAAAATCGGATGTAATGCTCAATTAGCCATGGTTTATCACACTCAAGGCATATGCATGATGAATCTGAAGCACAGTACAAAGCATACACATAGGCATAGGAATGTCACACTAGCACATGTAGAGGTTTTCCCATAGTGGCAAGAAACACACACGTGACTTGTTTAAATTGTTTTTTTTCACGCTAAACAAAAATGAGCATCTGTGTAGTTCTACAAAATGCATATGCATTGTAGTTTTACAAAACACACACATGTTTTGTAAAACCATAATGCATGTGCAATTATTAACTTTACGATTTTATTATTTTGCGGATTATAATAGTAATTTTATTATTTGTCGATTATAACATTAATTTTATTATTTGCTGATTATAACATTATTTTTATTATTTTCCGATTATAACATTAAAAAGAATTCAGGGTGATACGGGGTTAAAGGTAGAATGGAAAGCAGTGGTTAGGCATTAGAAGTAGAGAAAGTGGTGGCAGGTGCTATGGGGTTAAATGTAGATAAAGCGGTGACACATGGTAAGGGGTTAGAGGTAGAGAAACTCGCTAATGGGTTAGAGAGAGACAAAGAGAGAGAGGGGTGAAGGAAAAGACATTGAAGGGTGGTAATTTCACTGCCATGTCGGCAGTGAAGGTGGGGTTCCTCGTTCCTCGCCACTTGGGTGAAACGCCCGTTGGACCAAACGAAGGTGGGCACTTGGTCAAGAAAACGACTAAGTGTTGAGCTTCGTGGCGGTTAGGGGCACCATTCAGCAGCTTGGTGGGTTGTTGGGTGGGGGTGTCGGTCAAACGGCTCCCATGTTGGCTAAGTGCGCCAAGTGGGCCAAGAAGTGTGCTAAAGGTGCTAAAGTCACTAAGTGGGCCGATGGCTAAATGGTCCACATGAGAAGGCGTCTAAGTGTATAAATTGGAAAACGAAAGAAGCCAAAAGGAATCAAGTGGAAAGTGGCAAAGAGAGAGTCACTTTGGAGTAGCACTCCCTTTAAGGAGGCGCTCTGCGCTCAAGAGAGGCGCATTTGTAGGAGTGAACGTTGGAAGTGTCCACAGGAGCGCTCGCAGGAGCATCCACAGAGCGCCCAAGATGAGCGTCCATGGGAGTGCTCACTAGGAGCGCTCGCCAGGAGCGTCCGTAGGAGCGCTCAACTGGAGCGTCTACAGGGGCGCTCGCTAGGAGCGCTCATTTGGAGCACCCGTGGGAGCGCTCACTGGGAGCGTCTGCGGGAGTGCTCAGGAGTGCCCAACTTTAGCGCTCGGCAAATTTTAGCACTCAACAGAAGCGCTTGTCAAGGTTTTTCAGGAGGCACGTTTTGACGCACGGTTCCACAGATGGCGTGTTCAATAGAAGGTCTTGGAAACTGGAGACGACGTGCACTCATGAGAGGTGCGTTTAGCAGTTGGTCAAGGAGTTTGGCAGAAGCGTCAAGGTTCGCTTAGAAAGGCGTTCTGCAGGAAGGTGGCTTCGGGGGAAGTTGGTTGGTAAAAGGCTAGGTTTTTACTACCAAGCAGAGTTAGAATGACAACTCATGCTAACACATAGCCAGCTCAAGAAAAATGGAGGAGATTATTAAAGAAGACCCAAAATAAATATTTCATTTTCACTATTGATACATTATTCACTAGCTTAAATTTTTTTTTTTAACAGAAACTATAAAAGGGTTTATATAAAAACAAGTTGTGCATAGCCATTCATTACAGAGGTGGCATTATAGAGTATTTATGCAGAGAAAAAATGCTGCACAGAGAGCCTATCCAAGGGGTTTGCCAAAAAATTTCACATAGAGTTTGTTCAAAACATATAATACCACGGGTAGTGTATACCCTTACATACTGATTACAGATAAAAAGAAAAAAAAAACATTCAGCCATAACTAAAAGGAACAGATTAAGGATTGCCTCTGATATTTCTTGGTTGAACTACGGATTCCTCATCCATTGGATGCACAGCATCAGCTATGGATCCATTCACTCTGCTGCTCTGATTCATGGTTATGAAGCGCTCAAGGTCCTCCTGTATCCTATTGACTTTACCCATGATTTTTCGAATGTTTCTTTCATTATCATCTATGTGGGCATCATGATTACTAATATGCAGCGAAGTGTAGCTCACTATTTCTCCCATACTTTTCACCTCCCAAGCCATTTCTTTGTTATCCATGACACTGATTGCAAGCATTTCATACAGTCTCCTCAGGTTCTTTTTAATGTCCGTAATTCCTACACTTTCGCCAGCTTGTGCCATTCTGCTTGCCTCTGTCAAAATGCTGATTCGGGCGAATTGATTCTGTATGGCACAAACAGAACTGATAGGGGTGCAAGCTTGATTCGTAGCTGGAAAATTACTAAAACAAAATCTGAGCACAAGGAGTTCCTGATGCAGCGAGAAATCGCCTTGACTTCCACACACCAATGTGCCCATTGCGCCTTCCTGCCACCCCGTGCAGCGACAGCCTATAACCAAGCTTCTTCCCCAATTACCAGAAAGTAAATGATTACCTGAACCAAGAGTGACGGTCTGCGACACTAAGAGAGAGCTACACGAACAGGAGGAAAAGGCTGCAAGAGCAAGCCTTTCCTTCACCACAGAATGAGTGAGAGGGAGTGCCTGCCACGGGAGGCCTTACAATGTGCCCATTGCGCCTTCCTGCCACCCCGTGCAGCGACAGCCTATAACCAAGCTTCTTCCCCAATTACCAAAAAGTAAATGATTACCTGAACCAAGAGTGACGGTCTCCGACACTAAGAGAGAGCTACACGAACAGGAGGAAAAGGCTGCAAGAGCAAGCCTTTCCTTCACCACAGAATGAGTGAGAGGGAGTGCCTGCCACGGGAGGCCTTACAATGTGCCCATTGCGCCTTCCTGCCACCCCGTGCAGCGACAGCCTATAACCAAGCTTCTTCCCCAATTACCAAAAAGTAAATGATTACCTGAACCAAGAGTGACGGTCTCCGACACTAAGAGAGAGCTACACGAACAGGAGGAAAAGGCTGCAAGAGCAAGCCTTTCCTTCACCACAGAATGAGTGAGAGGGAGTGCCTGCCACGGGAGGCCTTACAATGTGCCCATTGCGCCTTCCTGCCACCCCGTGCAGCGACAGCCTATAACCAAGCTTCTTCCCCAATTACCAAAAAGTAAATGATTACCTGAACCAAGAGTGACGGTCTCCGACACTAAGAGAGAGCTACACGAACAGGAGGAAAAGGCTGCAAGAGCAAGCCTTTCCTTCACCACAGAATGAGTGAGAGGGAGTGCCTGCCACGGGAGGCCTTACAACCACCCTTCACCAATGCCTGTGACAACCTTCAGCAGAATTCGCAGAGCTTCATGTAAACCAGGGCCTAGGATTGAAATGGAATGGAAAGACATATCACTGCTGGGAGAAGCCATGGTGTAAATCTTGAGGAGACGTTGAGCGTGCGAGGTGGTATTACATTTAACCCTTGGCTGGATGGCTTTTAATTCTGCAGTGTCCGAGAGTTGGAGGAGGAAATAAGGGGGCCATGCAGCGAGGGGAAGAGGAGAGGTAGGACTGTTAAGTAAATGAGGGGAGCCGGCGGTGACCATCACAAAGTGGAGTCCAGCTTCCAGGTGACGGTGGATGACAGAGAGCGTGGAGAGGGGAGGGGTAAGGAGCGGGAGAGGGATAAAGGAGAAGGGGAAAAAGTGATAAGGGAGAAGTGAAAAGATGGGGGGGATGAAAGTGAAGGGAGGGCGGAAAGGAGGGGGGCCAAATAGGCAAAAGAAGAGATGAAGAAAGGAAGAATAGATTATAAGGTTGAGCCACGTACAATGATCATACAAGGGATACTTCCATATCATGTGATATAGTTGATGATGAAGGGATGTCCGACTCCTCATTACGGAACGAATTTGAGGATGGGAGGATTCCCATTTTGCCTGTAGTGGCCTTGTGGGAGAGAGGCCCCCATATTGGCCATATTTTCCGCTGCAGAGTTATTGATTTGAAGTATGTGTAGTGGTTCATAGGAATTGAGCATAAGAAGCTTTGATTTATTGAACAGGCGGCGGAAATTAACAGCTCCCGAGGGGTATCCATTGATCAATTTAGAGATGGCATGTTTTGAATCCCCGAATATCAGAACCTTTCGATAATTTTTAGCCTAAAGGAGCTGCAGGCCTTGGAGGAGTGCCAACCACTCTGCTTCATTGTTAGTTCTGTTCCGTAATCCCCAAGTGAAAGTTTGTTCTATATGTCCTCCGGGATCCAAAAGGATCCCCCCTGCTCCTGCCACCCCTAAGCTTAATTATTAGAGTTGAGAGCCGGTTTAATATGATTGAATTTTGATTCCCAATTTACAATATTAATGCATTATTCAAAAGCTTAATAATTATAGTTGAGATTCGGTTTAAACGTAATGATATTTGATTTAATTTTTATTCCCACTTTTTAATGGGTAAATTTTAAATTGTAAATGAGATTAATGTAGAAGGAAAAACCGTGCTTAATTGAAATATTAATACATTATTAATGGTTTAGTAAGTAGGCTTGAAATATTGATATATGATTAAATTCTGGGACAATTGTAAATTGAAAAAATGAAAAACTGAGTAATTATAGTTATTAGTAACTTTGATATATTAATATATGATTGAATTTTGAGAGAAGTTGTTTAATTGGTTAATTGTAAAATTAAAAGTAATTAATAAAGGTGTGTTTAAGTTAATGAGGGTTTTTCTGACACCTGATATGTAATAGAAAGCTTAACAAACACACATCCCTCAATTTACATGGATATTTTGACACATACACAATGAATTTTGGGACGAGGGGAAAAAGTGAAATGTCAAAAATTAAATGATGTTTTCAATTTTTTTATTGAAAATATTTTTAACTATCTAAGTTTGATCATTTTTAAGGGACACATTTTATTTTTGGGACAAATTATAAGGAATATGTTTCTATGGGTGCAACCTTTGAGTGCCTAAACGATGGAATCAACTTACAAAAACTCTTAGACATATAGAGAACAACTAGTACTAGTGCACCATTTTTTTCCAAAAAAATTAATATATTTTTTTAATTATCTAAGTGAGCAAACCTAAAAAAAAGTACATGAAATGTGGGTGGAGTCTTTGAAGGTCTTAATCCAATTATTTTCAAACAGTTATTTATAGCATGTAGAGGTCGGTGTCCTTCAGTGCACCATACAATTTTTTTTTCAAAACGGTTGAAAACTGGAAGAGTTATGGACAAAACGATAACACTGTGTTTTTTGAGTCAAGGTGTCATGACACAAGAAAAATAAGAAAAAAATAGAATATATATATATATATTCTTATTAAAAATTACATATTTGGAATCTGCAGTTAAAAAAAAAGAAAAAAAATGGATGTAATGGTCAATTAGCCATGGTTTATCACACTCAAGGCATAGGCATGATGAATCTGAAGCATAGTACAAAGCATACACATAGGCATAGGAATGTCATGCTAGCACATGCAGAGGTTTGCCAATAGTGGCAAGAAACACACACGTGTCTTGTTTAAATTGTTTTTTTTCGCGCTAAACAAAAATGAGCATGTGTGTAGTTTTACAAAATGCATATGCATTGTAGTTTTACAAAACACGCACATGTTTTGTAAAACTACAATACATGTGCAATTATTAACTTTGTGATTTTATTATTTTGCCGATTATAATAGTAATTTTATTATTTGTCGATTATAACATTAATTTAATTATTTGCTGATTATAACATTATTTTTATTATTTTCTGATTATAACATTAAAAAGAATTCAGGGTGATACGAGGTTAAAGGTAGAATGGAAAGCAATGGTTAGGCATTAGAAGTAGACAAAGGGGTGGCAGGTGCAATGGGGTTAAATGTAGAGAAAGGGGTGACACATGGTAAGGGGTTAGAGGTAGAGAAAGTGGCTAACGGGTTAGAGAGAGACAAAGAGAGAGAGGGGTGAAGGAAAAGACATTGAAGGGTGGTAATGTCATGGCCATGTCGGTAGTGAAGGTGGGGTTCCTCGCCACTTGGGTGAAACGCCCGTTGGACCAAATGGAGGTGGCCACTTGGTCAAGAAAATTTCTAAGTGTTGAGCTTCGTGGCGGTCAGGGGCACCATTCGGTAGCTTGGTGGAGGTGTCAGTCAAACGACTCCCACGTTGTCTAAGTGCGCTAAGTGGGCCAAGAGCGCTAAGTGTGCTAAGTGGGCCAAGAAGTGTGCTAAAGGTGCTAAAGTTGCTAAGTGGGCCGACGGCTAAAGGGTCCACATGAGAAGGCATCTAAGTGTATAAATTGGAAAATGGAAGAAGCCAAAAGAAATCAAGTGGAAGGTGGAAAAGAGAGAGTCACTTTGGAGTAGCGCTCCCTTAAGGGAGGCGCTCTGCGCTCAAGAGAGGCATGTTTGCAGGAGTGAACACTAGGAGCGTCTACAGAAGCGCTCGCCAAGAGCGTCCATAGAGCACCTAAGACGAGCATCCGCAGGAGCACTCACTGGGAACGTCCACAAAAGCACTCGCCAGGAGCATCCACAGGAGCACTCAACTCGAGCGGCTACAGGAACGCTCACTGGGAGCGTCCATAGGGGCACTCAACTGGAGTGCCCATGGGAGTGTCCATATGGGCGCTCAACTGGAGTGCCCGTGGGAGCACTCACTCAGAGCGTTCGCGAGAGTGCTCAAGAGCTCCCAACTTTAGCGCTTGGCAAGGTGGAGCGATTGGAAAAGTTTAGCGCTTATCAAGAGCACTCGACAAGGTTTTTCAAGAGGTGTGTTTTGATGTGCAGTTCCACAGACGGCGTGTTCGATAGAAGTTCTTGGAAGCTGGAGATGACGTGCACTCATGAGAGGTGCATTTGGCAGTTGGTCAAGGAGTTTGGAAAAAGCATCAAGGTTCGCTCAAAAGGGTGTTCTTTAGGAAGGTGGCTTTGGGGGAAGTACCTTCTAGGAAGCATGATTCGTTTCCATAGAGAGTTTGGAAGGTAGCGCTCAGTTGCACATGAAGTACATTTTCGATAAGTAATGATGGAAGGTGATAAGAGGTGCGTTTTCGACAAGTGCTGACGACTCTAAGAGGTGCATTTTCGGCAAGTGCTGACAGAAGGCCCAGTAGGGGTGCGTTTTCGGTAAGGGTTGACGGAGCACCTAGGAGAGGTGCATTTCGGCAAGTGCTGATAGAGCGCTCGACTAGGTGCATTTCGGCAAGTGCTGATAGAGAGCTCAGCAAGGTGCATTTTAGCAGGTGTTGATGAAGTGCTCGATAAGGTGCATTTCGAAAAGTGTTGACGGTCATTCAGATTAGTGTCTGGGGGTGCGTTCCGTGGAAGCGCTCCAAACCAGTGTGACCAAGAAGGCATGTTCTAGTTGAGCATCTGTGGAGGGGTGTTCAGCAATGCATGTAGAAGTGTGTCCGCAGGGAGGCAATCTGTAGTGCATTTCCAGATGAGACGATGAAGGACGTTTCTGATGGATGGAGTAGAGGCTCATGGAAAAGTCTTTGGGTTGTTTGGAAAAACTCCTAATTCAGAGCGGTGCAACAACGTTGGGTATTCTTGAGAAGATCTGCAAGTGGTGGTTCTCTTGGCAGAGTCATTCTGGGAGTAAAAGTGGCAGCAGAGAAATCAGTGACATGTGTGTTTCGCATCTCAGTAGTTAGCCAAAGTGGAAATTCGTAGTGCAGCAAGGAGGCTGACTTTGGTAGGTCAAGTGGTAGCTTGGTAAGGTGGCTCAAAAGAGGAGTTCGGCAGCAACGTTGGGACGTAGCGACAGAGCGATGAAGTGAGCTACAACAGGTTGCGTTAGATGGACGGATGCAACCTGTGGCTGAGACTTGGTATGGTTTTAGTGAGGAGCGGACGTGCGGATACGATGGTGACAGCTAGATGGTTGGATTTGGTTGTATCATGTGAGCATAGCTGGTTTTGGCTAGCTCTCAGATGAGTTGCCGGTTTGTGGCACCCTCCATTGTTGTAACAAGTCTTATCATATTATACATGGGTATTAGGATTCGTCAGACTTAGCGTGGGTCGCCCACATACATTTATCTCTTTGTTGTATTTGGCTTACTTGTACTGTAGGAAGTGCATTGTTGTAAAAATAGCGAAGCATGGAGATAAATGTTAGTAGAAGTACTTCCACAAGTTTGGGGTTAGGCGTAGTCTGCTGGAGTGCGCTCAGGCTGGACACACCCCTCAGATGCTTCTAGGTGGTGCCGCACACCACAATGAACCCTAGAAAAAGGTGTCGCGGTTGTGGCTTTGACAGGTAGTATCAGAGCTGTGATCTTGGAGATGGTCTTCACCACTCTTATGTTGAAGAGGTGGTATCAAGGTTGATCAAAGCTGAATAATTTGGAGGAGTTCTTGGTTTTCAGTAGCAGAGAAGTTCGTCACCACTTAGGAAAAGGTGGCTCTGCAAATTCGCAGTTGGACAAAGAGATGGGGGTCTTCGATTCATTTTTGCAGTTGAGTTGGCTCTTCATCGTTGCTTGAATACGGATGGTCTTAGAGTTGGTTTTGCGGTGAAGGTTATTTCATTGCGGCAGGTCGATGGCACATTGATGGCATGTGCTATGCGTGTTGCGGTTTGTTGGTACATTGATGGTGTGTGCTATGCATGTGGAAGGTTGTTGGTAGATGGCAGCATTTCAATAAAAATTGGCTAAGTCAGGTGGCTTGGCTAGAACCTTCAGAAGTGCCGAGATATGGCGAATGGTGTGGATGGAGGAAGTGTGTTGTAGAACGAAAGGAAAGGTTCTTTATGGTGTGATGCAGTGAAACATCGTGACTTGGTTACAGGAGATGTGCGTTCATGGGGTGTGCTCAGCAATGCTCCCAGACAATGCGCTCAGAGGTATCCTAGACAGCACGCTCAGCAGGCACAAGGTGGTGCACTCATAAGTGCGGTCAATAGGGGTGCCCAGGAAGTGCACTCTGTAGGGCGTAAAAGGAGGTGTGCTCAGCAGGCTAAGTGTTTCTTGGCCAACTTAGTAAGTCCTATAGATGGGTGCTGCGAGAAACAAAAGAACTGTGATTCATTTTCGTATTCGCTTGGGGCAGGGATCCTTAGCAAAGTTTTGAGGTGAAGTGTTCAACTTTTCCTTACGTTCGGCGAGGTTGCTTAGCAAATGCGCCAAGTAGAAGCGTCCAAAAGTGCACTCTGTAGGGCGTAAAAGGAGGTGTGCTCAGCAGGCTAAGTGTTTCTTGGCCAACTTAGTAAGTCCTATAGATGGGTGCTGCGAGAAACAAAAGAACTGTGATTCATTTTCGTATTCGCTTGGGGCAGGGATCCTTAGCAAAGTTTTGAGGTGAAGTGTTCAACTTTTCCTTACGTTCGGCGAGGTTGCATGGAGGAATGAAGAGTAGAAGTTTTGCACACTGATCTTGCGGTTCATCTCATAAAGGACGGATTGGTTGGGAGTCATGACCCAGCCAACTCTTTTGTGGGGGTTAACATGGACAGACGCATGATGAGGTTGCAGTGCTAAAATGATTTGGTTGATGTGAAAACTTGGACGAGTTACGATAGGTAGTGGCGGCTACGCCAATGTCATGAACAATGTATGTTCTTGGTGGAATTGTCAAGGAAGACAACAATTTAAGTGGGGGATAATGTCACAGCCATGTCGGTAGCGAAGGTGGGTTTCCTCGCCATTTGGGTGAAACACTCATTGGACCAAATGAAGGTGGGCACTTGGTCAAGAAAATAGCTAAGCGTTGAGCTTCATGATGGTCAAGGGCACCATTCGGTATCTTGGTGGGTTGTTGGGTGGGGGCGTCGGTCAAACAACGCCCACGTTGGCTAAGTGGACTAAGTGGGCCAAGAGCACTAAGTTCACTAAGTGGGACAAGAAGTGCGCTAAAGGTGCTAAAGTCGCTAAGTGGGCCGACGGCTAAAGGGTCCACATGAGAAGTCATCTAAGTGTATAGATTGGAAAACGGAAGAAGCCAAAAGGAATCAAGTGGGAGGTAGCAAAGAGAGAGTCACTTTGGAGTAGCGCTCCCTTAGGGGAGGCGCTCTACGCTCAAGAGAGGCACGTACGTAGTAGTGCACACTAGGAGCATCTACAGGAGCACTCACCAATAGCATCTGCAAGAGCACCCGCAGGAGCGTCCACATAGAGCCCAAGATGAGCACCTACAGGAGTGCTCACTTTAGCGCTCGGCAAGGTGGAGAACTTGAAAAAGTTTAGCGCTCAACAGGAGCGCTCAGAAAGGTTTTTTAGGAGGCGCATTTTGATGTGTGCTTCCACAAACCGTGTGTTTGGCAGACGGCCTTGGAAGCTAGAGACGACATGTGCTCATGAGAGGTGTGTTTGGTAGTTGGTTAAGGAGTTTGGCAGAAACGTCAAGGTTCTCTTAGAAAGGCATTGTGTAGGAAGGTGGCTTCAGGGGAAGTACCTTCCAGAAAGCATGATTCGTTTCCATAGAGAATTTGGAAGGAAGTGCTTAGTTGCACATGAAGTGCGTTTTTGGCAAGTGCTGAAGAAAGGCACTAAGAGGTGCATTTTCGGCAAGTGCTAACGAAAGGCGCTAAGAGGTGCATTTTCAGCAAGTGTTGACGGAAGGCCCAGTAGGGGTGCATTTTTGGAAAGTGCTAACAGAGAGCTCAGCAAGGTGTATTTTGGCAGGGGTTGACAAAGCACTTGGTAAGGTGCGTTTCGGAAAGTATTGATGAGCATTCAGATATGTATCCGGGGGTGCATTCCATGGAAGTGCTCCAAACCAATGTGCCCAAGAAGGCACGTTCCAATTGAGCGTCCATGGAGGGGTGTTCAGTGATGCGTTTAGAAGTGCATTCGCAGGGAGGTAATTTATAGTGCGTTTCTAGATGAGACGACGATGGAATTTTCACATGGACGGAGTAGAGGCTCATGGAAGAGTCTTCGGGGTGTTTAGAAAAATTCCTAAGCTAGAGTGGTGCAGCATCATTGGGTATTCTTGAGAAGATTTGCAAGCGGTGGTAGCTCTTGGCAAAGTCATTATAGGAGTAGTAGTGGTAGCAGAGGCATCAATGATAGGTGTGTTCCGCATCTCAGTAGTTATCCAAAGTGGCTAAGTCATAGTGCAGCGAGGAGGCTAACTTCGGTAGGTCAAGCGGTAGCTTAGCAAGGTGGCTCAGTAGAGGATTTCGGCAGCAGCGTTGGGATGCAACACAGAGCAATGAAGTGAGCTACAACAGGTTGCGTTAGACAGATGGATGCAGCTTTTGGATGAGACTTGGCATGGTCTTAGAGAAGAGTGGATGTGCGGATACGACGGTGACAACCAGATGACTGGATTTGGTTGTGTCACATGAGCATAGATGGTTTTGGTTAGCTCTCGAATGAGTTGCCAGTTTGAGGCACCCTCCGTTGTTGTAAGAAGTCTTATCATATTATACATGGGTATTAGGCTCCATCAGATTTAGGGCAGGTCACCCACATACATTTATCTCTTTGTTGTATTTGGCTTACTTGTACTGTAGGTAGTGCATTGTTGTAAAAATAGGTAAGTATGGAGATGAATGTTAGCAGAAGTACTTTCATAGGTTTGGGGTTAGGCATAGTCCACTAGAGTGCGCTCAGGCTGGCTGTTCCCCTGAGATGCTTCCAGGCGGATGCACACACCACAACGAGCCCTAGAAAAAGGTGTCGTGCTTGTGGCTATGACAGGTGGTATCTATCGGAGAAAACCCACCAACAAAGATTCGTCGACAAGGGTCCTCACTCTGTCGATGCTCGACCAACACGATATCCTTGAGCACCAACCTAGATAAGGTTTATTCTTCCCAGCAACATCCGCAGAGCGGACAAAGTCTCACATGATATGTTCAAGGGAGAGCTCTCAGAAATCGAGTTTTTGACAGTGAGGGAAGCAGGATATGGGATCCAATGGGAAAACGACATAACTTAAGAGATCCAGAGAGATGCAGTCGACAACAACTCATTTCTGTAACCACATAATGAATCACACATTCATCACAGTATCTCTATTAAGAATCTCAGTTCATAATGCAACAGCAATATACCATTATTTTAAACAGATCAACATCATTATAGCAGAAATAGAATAACCCATAGCAACATCATAACAAATCACAACATCGTAACAGATCTAAATCATCACAGCATCGTAACAAGGCAGATAACAACATAGAGAGCACAAAAGACAATATTATGCATCAAGTGTCATATATATTAACTTTGCACAAAATATCCAAAGCAGGACAATTCTCTCCAAAACCGGAGGCTGAATACATTAGGAAAACCCCAAAGAAATCACAGATACAACAGGAAATTCTTCAGAAACCAGATCACTTTAGACCTCATGCGATTATTATCCTATGATGAGATTATGTTAGCATGTCCTCTCTGTTATAGCGTATTTCACCACACTAGGTGAATCACACATTGTATGGCCTTCCCCTGTCCCGCTGCAGATTCATTAGCCCCTATGGACCACTTTTTGTCTTTTGATGTGTCCTTGATCATCCCTAAAAACATAAGAAAAGTGATATACGCGGCTTTTTCCCTGATAACCACGTACATACGCGGATATTCCCTCTATAGTCGCGTACATCAGGATGTTTACATAATCCAAATCCTTTTGGAGCGTTCCTTGACTTGGATCCGACTCATATGACTCCTGGCCTTCCATATGCCTTGAGATCGCACGGATTCGACCTTTCAGTATCCCTTTGAAAAGCTATATAAGGAACCCATTGAGACATTGAAAGCATAAGAGAGAATTGAGAGTAACAAAACTATAGTCCATTGTTGCCAGAACTTATGCTTGAGTCTGCATCCCTTTGTCCCTTGGAGCACTGTTGTGTTCTTCCCAAGCTTTCCTTTTGCTAGTAAGCTTGCTATCGAAGTGATGGAGGATTGAGGTGGTGGAGGCCCAAGTGGGGGATTCAGTTTCTCCAGTTCGCAGATGTGCCGTCAGAGGTTGTCACTTGTAATCTCTGATTCATATTAATCGAAATATCTTTTCCTGTCCAGTAATGTGTATTTGAATGAATATTGTATCTATTGGAATATGTCAAATGCTTTTACATTATTGATTATATATGCTAGAATAGATCTAACACCATGAAATATAGTATGCTTGTATTGTTTACTTATTGTTGAGGAAGTATTACATCAATTCAAGCTGAAGATTGGAAATCTCAACGGGGATCTACTTCAACCGTCCGGAATAAGGTACGAGGTTCGATCCTTTAGTGTTAGATATTTTATTTCTATTGCATATCAGGAAAGATTGATTTCTGGAGTCTAGCTGTCTATTGTGGTACCCCAAGCCATAGGAATTTCTCTCCGTAACACTCTCTTGTCATATCCCCCCTTGATTACAAAACTAAATCTATAAATAGGCTTGCACCTTTACATTGAGGGTCCACTTCTAACTAACTTACAACCGCTAATGACATTAGAGGAAATTTAGGGTCTAAAATGGGCCTTATAAGAAAATGCACCAATAATAAGTTCTTGTGAGTTGGAATTCAAGAGCCAATAGAATTCCAATAAAATGAGTCAACCATAATGGTTGAATTGACATATTTGTCTTAAAAAAAATACTTTTTTTTTTCGTATTTTCGACATATCTCCCTATTTTTTTACTCAAATTTCGATCGGGAGAGCTCGTTGGATGCAGAATTTGATTTTGCATCCAACGAGTACCCACACTGCATACTTTTGATGGACCCCGCTACCCCAAAAACAAGAAATACCTGAAAAACGTGATGATGATGTCATCATCACGTTTTTCAGGTATTTCTTGTTTTTGGGGTAGCGGGGTCCATCAAAATTATGCAGTGTGGGTACTCGTTGGATGCAAGATCAAATTCTGCATCCAATGAGCTCTCCCGGTTGAAATTTGAGTAAAACAATTGGGAGATATGTCGAAAATACGAACACAAAAAGTAGTTTTTTTCTTTTTTCCTCCAAAATTAATAAATATTATTTTATTATTTTAACTATTATTTTTTTATTTTTTTTATTTTCCTTAGGAGGCCCATTTTAGACCTCAAAATTCCTCTAATTCCTATTGCGACAAAACTTGGTCAAAAAATATATAAATTATTTGAATCGGTTATTCTTCTGCCCATCGCGCTGATATTGCCTTGCGCAGTACCACGTGAGCTTGCGCAACTGCTGCAATGTTGCACAACTCACTTACCAAAACCCCTGCCAACAGTATCAAAGTTGCGATCTTGGATATGGATCTTCACCACTCTTCAGTTGAAGAGGTGGTATCAGGGCCGATCAGAGCTGAAGACTTTGGATTTCTTAGTTTTCTGCAGCAGAGAAGTTCGTCACCACTTGGGAAAAGGTGGCTTTGCAAATTTGTAGTTTGACGAAGATATGGGGGTCTTGGAGTCATTTTTGCAGTTGAGTTGGCTCTTCATCATTGCTTGAAGATGGATGGTCTTGGAGTTGGTTTTGCGGTGAAGGTTCTTTCATTGTGGCAAGTTGATGGCACATTGATGGTGTGTGCTATGCATGTTCTGGTTTGATGCCACATTGATGGTGTGTGCTATGCGTGTTGTGGTTTGATGGCACATTGATGGTGTGTGCTATGCGTGCGGAAGGTTGCTTGTAGATGGCAGAATTTCGACAAAAATTGGCTAAGTCAAGTGGCTTAGCTAGAACCTTCAGAAGTGCTGAGATATGACGAACGGTGCGGATGGAGGAATTGTGTTGCAGAACGGAAGGCAAGGTTCTTTTTTGTGTGGTGCGATGAAGCATCGTGACTTGGTTGCAGGAGATGAGAATTCGTGGGGTGCACTCATCAATGCTCCCAGATAGTGCACTCAGAGGTATCCTAGAAAGTGCGCTCAGCAGGCACAAGGTGGTGCGCTCAGAAGTGTGGTCAATAGGGGGGGCCCAGGCCCGTGCACACAGTTGTGCATTCAGTAGTGTCCTCGGTAGGATGCTGAGCAAGTGCGAGCCAAGTAGGGGCATCCAAAATTGCACTTCATAGGGCATGCAAGGAGGTGCGCTCAGCAGGATAAGTGTTTCTTGGCCAAGTTAGCAGGTCCTATAGATGGAGGCTACGGGAAACAAAATCCCTATGATTCATTTTCCTCTTTGCTTGGGACAGGGAGCCTTAGAGAAGTTTTGAGGTGAAGTGTTCAACTTTTCCTTACATTTGGCAAGGTTGCAGGGAGGACTGAAGAGTAGAGGTGTTGCAGACCAAGTTTGCGGTTCATCTCATAAAGGACCGATTGGTTGGGAGTCATGACCCAGCCAACTATTTAGTGGGGGTTCACATGGACAGACGCATAACGAGGTTGCAACGATGAAATGATTTGGTTGATGTGATAGCTTGGATGATTTGCGGTAGGTAGTGTTGGCTGCGATAACATCATGAAGAATGTACATTATTGACAGTGTTGCCGAGGATGAAAAAGTTTCAGTGGGGAATAATGTCACGGCCATGTCTGAAGTGAAGGTGGGGTTCCTCACCACTTGGGTGAAACACCCGTTGGAACAAATGGAGGTGGGCACTTGGTCAAGAAAATGGCTAAGTGTTGAGCTTCGCGGTGATTAGGGGCACCATTCGATAGCTTGGTGGGTTCCTAGGTGGGGGAGTCGGTCAAATGATGCCCACATTGGCTAAGTGTGCTAAGTGGGCCAAGAAGTGTGGTAAAGGTGCTAAAGTCACTAAGTGGGCCGATGGCTAAAGGGTCCACATGAGAAGGTGTTTGAGTGTATAAATTGGCAAATGGAAGAAGCCAAAAGGAATCAAGTGGAAGATAGCAAAGAGAGAGTCACTTTGGAGTAGTGCTCCCTTAAGGGAGGCACTCTACGCTCAAGAGAGGCGCATATGTAGGAGTGCACGCTAGGAGCGTCAGCAAGAGCACTCTCTAGGAGCATCCGCAAGAGCGCCCGTAGGAGCATCCATAGGAGTGCTCACTAGGAGCATCTATAGGAGCACTCACCAACAACTTAGGCAAGAGCGCTCAATTGGAGAGCCCATAGGAGCGCTCTCTAGGAGAATTCGTAGGAGCACTCAACTCGAGCGCCCATAGGAGCACTCAATGGGAGTGTCCAGAGGACCACTCTCTAGGAGCACTCAGGAGTGCCCAGCTTTAGTGCTCAGCAAGGTCAAGCGCTCGTCAAAGTTTAGCGCTCAACAGGAGTGCTTGGCAAGGTTTTTCAGGATGTGTGTTTTGACATGCGCTTCCGCAGACGACGTGTTCGGCAGACAACCTTGGAAGCTGGAGACAATGTGCACTCATGAGAGGTGCGTTTGGAAGTTGGTCAAGGAGTTTGGCAGAAGTGTAAAGGTTCGCTCAGAAAGGCATTCCGTAGCAAGGTGGCTTTAGGGGAAGTACCTTCTAGGAAGCATGATTTGTTTCCATAGAGCGTTTAGAAGGTAGGGCTCAGTTGCACATGAAGTTCATTTTTGGCACGTGCTAACGGAAGGCCCAGCAGGGGTGCATTTTCGGAAAGGGTTGATGGAGCGCCTTGCATAGGTGCGTTTTAGCAAGTGCTGATGGAGTGCTCGTCTAGGTGCGTTTCGGCAAGTGCTGATGGAGAGCTCAGCAAGGTGCGTTTTGGAAGGTATTGACGGATCACTCGGCAAGGTGCATTTCAACAAGTATTGATGAGCGTTTAGATATGCATCCGGGGGTGCATTCCATGGAAGCTCTCCAAACCAGTGTGCCCAAGAAGGCATGTTCCAGTTAAGTGTTCACGGAGGGGTGTTCAGCGATGCATTTAGAAGTGCGTCCGTAGGGAGGAAATATATAGTGTGTTTCCAGATGAGACGGTGATGGACATTTCGGATGGATGAACAGAGGCTCATGGCAGAGTCTTTGGGGTGTTTGGAAAAATGCCCAAGCCAGAGTGCTGCAGTAGCATTAGGTATTCTTGAGAAGATCCACAAGTGTTGGAATCTCTTGGTGGAGTTGTTCTCAGAGTAGTAGTGGCAGCAGAGGCATCGGTGACAGGTGTGTTCCGCATCTTAGCAGTTAGCCAAAGTGGCTCAATCGTAGTGTAGCGAGGAGGTTGACTTTGGCAGGTCAAGCGGTAGCTTGGAAATGTGGCTCAGCAAAGGAGTTTAGTAGCAGCATTGGGATGCAGCGACAAAGCGATGAAGTGAGCTACAACAGGTTGCGTTAGACAGATGGATGTAGCTCGCGGATGAGACTTGGCATGGTCTTAGCGAGGAGTGGACGTATGGATACAATGGTGATAGCTAAATGGTTGAATTTGGTTGTATCACATGAGCATAGCCGGTTTTGGCTAGCTCTCAGATGAGTTGCTAGTTTGTGGCACCCTCTGTTGTTGTAACAATTCTTATCATATTATACATGGATATTAGGCTCCGTCAGATTCAAGGTGGGTCACCCACATACATTTATCTCTTTGTTGTATTTGGCTTACTTGTACTATAGGAAGTGCATTGTTGTAAAAATAGATAAGTATGGATATGAATGTTAGAATAAGTACTTCTACAAGTTTGGGGTTAGGCATAGTCTGTTGGAGTGCACTGAGTCTAGACACTCCCCTGAGACACTTCTAGGTGGTGTCGCACACCAAAACGGACCCTAGAAAAAGGTGTTGCGGTTGTGGCTGTGACAGGTGGCATCATAGTTGCGATCTTGGAGATGGATCTTCACCACTCTTCCATTGAAGAGGTAGTATCAGGGCTGACCAGAGCTGAAGACTTTGGAGGAGTTCTTGGTTTTCTGCAGCATAGAAGTTCGTCACCGCTTGGGAAAAAGTGGCTTTGCAGATTTGCAGTTGGATGAAGAGATGGGGGTCTTGGAGTCATTTTTGCAGTTGAGCTGGCTCTTCATCGTTTCTTGAATACGGGTGGTCTTGGAATTGGTTTTGCGGTGAAGGTGCTTTCATTGCGGTAGGTTGATGGCACATTCATGGCATGTGCTATGTGTGTTGTGGTTTGTTGGAACATTGATGGCGTGTGCTATGCGTTTGGAAGGTTGTTGGTAGATGGCAGCATTTCAACAAAAATTGGCTAAGTCAGGTGGCTTGGCTAGACCCTTCAAAAGTGTCAAGATATGACGAACGGTGCAGATGGAGGAAGTGTGTTGTAGAACAGAAGGCAAGGTGCTTTTTGGTGTGGTGTGGTGAAGTATCGTGACTTGGTTGCAGGAGATGAGCATTCGTGGGGTGCACTCAACAATGCTCCCAAACAATGCGCTCAAAGGTGTCCTGGACATTGTGCTTAGCAGGCACAAGGTGGTGCACTCAGAAGTGTGGTCAATAAGGGGAACCTAGGCAGTGCACTCAGTGGTGCATTTAGCAGTGTGCTCAGCAGGATGATTAGGAAGTGCGCCAAGTAGGGGCATCTAGAAGTGTGCTCCGCAGAGCGTGCAAGGAGGTGCATTCAGCAAGATAAGTGCTTCTTGACCAAGTTACCAAGTTCTATAGATGGAGGTTGAGGGAGATGGAAGCACTATGATTCATTTTCATCTTCGCTTGGGGAAAGGAGCCTTAGGTAAGTTTTGAGGTGAAATGTTCAACTTTGACCTGCATTCAGCAAGGTTTGCATGGAGGACTAAAGAGTAGAGGTGTTGCGGACTGAGTTTGTAGTTCATCTCATAAAGGACTGATTGGTTGGGAGTCATGACCCAACCAACTCTTTTGTGGGGGTTAACATGGAAAGACGCATGATGAGGTTACAGTGCTGAAACAATTTGGTTGATGCGACATCTTAGATGAGTTGTAGTTGCGCCAACGTCATGAACAACGTACATTCTTGACAGCGTTGCCGAGGACAAAAACAGTTTAAGTGGTGGAGAATGTCATGACCATGTCAGCAGCGAAGGTGGGGTTCCTCACCACTTGGTTTAAACGCCTGTTGGACCAAACGGAGGTGGGAACTTGGTCAAGAAAATGACTAGGTGTTGAGCTTCATTGCAGTCAGGGGCACCATTCGACAGCTTGGTGGGTTGTTGGGTGGGGGCATTGGTTAAAAGGCGCCCACGTTGGCTAAGTGGGCCAAGAGCGCTAAGTGCAGTAAGTGGGCCAAGAAGTGTGCTAAAGGTGCTAAAGTCACTAAGTGGGCCGAGAGCACTAAGTGCGCTAAGTGGGCCAAGAAGTGTGTTAAAGGTGCTAAAGTCACTAAGTGGGCCAATGGCTAAAGGGTCCACATGAGAAGGAGTCTAAGTTTATAAATTGGGAATCAAGTGGAATCAAGTGGATGGTGGCAAAGAGAGAGTCACTTTGGAGTAGCACTCAACAGAGGCGCGTCTACAAGACTGTACACTGGGATCATCCGCTTGAGTGCTGGCCAGGAGCGTCTACAAGAGCACCCACAGGAGAATCCATAGAGTGTCCGCAGGAGCATTCACTGGGAGCATCCACAGGAGGGCTCACTGGGAGCGTCCGCAGGAGCGCTCGCCAGGAGTGTCTATAGTAGCACTCAACTGGAGTGCCCACAGGAGTTCTCACTAGGAGCATCTGCAAGAGCACTCGCTAGGAGCATTTGCAAAAGCGCTCAACTGGAGCACTCACAAGAGCGCTCATAGGAGCATTCGTCGAAGCACTCAGGAGTGCCCAACTTTAGCGCTCGGTAAGGTGAACGGCTAGACAAAGTTTAGCGCTCAACAAGAGCACTTGACAAGGTTTTTTCGAAGGCACATTTTGACATGTGATTCCGTAGATGGTGTGTTTGACAGACGGTCTTGGAAGCTGGAGACGACGTGCGCTTTTGAGAGGTGCGTTTGGTAGTTGGTCAAGGAGTTTGGCAGAAGCATCAAGGTTCACTCATAAATGCGTTCTGCAGGATTTTTGGCTTCAGAGGAAGTACCTTCCAGGAAGCATGATTCATTTCCATAGAGCGTTTGGAAGGAAATGCTCAGTTGCACATGAAGTGCATTTTCGACAAGTGCTAATGGAAGGCGCTAAGAGGTGTGTTTTCGGCAAGTGCTGACGGAAGGTGCTAAGAGGTACGCTTTCGGCAAGTGCTGACGGAAGGCCTAGGAGAGGTGCGTTTCGGCAAGGGTTGATAGAGTGCCCAGGAGAGGTGCGTTTTGGCAAGTGCTGATGGAGCGCTCGACTAGGTTCATTTCTGCAAGTGCTGACGTAGAGCTCAGCAAGGTGCGTTTTGGCAGGTGTTGATGGAGCACTCATAAAGGTGTGTTTTGGCAAGTATTTATGGGTGTTTAGATATGTGTCCAAGGGTGCATTTTGTGGAAGTGCTCCAAACCAATGTTCCCAAGAAGGCACGTTTGAGTTGAGCATCCACAGAGGGGTCTTCAGCGATGCATTCAGAAGTGCATCCACAGGAAGGCAATCTGTAGTGTGTTTCTAGATGAGACGGTGATGGACGTTTCAGATGGATGGAGTAGAGGCTCATGGAAGAGTCTTCGGGGTGTTTGGAAAAACTCCTAAGTTGGAGTGGTGCAGTAATGTTGGGTATTCATGAGAATATCCGTAAGTGGTGGAAGATCTTGGTTGAGTCATTTTGGGAGTAGCAGTGGCAGCAGAGGCATCGATGACAGGTGTGTTTCGCATCTCAGTAGTTAGCCAAATTGGCTAAGTTGTAGTGCAGCGAGGAGACTAACTTCGATAGCTCAAGCGATAGCTTGGCAAGGTGGCTCAGCAAAGTATTTCAATAGTAGGGTTGGGACGTAGCGATAGAGCAATGAAGTAGGCTACATCATGTTGCATTAGAAGAACAGATGCAGCTTGTGGATGAGACTTGGCATGGTCTTAGTGAGGAGCGGACGTGTGGATACGATGGTGACAGCTAGATGGTTGGATTTGGTTGTATCACGTAAGCATATCCAGTTTTGGCTAGATCTCGGATGAGTTGTCGGTTTATGGCACCCTCCATTGTTGTAACAAGTCTTATCATATTATACATGGGTATTAGGTTCCGTCAGATTCAAGGTGGGCTGCCCACATACATTTATCTCTTAGTTGTATTTGGCTTACTTGTACTGTAGGAAGTGCATTGTTGTAAAAATAGATAAGTATGGAGATAAATGTTAGCAGATGTACTTCTGCAGGTTTGGGGTTCAGTGTAGTCCGCTGGAGTGCGCTCAGGCTGGCCATGCCCCTGAGATGCTTCCAGGTGGTGTCGCACACCACAACAGACCCTAGAAAAAGGTGTCGCGGTTGTGGATGTGACAGGTAAGGGGTTAGAGGTCAGTAAATTGACTGCAGTCATTATTTTTCATGTAATGTACACATAGTCTATCCTTACATTAATAAACAAGATTTTTATAATAGGTTGACTTTTTTTTGGTGTGGTTAACATGTCTGATAACTGGTATTCTCCCTATATTTGATCATATGGTTGGTTGAAATTCCTACCAAAAAATATATACTTTGAACTTCTTTGTTTTATTCTAAAAATATGTACATTGAATTTCTTTGTATTCAGTCATTTGGTTGGTTAAAAGGCTTGCCACAAAATCTGTATGTTAAACTTCTTTGTTTATTATTGAAATTTGGAAGGGACTTTCAACTCACCTACAAAATTCTCCTTTGTTGAAGTATGTAAGTTCTTCCAACTACACATAATCTCTCTCTCTCTCTCTCTCTCTCTCTCTCACACACACACACACACACACACACACACATCCCTATGTCTCCCACTACCACTAAAACCTCCCCTCCTCTCTCTCTCTCTCTCAATATTCCCCCTAACACATACTAACCCCCCCTCTTCCCAATAACTCTTATTAACCCCCCATCCTCTTTCACCTCTCTCTCTCCCCTGCTCTTCTCCATTACCTCTCCCTCTCTCTCTAACCCAAACACCTACACTCCACACCTATAACTTGTAAAACCCTGGTTTCGACCCCTTGGTATTGAATTGTACATGATGTAAATATTTTTATTTGATCATGGTGTGGAGCTCAAGGAAAAGGCCCCACCATCAATTTATTGTATTAGGTTTCAGTAATTAAAATCGATGTCAAAGGTATTTCGTGCTATCCAGGCACATTATAATGTTGGACATCATATAAATATGTAATTAATAAAAATACCCACAACTAGCTATGTCAATGCAACATTAAAGAGATGGGGGCATTATTTCATAAGGAATAAGGGAGGGGAAATATTCAAACCCTTGAGCCAATGGGGGAAATCCAAATGTCCAGGGGAAGACCATAAAATGTCAACTACTCATTTTTTCTTTTTTACCCAGACATCCAGAAGGTTGAGTTAGTTAATGCATGGGGATGGGAAGAGTATGCGAGTTAAATTCGAATTGGGAAGCCACTCATTTTTGGGGAAATGTGTTTTTGACTTCTTGGGCAAGTAAATTCTTGGAAATACATACCCATCTCATTATTCATCCATCTATTTTTCTCTCTCACGTAGTTGGAGCTCCTCTATGTTTTCCTTCATGATTTTAACAGTTTGTTACATTTTCTCCAGGGCTGGGTAGTCTTTTTTGAAATGCTCAGTGGCTAGGATCTTCCTTTCACATTTTTGTGGTTGTTTCCTCATTCCATGGCTGGGAAAATCCGTTTTTGTTATTTTTCAGTGAATGGACAAAGGAGAACCCCATTTTGGGGGTTTAAAGAGGGTGCTTCCCCTTTTCTCACGTAGCTAGAGTTTATTAAGTGCTTCCCTCATGTTTTTATGTTGTTTCCTAATTTTTCTCCATGCCCCAAAACTTGTTTTTCTGAAGCTCAGTGGCTGGGAAGGTAGACCCATGAATTGGGTGTGAATAGAGGTCGTTTTTGCCTCTGTGAATACATTGAACATTTCCTGAAATGTTTTGATCACTTGGGTCATTTTTCCCCATTAGCCATTCTAGATTTCGGTTCCCAAGACATTTTTCTCCATACCTGAAACTTGTATTCTGTTGTGAAGTGCATCCTTGTGTTGCATTGGATGAGTAAGTCCAAGGAACCCATCTGTTAGTGGAATGACTGTGTTTGGATGAGATTATTGGCTTCACTGTGGGTGTCTAGTCTTGCTATGTGTAAGTCTGTGTTCCCTAGTTCCTTGTGGAAAATCATGCCCAGCTTGGGGGTGACATTGATACTGAGAGATTGATGAGCACACTAGGCTATGGTTGGGTGGAACACTGCAGCAACATAGCTAGTCGCGGGGAAGCTTCTTCTCAAGATAAGTATTTTCCTACTTAACTCTGCAACTGTATTTTCTTTGTAAATTATCATGAACATGTTGACTGCTTGAACATGATGAATGTTGCTTGTTTTATGAGTTATGAATAACATGAATGTGTTGAACGAATGATGTTGCTTCTGCTGTGTATTTACATGTATTTTGCATCTGTGTATGTATTTTATGTTCAATGCATTTTATATTAAGTTCATGGGGCTAGATTTCCCATTTGATAGCAGCAACAGCTTAGGTCGTGTCCTCTCCATCGTTGGGATGAGGGAAGGGGATGTAACAGTGTGGTATTAGAGAAGGGTTACAACATTGGGCATCAATGGACCAACATGAAAAACTGACAAAGGAAAAATCACCCTCTATGTCCAACAAAAAAAGAAGCAGACAAAATAATTTCCAAAATATTTCTAAGTGTTGGACTGTTTACTATGTCAACTAAGTTAGTTGAGTTGAGCCGACACATGTCAGCTAAGTTAGCTGAGTCGGGCCGATGAATCTTGCAACGAATGTGTCGGCGTGAAAGGCTAAGTTGAGCAGAAAAAGAAGGAAGCAAAAGAAATTTTTTTGAAAATTTTTGAAGTGTTTGGAAAATGTGCATGTCGGCTCAGTTGGCTGAGTTTCGTCGATACGTGTTAGTTGAAATTCCTGAGTGGTGTCGATGGCATCGGCATGAAAGGATGGATGGAGACGATGAGAAGAGGAAAAAAAAAATTCTTCAGAAAAAAATTTAAGTGTTGAAAAATCGGTAGAATTCGCTGAGTTTTTCTGATACGTCGGCTGTGTTGGCTGAGTTTCGCCGACAAAATTGCACCGATACGTCGGTTGTGTTGACTGAGTTTCTCCAACACACATCAAGTGAAAAGGGTGTTTCGTCGATGACAGAGAAAATATCAAAAAAATTTCAAAATTTTCCTAAGTATGGACATGTCGAGCAAACTTGGGAAGTTTAGCTGATACATGTCGGGCGAAAGGGATGAGTTTCGTCGATGCGTGTCGGGTGGAAATGCTAAATTTCGTCGATACGGGTAGGGTGGAAAAGTGGAGTCTCACTGATACGTGTCGGGTGTAATAGTGGAGTTTTTTCGATACATGTCAGGTGAACTCGATGAGTTTTCCTGACACGTCAGAAAAGTTCTGTTTGTTTTCCCAATCGGAACAAAAGGGAAAGTTTGTCGATGTGTCGGAAGAAAAATCGGAGTTTTACCAACACGTCGGGAGCAAAGGCGGAGTTTTTTCGATCGAGAGGAAATGACGAGTTTTTTCGACATGTCGGAAGGAAAAGGTGAGTTGAGCCAACATGTCGAAAATCTTCGGTGAGTTTGTCGATTGGAGTAAAATGGAAAATTCGTTGAAACAAATAATTTTAATAGGTTTTCAGTGGGAGTTGAAGGTGCTAGAAAGTTGAAAAATGGCAGTGAGTTCATGCAGCAGTGAGTTGAAAATACCCCCTTGACCCTCATCATCCCTTTGAGACAGTCGTTGTTGCAGAAAGAAAATTGCAGTAGGAAGGAATGCTAATTAGCATAATCGATAAACTTAGCGAACCCAATAAAATGCACCTTGAATGTTCATTCCTGCAAGAAGCAATTGGTAAGTCATCTTTGAATTTCTGAGGTTGTCTAACAAATGATGTTGTTAAGACATTTTCCAGAGTCATAGTGCATATTAAAAAGTTGATCTTGGTCCAATCAAGAAGGTGAAAGAATATCAACACCAAGAAAATTAACAACATGGATGATGCACAAGATCCCTGTGGACACGTGAAAGATGCTATGGGGAAAATTCAAGAGATCCATAAGAGAGCAGAAAGCCAATCCAATGTTGGATATGTGGAGGACCCCATTTACGTAGGAGTTATCAACACGGGGAAGGGTATGTAAGTCCAGCTCATAATATCCAAGAACGTGAAACTAGAGCTGTTGGGAAGAGGGAACATGAGAGTTCCCCAGATGCTGCAACTACCATAAGAAGCCTAAGGGTAGAGTTGCAGGGTTGCAAAGAAGAAAATAAAAGGCTAGTCAAGGCTCTAGTAGATAAAAACCAGTTGACTACAACCATGGTACAAAGTTTGGCAGATCTCCAAAGGCAGATAAAATCTGGGCATTAGTTAACAAAGATAGAAGGGAGTGGGAGAAATTCCCACGAGGATAATGAGAAGCTTAACCCAAAGAAGAAAGGTTTTAAACCTTCTCACCTCTTGAAGCAACAAAGGCAGCCATCACAAGCTATGATTGAGCCAGCTAGAGTGACAAGGAAAAAGCCAAAGGAACCACTTAAATGTTAGGGATGTGAAGAACCCCATCTGCGCAAGAATTGACCACTTGAGAATAGGAATGAGGGTCAAGTCCCTAGCACCAAAGAAGATGAAACTGTGGGTCAGGAAGCAGGGACCATTCCTAAAATTTGTGCAGTGTTAGAAGACCACTAGGCAGGTCACAACTCAACTGTGGTGGAAGTTGAGGATGGTATTTCTGAATAGATTGTTTCTATTTTCATTGACCCTAGATCGACTCAAAGCTATATCACTCCTGGACTTGTTAAAAAGTGCACTTTGAAGAAGTCAAATCATAGAAGAACATGGTTAGTATAACTAGCCACTGGAACTAAGAAAAAGGTCAATGAGGTGGTAAGGGAATTCCCATTGGTTATGGATGGCTTAATCACTAGTGCATATTTGTATGATGCCACTTGAGTCCTATGATATACTAATTGGAATGGATTGGTTGGAAGCACATAGAGCAAATTTATTTTGTTACAACAAGACTTTTGAGTGCTTGGATGAAGAAAGAAACCTAAGGGTTGTGAAAGGATTTCCAAAAGTGATCTCTAGAAGGCAGTCTTCAACAATACAACTGAAGAAGTTTTATGGGAAATGTTGTAGAATGTATGCAGCTCATGATTTGGAGGCAGCAGAGAATGATACTCCTAGGTTGGAGGGTTTTCATGTCCTACAAGAATTTAGGAATTTTTTTCTTGATGAAATTCCAAAGCTTCGTCCAAAGGGGGACATTGATTTCATAACTAAACTTGTGCCTAGAGTAGCATCAATGTCCAAGAAACCCTGTAGGATGAGCATACCAGAAATGCCAGAGCTGAAGATGCAGCTACAAGAGTTGTGGGAAAGTAGGTATATCAGGAAAAGTGTCTCCTTAGGGATCACCACTCCTATTTATGAAAAATAAAGATGATACACTATGGTTGTGTATTGATTACAGACAGTTGAGCAAAGTCACTGAGAGGAACACATATCCTTGTCCTAGAATGGATGAACTCTTTGATCAAATGAGAGGAGCAAAGGTGTTTTCCAAGATTGACTTAAGGTCTGGTGACCAGCAGGTAAGGATCAAGGATGAAGATGTTCATAAGACAACCTTCAGAGCAAGGTATGGATCTTATAAGTTTGTAGTGGTACCATTTGGGTTCATAAATGCACCAACTAAGTTTATATGCCTCATGGATAATGTTTTCAGCATGAACTTGGGCAAGTTTGTTCTTGTTTTCCTTGATGACATTCTTACTTATTCAAAGGATGAGGAAAAACATGTGGAACAGTTGAGGCTAACTTTGAAATTGCTCAACAAGCATCAAATGTATGCAAAGTTGAGAAACTATGACTTTTATGAAGATATAATTCATTATTTGGGTCAAATTATCTCATATAAAGGAATATATGTAGACCCTAAAAAGATTGAGGCCATGAGGAGTTGGCCTGCACCTAGAAAGTTAACAGATGTAAGATATTTTGTGGGAATTGTTGGATATTGCAGGAGGTTCACTGAAGGATATTCTGTAGGTAAAGCTGAGTCGATGTATAGGCTAAGGAAGCCTGCATGTGAACTTGTAATTCCATGAGGAAATGGCCCTTCTTGAAGACTATGGGTATAATGACCTGAGTAGAGTAGTATGGTTGTAACCACTGAAACCAAGGCAGGAAATTGCCATGTGCTATGAGAAGGATCTCATGACGGAAATCTAACTTCTGAACATAATAGATTTTGAACTTCATATTTTAAATTTTGTCGTTGATTGCTAATTTAATATTATCAACTGTTTGGCTGATCTAAAATGGTGTCAAGATGACATGTGTATGTGAATGTGCAAGGTTTGGGAAGCATGTGTAAGTCAGGGATGAGTACTCCCACTTGCAAAAGCCAAACAATATGAGTATGACCTCATGGTTGCAAAAATCTGATTTTCTGTGGGAAGTAGAATTGTGAATTCCGATTTTGATTTGACTAGCAATGTTATTGATCATTTGATAATTCGAAATTTATCCATGCATGAAATAGATTGGAAAATGTATGATTGAAATTTTTATGATGACATCTCATGAGAAATGAATGCTAGTATGTAATGCAGGTGAGATGATGGTGGTCCTCCCTTGGAGTACATAGCTTCTTGGGAGGATGTGTTTGAGAAAGATGGCTCCTCTGGAAGGATGTACTTGGGTACATAGCTTCCACCCCCCCTACCAGCTAGGCACTGGTATGCATCACTGGGGACACCCACGGTGTAAGACATCAGGTTAGACTTCGTTCCACACCCATTCATGTCGTAAGGGGACTATCACGAGAGTGGGGGCTCCGTGAAAAGAATAACCCCTAGGTATTATGGTGTCTGGAAATGAAGAACCTGAGCATTCACAAGAACTTAGAGGAGGTGCTAGGACCTTAATCTAGAGCTATCATCAAGCGCCCAAGGAGGTGTTAGGCTCTGAAGAGGGGCTGACCAGATCTCGATTAAGAGATGCTATATAGATAAGTATTTGATTTACTTAGAAAATCTTTGTTGATTTTCAGTAAATCCACATATGCATATGATGCGACAAGGATTTTGGGAAATATTATTAAAGGTTGCATCTTATAGAAATGAATCTGGAAAGTGAGTTGATTCATTTTTATATCTGGAAAGGAAGTGCCTAAGCTTGGCGAGCACTGGAGGAGGTGCTAGGCTCTTAAGCCGGAGCTGCCATTAAGCACCTAAAGAGGCATTAGGCTCTGGAGTAGAGTTACCCAATCTTAGTTGAGAGATGTGACATGGATAATTCCTGAGCATTGGTAAGCACTGGGAGGAGGTGTTAAGCCTTAAGCAGAGATTCCATAAAGCACCCAGAGAGGTGTTAGGCTCTGGAGCAGGGCTACCAAATCTCGGCTGAGAGATGTTATATAGATAAGCAGTTGGTTTACTTATCAAACTTGTGTTACTGTTGATTTTATGTAAATATACATGAGCATATGATGCAACCATGGTTTTGAAAATTTTGTTATATATTGCACCTTATAGGAATGAATTTGACATGTGAATTAATTTGTTGTGGTGTCCGGAAAGGAAGCATCGATCTTGGTGGGAACCTAGAGAGAGTGTTAGGCTCTGAAGCAGAGCTGTCAGATCTTGGTTAAAAGATATTTTTAGGTGATCTGAGGCTTATAGAGGCTTGGCTACCATTTTAATGCACACCCTTGCGTGGGATGGGGAAGTTTTTGTGGGTGCCATGGTTGTATAAAGCCAAGTTGAATACCTGTGGAACCAAAAGAAGACACTTATGCAGATAAGTATTTGGTTTACTTGGAAACTTAATTTTTATTTTATGTCAATATACATGTGCACACTATTCATCTATGGTTTTTGAAAAATCTTATGAATATGACAGGAGAATTGACTCATTGCTTGGGGCTTGAGCATAGGTATTTCTAGTTTCCAAAGACATTGGAAATGTTCCAAGCCAAGGAGAAGGATTTTCCAAGACCCAGAAAAATATCCTGTGGTGTGTACTGATGCATGAAATCAAGGACTTAGAGGAGTTCGTATACAAGATAACCATGTAGTGGAACCAAGGAGGAGTTCCAGATCATGCCATTGGACAGGTAAAGGTGCAGAGGTAGCTCTATAGTCCTGAAGAGGCTACATGGGAGCTGGAGGATGCCATGTGATTGGCACATCCATTTTTGTTCAATTTTGAAGAGCACTGGGGTAGTGCCAGTATAACCTTTTGTTCAATTTTGTATAGCACTGAGGTAGTTCCAGGGTAGCATTTTTGTTCAGTTTTGATGAGCACTGAGGACAATTTTGTTGAGGGGGGGGGGTGGGTGGGGGGATGTAACACCTCATTTTCAACCCCCTGGTATTGAATTGCACATGATGTAAATATTATTATTTAATCATGGTGTGGAGCTCAAGGAAAATGCCCCACCATCAATTTAGTGTTTTACATTTTGACAATTAAAATCGATGTTGAAGGTATTTCATGCTAGCCAGGCACATTATAATGTTGTACATCATGTAAATATGCAATTAATAAAAATACCCACAAATTGGGTGTGAATAGAGGTCGTTTTTTCCTTTGTGAAGCCATTAAACGTTTCCTGAAACATTTTGATCACTTGGGTCATTTTCCCCCATTAGCCATTCTAGATTTCGGTTCCTAGGAAATTTTTCTCCATACCTAGAACTTGTATTATGTTGTGAAGTGCATCCTTGTGTTTCCTTGGCTGATTAAGTCCAAGGAACCCATCTGTTAGTGGGATGACTATGTTTGGATGAGTTTATTGGCTTGACTATGGGTGTTTAGTATTCCTGTGTGTAAGTTTGTGTTCCCTAGTTCCTTGTGGAACCCATCTCGGGGGTGGCAGTGATGTTGAGAGATTGATGAGAACACTAGCCTATGTTTGGGTGGAACGTTGCAACAACATATCTAGTTACGGGGAAGCTTCTTATCAAGATAAGTATTCTTGTATTTGACTCTGCAACTATATTTGCTTTGTAAATTATCATGAACACGATGAATGTTTCTTGTTTTATGAATTATGAACAGCATGAATGTGTTGAACGTATGATGTTGCTTCCACTATTTATTTACATGTATTACGTATTTGTGTATGTATTTTATGATCAATGCATTTTATATTATGTTCATGGGGCTAGATTTCCTGTTTAATGGCAGCAACAGCTTAGGTCGCGTCATCTCCATCGCCGGGATGAGGGGAGGGGACGTGACATACCCCCCTTTCTCTTTAATCACCCTAAGTCCCCCCCAAACCCCAAATCCTACACACCCCCTCTCTCTCCCTCCCTGTTAACTCTTACTAGTCCCTTATCTAGTCTCTCTCACTCNGAGAGAGAGAGAGAGAGAGAGAGAGAGAGAGAGAGAGAGATCCCCCATCTTCTCCCCGCGGCGGTCAGTTGGTAAGCAATATCCTATCAAATCCATTCATATTGGAAAATACACTATGATACAAAAATGAGAAAATATGTTTCCCTATATTAAAGGGCCAAGGGGGATTAATTATTGCATCGAATAGGTGTATTCTACAGCCCAGTAGGGGATATATGTGTAACTCCTTCCGTGCTCATCCTAGAGTTGACACGTGTCCTTTATAAAAATAATAAAATATTATTAAAAATAACATGTCGACTTAAATTAAATTTAAATTATTTATAATTGCATATATATATAACAACATAAATTAGATAAACTAAAACCATAAACATTGGATTACACATTTCCTAAAATTTCCACTCTAAAAAAGGATTTGCACCTTGAGAGATTTTATCCCTCTCAGTACCTGGTAGATCCCCTTTTAGATGGATCTATGCTGGTATTATACGACAATACAAATGTTTATGCTATATTTTATTACATTTCATGTAGAAGCATTGGACGAGAGACAGAGGAAAAATCCTGTAAATATAATTGTTATGATGATATCTTGAGTATTAATTAATGTCTTAGATGGGATGTAATAAAAAGGAAAACTTTGTAAAAGTTATCACTTTAGTAGTCCAAGAACTCTGTTGCATGGATAATAATAATAATAATATGAAGTAAAAACATTATTCCATGTTTATGGACTCAAGTCCATCTAGACATATTAGCGTTAATGTTTTATACTCTCGATTCAATCCTTGGAATCATGCACAAAAGTTATCACACTATATTGTAATGGTTTTGTTCTACATAATAAGTATTACATGTCATGTATTACAATACGAGAGCCATGAGGTGAGAATGTTCATGTGGTAAGATCTTTAAATAACTCTAGCCCATAAATCTTATACAAGGAGATGTAATAGTTGCTAATTTCTTAGTTGATAATGATTTTGACTATAGGTATTTCCAACTTGAGGGAAATTTTTAACTAAACATAATTGCATTAAAGTGGAAAAAGATGCCATTATAAAAATATGTCAAACATATTTAAACATATTTCTTAAATTTTATTCATAATTTTACATGTAAATTATAGTCATTTTTTCAAAATAAATTATTTGATAAAAATAATAATGTGTGAACAACCATAAGGAAACATCAACCCACTAAGAATAAGCCTCACAAATATGGATATTACCCATCATATCATATTGAAAATAGATGTTTGCAAAAAATATTTAAAGATTATATGCTCCAATTAATTCATCCACATTAATATGTTTTAATATATATGGGTTTGAATGATAAAGTGGTCATAGTTATTAGTTTTTATTAAAATCAACTTTGTTTTATTTAACTTAAAAAAGAGTAAAGAATACATAAAAGGTTTTTCTTATTTTGTTTTAGAAATTTTATCTTTATTCAAATTACTTATACAAAACTATTTTTTAAACTACAACGTATTATAACTATAATTAATAGTAAATACTTATACTAATAGATATTTTTACATTAATTAAAAATTATTATAACTTTTCAATTTTAATAAACATATCTCAATAAATAAATTAAATGGAGTAAGCTAGCTATGGAGCAATCCTCCCTCATCGGACGGAGGAGGAGCAAAGTTAACGTTGACTTTGCTCCTCCTCCGTCGGATGGAGGAAGGATTGCTCCATAGCTAGCTCACTCCAAATTAAATGCCTTTTAAAAAAATATAAAGATAAACGAATTTAGATAGTTATCAAAACCATATATTTACTTATTCTTATGTTTATTGTGCTTTGAAGTACCTAGTGGCACCTGGATCATTGGTTACACTCCACTAATTATTGAAATGTATGTGTACTGTAAATTTCCATGTGACCCAACGAAGGGACCTTTTTCCCTAGGCAATTTAATTAAAATACAATAAGTTAGTTTGCATATAGATTTTTAATGTAGCAATGCTAAATTGACTCACACTAAATTTGATTAAATTAAAATAATTTTTTTTGGTTTTGGTTTGTATTTTACGTGATAATATTGAATGAATGATGACCCATGGACACTTTGTTCGAAATGCAAAACTTTATGAGAACGCCTCTACTTAGTAGACTTCGAGTTTGATCGACCACTTAGATGCAACTAACACATGACTTAAAGTACAACCCTAGTAGTAGTGTTTGGGATCTTAATTGAATCAATTGGGAAATGCAGGCCATCCCATATGGGGTTAATGTTAAGGGTCCTTTGGTTATGCAAGAGTAGAGTTTAGAGTTTCTTTTCCTGTACACCTCGGAGAGTTGTTTGTCTTTTTTTTACCTTTGGTTATGTAAGAGTATAGTTTCTTTTCCTGTGGACCTCGGAGAGTTTGCTTGGTTTTTTTTTCTTTTTAAGTAAACTTTGGTTTTTTGTGTTTCATGAAATTAAAGACCATGTGTTTCAGTAGGCTCGAGTTTTCTATCGTTCCCTTCAAGTATTAATTGCTTAGTTAATATGCTTGTATTTGCTCCTCATAGACAATGGATACATGTAATATTAATTCTCTAAATTCACACTGTTATATGACATTGTTTATCTTTGCAACAAGGTTATTTCATGATGGTTCAATGGAGGTGTCAGCTTGGTAGCAAATCCTTCTCTTCATTTGGCTTGGATTATACAGTAAGCCTCGACCTCTGATCATTCAACACACAGTTCTCTCAATTATTCACTATCAATAAAGAGGACAATACTAGGTAATGGTTATGTTCAAAGAGGACAATACTAGGCAATGGCTATGTTCATATTATTGTTGATCCTCATTGATTATAGTTCATATTTGTTTGAACACATGGTTTCGTTTTATGGTTTAATTGATTTATGTTTAACAAAGGTGTAATCGGTAGTTAAATGTTCGCTTGACCGTGTCCATTCCCCAGACATTGGAATTTTCTAGGTCATTAACAATATCCCAAATCCATTGTCGAGCCAGCTCGTGGTTGATAGGACACATTTCTTGGTGAGTAGATCATTAGGGTTTTCGCAGATATGTCGAACCATCTTGTAACGTATTAATTATGAGGTGTGGGAGTTGAGTGGTTCTAAAGAGTCAATACATTTCTATCCGTCTTTGTTTCTCTTGCTTGATTCTAAGATAAGATTTTAGTTTCATTTATCTATTGCCAACATGTTGAATCCCCCATTGTTGGAGAATACGAGACCACCAGAGCACCATAGGAATCAAACATTGTTACCCCCTCTCTTTGCCATTTTTTGGTATCTACATTAGATGAGTTGGAGACAACTTTTCTCAGGGAGCATATATAGAAGGCGGATCATCTCCTTCATTATGTCCCAATTTCGTTGCTTAATCGTTGACAACATGATCCTATTGATTTCTTCCCTTGAGTGTCTTTAGAGACATATCAATGCATGCCCTACCCAATTCATTTATTCGATACACATAGAGTCATTATATTCTCTCCCTATCATGTTCCAACCCTATCTTTCTTATGGAAGGATGCATGGAATGTTAGCTTACTTCCCTTCATGCGTCCCATCTTAAGGTTCGAATGAACACCATTATTAAAATATAAATAAGGACACTTTAACAAAACTGAGGATCTAACCATATACACTCTTTTGATTTATAACAAACCCGCCATGGCTATGTAATTTTCAGGTAGTAAATTGCGCAATCCTTGAGTTTAAATGTATTTTGGGTCAGTAAACTGTGCAATCCTTGAGTTCAAGGCATATTTACCAAACTCATTTAATATGGTAATTCGTGAATTTGATCTATGTATCAAATTATTTGATTTGATCCGATTTGGTTCGTCATGTCCTTCCTGTTTTGAATGTACTCAAAATTAATGCCTCACTCACGGTATGACTTAGTTATAACTTGTATGGATTCTAGAACTGGAACTTAGTCATCCCACCACTACATATTTGTGTCCAGTAGACACATGTGCTTATGTTAGATATTTATTAATTCTACTCACTTCTGTGTTTGGAAATTTCATATTGTGATCTCCTACCTTTATAGTCATGCCTAGATATTTTCTCAAGGGTTGTGTCCAAGCTCTTATGCTAATTCAAGTCAATAGAACGAATCTATGGCAAGTTGAATGTCCTATGGAATTTATTTGAGGTTTCATTTCATTGGAAATGTGAACTAACATGGCTAGAAAAACCACTCACATGATGAACAAAACTACTAAGTTAGTATGCATAGGAATTCCATTGATTCGGATTAGTGTTCCAAATAGTTTGCGAAATGAGCCTTTGGAGTCACTGCTTCGTTCATCATACCTTGCATTTTTTAAGGAGTATTGGAAATATAGGGAATGCATGTGGAAGCCTCTATTTGAATGAGGGTATAGATTATACTCACGAATTTTACCGACTTGAAAATTTTCAATACGAATTATTTTCGAAATGAATTCGGTATTCGAAGGTAACTATGGTTCAAATTACAAAGTTAAAATGTATTTTCCGTCAGTAAACTGTGCATTCTTTAGGTGTTTGCAAAAAAGACCTATATTTTGAAGGGAAAATCTAGCTTCCTTTCCACCTACTAAGTGTGGAAAATAACGTCATAACCAAGTGTCAACTCAAGCCAGTGCATGAGCCCAGGGGGGAATATAACCTACACAATGCATTAATAAGGTAATAAAATACCCGGTGCATATAAACAAAACAAGATGTTTCCTCTTGGTCAATATAATATTTTCTCATCACTCTACAAATCGAGGGCAATGTTGTTCATTGTTTATGGTGTTTATTTTAAGAACACAATGCTCAAAGATCTAGATGCAAAACCCATTTCCTAGATCAGTAAATACACAAAGGTTCATTTGGTGCTGCATGGAGTGGTGTTGACATAGCTTATTGGTGATCCATTTCAATTCAAATACATAGATTCAGGTCAATCACTTGCTTGTACTATGTTAGAGGATGTAATCTCGTTATTTAGTCCATTCAATTAATCAGTTCTATAATTGGTTAGCTAGTATTGGCTAGAACCGTCAATTATGTAACACATAACTGTTGTACAGTAATAGATAAACAATTGAGCCATTCTTGGTTTTATACTCATTTTTTTTCCCTCTCCCCATATTATTAACATGGTATCAGAGCGATATGATAGATCTAAAAGAGGGATTAAACCCTAGGGAGTAGATCTTGTTTGGATATTCGGGCACTGTCATTTATAAGAAAAGTTTGTGAAGTCCGTCGAATTTGTTAAGATAAATCCTGTTGCATGCAAAGAGGTGCAACCATAACCTAGTCAAGAAAAACTCACAAGGGATAAGGCCTTATTAATCTTAGGACTAAGGCGTTACTTATCTCGACTGATACAAGAATTTATGTTGTAGGGATTTGCAACTATTTACCCTAATGTTTCTATCATAGAATGCATTGCGACCATTGAGAGAGTCCGAGTCTTTGTTATCATTACATATATTTCTGGAATCCATCCATTCATGAAGCTTTCTTTTTCTTGCAAATCTAATCCATGGCCAAATGTAGAGGACTTGTAGTTATCAATTTATTTCTTGCAGAATTCCATGCATTTTTTTATGCAACCTACCCACTACAATATTGGTAGGATATCTCAATGTCATGCAAACAATTACAGAATTTGGGAGAAAGATTCCATAAAATTGAAGGGCAGACTGAAGGGAATTCCTGATAACTTTGGTTTGTGCTGACAATAGCAAAAGAGAGAGGCCAAGGAAATTTCACTTCGGTCTAGGACGCCATTAATGAAGTTCCAGTGAATAACAAGAACCTGGTCATGATTAGTGTCAAACCTGACATTTATAGGGAGAAGGTGACAATTCTCACAAAGAATCCATCCATAACTCTGAGTGGTTCAGACACTATCAACACCATCATCACTTGGAATGATACTCAAAATCGAGTGGTGGGACATATAAATCTGCAACAGTGTATGTGTATGCTTCAAATTTCATAGCCAAATATATCACAGTCTAGAATTTATATGGTGCGATGTAGGAGAACAAGCCATGGTGCTGAAATTTATGAGTGATTAAGATGAGAGACAAAGACATCATTTTTGTGCATAATCAAGATATGAGGTTGTATTAGTATATTTGTTTCTTGTGAATGCATCAATATTTCCCCATGTGGCACAAGTAAATTATACATGTTGTACTTTGTCATCCTTACATTGTGTTAGTATGTCACCATGTTGGATTGATTTAGATAAACCTCGTAGATAGAGTACTTTCCTAACAAACTGAAAACCATTGTGGGTGGTACCTAGATGTTTTGGTAGATGTAAGCATGTCCATAGGGTTGTTTTTTTTTTTTGTTACTAGGGGAATCGACAACTGGGGATGGGATGGTACTCGCATGACACGGGGTCCAGGGATCCAATCCCGCTACCACTATACCCCTAGGTGCATCCACAGGGCCCGAGCCATGGAAGACGGGTAAATTTGGGGGGGATTTGAACACGAGGCCTTCCATTTACAACCAATTTCAACAATTCCACTTTACCCCTTGCTCTTCCCCCCACGGGCCTGTCCATAGGGTTGTTAGTAATTCAATCTATGTACCAATGTTTGGCCCAAAGGTACAGCTGGTTCCTTGTAGGTACATATATGACTGTAACATATCCAAATTTACGAAAAAAAATCAATATATGCCAATCTGTAATTTCTAGGAAGATAAATCCAAATTCATAAGAAGTTAAACTTCACGTTTTAACAGTTGTGACAACCAATAAAAATGTTTCTTAGGTATGACTGCAAGATATGAAGGATAAATTAGACTCATACAAACTTCAAAACTATGTTTAGTGTTTTAAACAAACTGTCCTTTTTGCGACAACATTTTGATGCAACGTAATGCTATAATGTCACTACTTACTTGTCATTAATGTTACTTTTATTTTCTGTCGGCTGAATTTGTTGTGGATGTTGTTTATGTTCTTGGCCTTTGACCCTACCTAGATGTTAGGAAAGGGGGGTCACAGGTCTTACTTAGATTTTTATGGCTAACGTAAAACCTATGTCTCCTTGTGCATGTGTTGATTTTGAAAAACTTACAACCACCTAGCTAAACAAAATACTAAGCTAGGTATACAATTCTTTCCTAAGCAAAGTCTAAGTACTTTCTCCTAGGGAAAGCAAGCTTACCGTAGACAAAAAATACAAGCACATTAGAAAGTATTATGGTCCTGAGCAAATAGAACCGTAGTGGATCTATGTGGTAATGGTGGTAAGAATTGACATCGCGTTGCATTAAAGAGCCCATGTGAATATTTACGGACTACAACTGGGAATGCATACTTTCCCACTCATAAACCCTTGGGTTTAATGAGCCTCAAAAATTGATGTCTATCTTGTCATGGATAGTTTGCATTTGCCATGTTTTTCCTTTGATTCTTGGCACGGATTCGACCCTCCTCTCTCTGCATTGTTATGTATTTACATGGTGTAAACACTAGTGTAGGAGCCCAAGTGCTCGACCCTTGACACCCTTCACCCTTGTCTGCATATTTGTTGTTCATTTGTGTGGCTCTGGTTATACACCGGTGACTAGATTCTTGATGCGAAGTTTGGCCTTGGTAAACTTTTCGATAGATAAGCTCTTTTGAAAAATAATTCTTCTTCTGTTAGTTACTTTTACGTTTCGATATAATGACTTCTTTCATGCTTATGTGTAGGAGGCTCTAGAGAACGGGTCGTTGCACTTATTTTGGTTAGACGTTGTGTGGATAAAGGGTTACAGTCTTGGTAAGACCTGTTACCTTGTTTTTTTGTTTCTACGTGACTTGTGGCACCGTGGTTTGACCTGGTTTTTCATGGCATGGACTGGGGATCATCTCTATGTTTTTCTTTTGTGAAAAGGGAAAATACTCCCATGGTTTTGATACCATGGCTTCTCTTAATTTTAAATTTTAAAACGGGTTCTTCCCTCAACCGTGAATCTTGGAGGGGTCTTTCTTGTTATATTTTTATTTATAAACTATGAGATCTTCACATAGCCTTGGAAACTAGATGTGGAAATGTACCAGCGTTGTTGTTTTTCCTTTAAATACAGAATGTCTAGTTCTATAACTATGGTTTTTCAAAGGAAATCCCATGGGGTTTTTCGTTGTGATTTCTCAGTCTATTTGTTTTCTAGTTTTTTACTCTGTAGGTTTTGTTGGTCAGTGAATATCTTGTGTAGGCTGAAAGGCCGATTGTAAAGCATTTCCAACACACGGTTATTTCAGTAGTCTGATAATTATGAAGTTAGGGTCATGAGGCCTTTTACTCTGTTTATAAATATATTAAAGTTTTGATTATAAACTCCAAGAGTAGAGCTCTGTCCAGAAAAACTATTGAGATGATTTTACCTAGTGTCGTAAGGCTTTTGTGTTGATAGTGGATGGATTGTTGGTTCCAAACTCTTGTTTAATGATTTAAGAGCATATTCTTTTTCTCCTCTGTAAATGTTTTGTTGTATATGTAAAAACTCTCGTAAGGGTTTTCGTAGTGTAGTTACACCATTGATTGGTTCTTGGATGTTGTTTTTTAGTTATAACTCTGTAGTTTATTTTCAAATAAACCCTTTTAAGGCTGTGAGGCCAAACATGGTTAATACAATAGTTAGAATATAATGATAAGGCTGAGGGGTCATTTCGTTGTTTTTCTTTCATTATTTGTTTTAATGCAGAGCAATGTTCTGTGTTAGTAATTAGCGGGATGTTTTCATTTCTACCAGTTACCTATAAGTAGATTTAGTCTTTCTTGTTTTGGTTGTAAGGTTTTTAACAGGTTTTGAACCCGTGGCCTATTTTAACCTTAGTATATTTAGGGTTTCGATGTTGGAGTTGTTATAGACTTATCTGAAACATAGCTTAACCTTTTAACTTACAGGTTTTAATGTTTTGTAAAGAGATAGTTTTATTAGTATAATTATTAGATGTATACAAATTTTACGATTTATAACCCGTAAGGTAGTATCGTAGGTTAATATGTAATTTTAACATATATATATATAGTCACGTAAATTTTAGATCAATTTTGTGAATATCTTGATTTGAATCCTAAATCCTAATTTAACTTCCGTACAAAGCTTGCTTTTCTAAAGGACTAGTGTATCTTGGAACTTAAGCTTACTTAGAACGAAATGGGAAGCTAGGGAGGAAAGAAAATATGTATAATATAAAAAATTAATCTGAAACTTAAAACTACTCAATTAGATTAGATGTAATGTATCTAGTATTCGATGAAAAGAAAGAAAAACACTGCTTGTTCATCAATGATTATCCTAATCATGGTCATCATGATTTATCCTGAATCATTGCAAGTAATAAACATCAGAAGATTGTTTATAATATGATGGAAAGAAAGCTACAGTTTTTCTTTTTTGCAGAGAAAATATATTACAGACAGTTACTACTAAACGCTCTGGTTACTAAACATACTTTATGAATGAAATATAGATATAGAATAAGATCATAGATAAATAACAAATAGTTAAAACCTGGATAATTTGCAGAAGGGGGACAAATACCCAAAGGAGGTCGTTCCACCCAACCATCTCCTGAAGCAGCTAATATTACTTGCTTAGGGCCCTCGAGCCTATTCATTGAACCACTAGGATGAATATTGTTGGATAATAGCACACACAGAACTCTCTGCAACTTAGTACTTAATAGCAGACTTAACTCAGCAATTTCACTTTAGCTATCCCCTCATCGAATTCCTTGTGTGCCTAACTTTTCAGTTTGCAGCAATCACAAGGTTCATTCACTTGGAAAAGACTGTAGTGAGCCTCCTACTCAATTCGATGGTATTTATAAGATTTCCTATGTCTTTGGGCCAGTTTTGAAAATGAATGAGCCATCTGCTCAGTTCCCCCTCTCAGGGAACATGACCACAATTTTAGGTATTTTGCTTCCTGCAACAGCTAGAAAGTGAAATGCTAGTGCTGCCAGTTGTCAACCATCATTCTACAGCTACTCATTCATCCTAGAGGGTTAGTGAACACTTTTTTAACAGTCTCCTTTGGATAGTTGTCTCTTCTATTTAATTATTAAAATAAATAAATATTCAATTACAATCATCCTTGACCAACTTGTCCATAAAAACTTTACAATAATTTTAACATAATTTTTTCTCAAATAAATTATATATATATATATATACAAATACAAAAATTGTCATTGTAACCCACCTAGAACTGAAAATTCCTTGACCAACTTGTCCATAAAAACTTTACAATAATTTTAACATAATTTTTTCTCAAATAAATAATATATATATATTATATATATTATTTATTTGAGAAAAAATTATGTTAAAATTATTGGAAAGTTTTTATGGACAAGTTGGTCAAGGAATTTTCAGTTCTAGGTGGGTTACAATGACAATTTTTGTATTTGCATCAGAAATGATGCATGAAGATTGTAATGGTTATAATGTAATTGAGAATATGTTGTAATGAGGTGCATGATTGATTGTAATCGACACCTCCAAGTTTTCTAGTTTTTGGTCCAAGTTGTAATGCCTTTTCATGTGTACTCGTATGATGAAATCCCAAAGATGAAGAATGAACCATTGTTAGAAGTGAACAATAGTAACAAGGATAAGCAAGCCTAAAGAACCCGATGAAACATTGAAGAAGAAAAAAGTATGAAAATTTTGCAACATTGAAGAAGAAGAAAAAGAATAGAGTTTGTAGTAGGGTCATGAGAGTTAAAAACCATTTTTTTTTAAATTTTGTTAAATTCTTTTAAGCATCACTGAGACATAGACAAGCAAGAATTTGCATTCCATAATTTTTCTATTAGAGTATCACAATTAAGAAAGTAACTCTCAAGATTAAGAGGGAGTGTTAGAGGATGTAATAATTTTAGTTAGTCTATTCAATTAGTCGGTTAGCTGATATTGGCTAGAACTGTCAATTATGTAACATATATATACTATTGTAAAGTAATAGATAAACAATTCAGCCATTCATGGTTTAATACTAATTTGTTTCTCCTCTCCCCATATTATTAACAGACTATACTGTTGTTAGGGAATTTATCATATGGCTGGGGTTGAAGCCACCAACATACTAGGGGTTAACATACTGATATATAAATCTATGCAAGTATAAATATAAACATGAGTTCAAGGGTTAGAGGGTTCATATCATATGCACTGAAGGTTGATCCAATATTTCTCTTTATCCCTCCTCTTGCTCTCCAAAGGAAGAACCTGTAAAACAAATTCAAACCTTCCTCAAACTAATTTGACCACAAACAAGAAATCGATATTCAAGATAACTTGAAACCCTAATCTCATCAAAATCAAGATATGATCATAAACTGAGATATACACAGTGATTTATAAATGGAAGAACATCACATATTTATCAATTAATGGAAGAAGTACAAGCTATACATTCTCCTGATTCAAGGAACCTCATGAAACCTTCAATCTAGATCTCTTGCTTCTCTCCTCCAAGATTCTCAACCTCGAAGCTCTGCAACAACGGGTAAATGACAGCTAGGGCATCTAGGTTAGGGGGATGAGAGTCTAAATTTTTCTAGCATAACAATACCAAAGTCTAAGTCCCCTACATGGTCCCTTCTCCCTCTCTTATATAAAAAACTGAAGAGTTAGGGTTGAGGATAGGGAAGTTACAACTGAGGAAGTAGTTCTTGTTGGGCCTAGGGAAAGGGAAGTAGAATTCACTTAGAATTATGCTTAACTATGAAAAGGAATGATAGAAAGAGGAGGAAGGATCCATGACAGAAGAAAGGAAGAGTAGATGAAGGAAAAGAAGGAAAAATATGTGTGACAAAAGCAAAGAAAGAAGGAGTTAAGGAGAGGAACAGTTCAATAGGAAACTGTGAAAGCTGTGACAACAGGAAGATGCATGGAAATAGGAAGATGAGTGATAGAAGGAAGGAATGCAATAAGGAAAGTTGCAATGAAATAATAGTACCAGAAGGCGTGCATCGGTACAATGGCTGGAAAATAACAGTAAGGCATAATGGATAGAAAGCGATAGTTGGGAAGATCATGGGTAGAGGTTGGCTAGAGCTGGAGAAAGCCATACGTATGAAGGTATCTTTGTAATTCAGGTCATTAGTGCCTATTATCATGCGTTGCTAGAATAGGAAAGAAAACCTATTGGATAAATGTAGAAATTCAGCTGAGAAAGCGATAGGTAAAGAGTCAATAAAAGGAGGAACCCAAGCTGTATGTGGGGTAGATCCTCGGCTCTTAGCTCCTTCTTTGTAGATTCTCCACTATTACATTTTTAGCCTCTCTAATGTTGTCTATTAGTTTTTTCTAAGTGCATATAGTTGAAGAATATACACTTGAGTGTGCAGAAGTGTAGAAGAAGTTGAGTCGATTCAGGTTGCACGCGGATTGTTAGTAGAGCCAAGTAGGGAAGGAGTAGAAGAGAATATCAAAGAGCATGAGATGAAGAAAGAGTCTAAATAGATAAATAAGAAGATATAGAACATATTATTTATCTTAGTGCATAGACAAAATGTGCATACATTTCTCATGCCAGATGAAGAGGACCTTTGTGGTTTTTCCCGGATGGGTTTCCACATTATATCCTGTGTATATTTGTGAATGTTGAATGTGCTTGAGTCACTTGTATAGATGTTTCTTTGAATGAATGTTTGTATATTTTCTTATGAATGAATAGATGCATATCAGTTGCAATGTTATACGTTGAATACATTTATGTTGCATCGGGGCTGTCATTATATTAGTTGCAAAGGAAGAGTTGTGTTGCGGTCTAACTGTTCATAGTAAGCATAAGTAATCCACCCATGGGATTTGGTCAAGTGCCTTGGTAAACAACCAAGGGACCAGAAATCCCCCACCCAACTACAGAAACTTGGTTATGGTAGTTACCCATAGAAAGATATCTTGGGTGACACTACTTCTGTATCGTAGGTGTCGTCGACTGAGCCTTTCTCTTTCAGGTTGATATCTGGGGAATTTTTGCGCTAAGAAAAAGGTACTGAACCTGGGTTGAAGGGAAGCAGGATGAAAATCCAAAAAATGGTTCTGTTGTTGGGACCAGAATATTTCTGCAGTATTATGGGAATATCGCACGACGTGTAGGAAGTTGACAGGTCATGTAGAAATAATAGATCAATGCTATGTGCAATGATGCTAAAAAGAAGCACATGAAATAGATCTTGCTACTAATAATTCTCACAAGCATACACAGGAAAATAGAGAGAAGAAAAGAGACTGTATCACATGAATGAAGAGATGAATATTGGTGTGTATTATTCCATTGAATAATTATGAATAATAGTGTACATAAATAGTGCTTCCCTCATGGGAAAGTCGAATTGTATGGAAACAACTCATAAAGCTCAAAAAGGCTGACTTACCAAAATATAGCAAACCCCCATAGGCGGATAAAGCACTTGCTAAATCTATCAAGGACCTCACGAGTTGGAAAAATCATGAGTGAGTTGTCAAGGATATGGAAATAACATGCTAATCCTAGAAAATGGAGAAAAAATAATGGACGATGGGTTGGAAACAAAAGCTCCCAGTTTCCTAGTTGACTGGCTTTTATAGAAAAGCAAGAAAAAGCAGAAAAAAACAGAATCTGCTATAAAGTCCTGTATACTAATTCTGGATCAACCCAGAATCAGAAATAAATCATTCCTAGGATATATATGGCATGTATTGACTTTAAGGTGCAAGTGGATGCCAACTAATTAAGCTAGTGGGTGAATAATTAATCAAATAATGATTAATTATTTTATCCTAAGTTGTGAGTGGGTTTAATATATTCCAACACCCCCCTATAAGTCTGACTGTATGATGGTATGACAAAAAATATGGATGCATATAGGGCCCAGCAACAAGGCTATGGTCACCCTTTAACAATTATTATGTCCAGAAAAGTGAGGAAAGAGGCAAAACCACACGGGGAAAATCCTCCCTCAAGACAGGACAAGGCACAAAATTTGAAATATGTCTTCAACATATCCTTATATTCACTTGAATCAGCTGAGTGAACTACTTCTGGATGGAGGACTTGTTGAAGAAATCATGAACTCCATGATCATGTGCTGTAGTGTAGAACCTGCAAGAAGGAAGAGGAGAGACTCCTTGTATCTCATCATCTGATGAAGTAGGAGAATTATCTGAATGCTTCTTGCTGCTGTCAAACTCTGATCTACAAACATAATCTGAAATGGAAAAGAGATCTGTGCATACTCCTTCCCAAAGAGTACAAAAAAAGGCAATTTATTTCACACCCAATTCCTTGAATAGCTGCAAAATTGTGATGTGAATCACATGTCAATATTCCAATCTGATGTAGCACATGTATAGACCTGATATGAGGCTGATACAACACTGATATATCAGAAACATTAGTATATGGAACAGCAAGGACAAGGGCTTCAGTGGCTCCATGAGGATATAGGGCTAGACTCGGAAAATTATGAACAACTGAGGAAAACTGATAGGTGTAAAAATCTGAATGATGGATGGGATTAAGATCTGAACAATAAGTGTTTAGAACAGATACAAATATTTTTAATATCAGTCCAAATATTACTAAGGAAATGGATAACCATCCAATGAAATATAGGAAAGACTTCAAACCATGTAAGATAAATATCATTGCATAAGAGACCAATGAGGAATCAACTAGTGATCTTGGGATTTGTATAGTCTTTGGATTATTCAGAGGTATGGTAGATGGTATGGATGGTGGTATTATATGTGTCATGACATGCATATCAGCCTGCAAACAATATTCTAAATCAGATATACAAGCTTGTGAGGAAGAGCTGCTCAAAGGTAAGTCAATATCTAGTGAAAAAACACAATTTTTGGGAGATGAATCTAGTAGACTGAGAGGAGGATCATAAAAGAAAGGTTCTGATATTTATGATTCTGATATATCAGAGGATAAATCTATATCAGAGACATGAGAAAAGGAGAGAACTCTGGAACTCAAATCATAAGTTATATCACCTTGGAACTACGCAGTATGACATTGTTTTGAGGAATCAGCAGGCTTCTCTAGTTCATCTGGAACTTCGATATTGTGATTCTCAAGAAGCTGAGACATGATGTCCATATTATTCTTGAAACACTTCTTCTCTGAATTAAAACCCTTGCTGCAATAAGAACACTTGGATGTGCTCCCTTTTTTCTTAACTTTCTTCATTAAATCTTCATATGAATCTTCATCTTCACTTTCTGACTTTGGCTTCTTCACAATTTGCTTCTCTTTTGATTTGAATTTCTTGTTTCCTTGAACCAAGAGAGCATTATCCTTACCCTTTGGAGAATTAAGGACACCCATATGGATCAATTTATCTTTCTCCTTTGTTAGTGAATCAAGAAAAAAATTTAAAGAAGGCATTTTCCACTTAGGAACAGCAAGCCTAGTTGCATGAAAAGTAGACACAAAAATTGAGTAATCATGACCCAATTTTGAAAGAATGGAAAGGATTAATTGATCATATTCATTCTCAATCCCACATTTATTGAGAATTAGAACAAGTGACTTGAACTTGGTGAAGAAACCCTCAAGAGATTCAAAATTGCTTGGACTCAGTGAGAATAACTCAATCTCCAATTGATGCGCTCTTAGCTCATCTTGAACTCCAAAGAGAGACTCCAATTGATGCGCTCTTAGCTCATCTTGAACTCCAAAGAGAGACTCCAATTGAGTCCATACTTGGTTTGGAGTGGTCAAACCATATAGATGAAAGAGTATATCAGGAGAAATAGAGAGGCAAATCAATACATAGGCTTCATCCAACCTATTATGCCACTTAGCTTTCGCAATCACAGCATTAGGATCATTCTCCAAAGCTAGTGTAACTGTATATAATCCTCTACTGCACAATAGAATGGAGATTTTGGATTTCCATTCGTGGTAGTTGAAGGAAGTAAGAATTATAGCTGATGAAGAATCCATATTGCTGAATTGATGTGCTCAAGAATAAAATCTCTGCAACCTACAAAACAAACTAGGAGAAAATCTTGAAGCTCTTCTTCAGAGAGGGATAGGAGACTGGAAGCGCTCCTCAACTCTGTAGAACTTGATCAACCTTATAGCTCTGATACCATGTAGAAATAATAGATCAATTCTATGTGCAATGATTCTAAAAAGAAGCACAGGAAATAGATCTTGCTACTAAGAATTCTCACAAGCATACACAGGAAAATAGAGAGAAGAAAAGAGACTGAATCACATGAATGAAGAGATGAATATTGGTGTGTATCCTTCCATTGAATAATTATGAATAATAGTGTACATAAATAGTGCTTCCCTCATGGGAAATTCAAATTGTATAGAAACAACTCATAAAGCTCAAAAAGGATGACTTACCAAAATATAGCAAACCCCCATAGGTGGATAAAGCACTTGCTAAATCTATCAAGGACCTCACGAGTTGAAGAAAGAATGAGTGAGTTGTCAAGGAGATGGAAATAACATGCTTATCCTAGAAAATGGAGAAAAACTAATGGAGGATGGGTTGGAAACAAAAGCTCCCAGTTTCCTAGTTGACTAGCTTTTATAGAAAAGCAGGAAAAAGCAGAAAAAGAAAAAAAAAAGCAGAATCTGCCATAAAGTCCTGTATACTAATTCTGGATCAACCCAGAATCAGAAATAAATCATTCCTAGGATATAGATGGCATGTATTGACTTTAAGGTGCAAGTGGATGCCAACTAATTAAGCTAGTGGGTGAATAATTAATCAAATAATGATTAATTATTTTATCCTAAGTTGTGAGTGGGTTTAATATATTCCAACAGGTCATACTCCATTTCAGTTGGTGTATGGGAAAGAAGTTTTCATTCCTATGGAGTACATTGTACCGAGATTAAGATTTTTCACGGTCACTAAAATGATAGATGTTGATGCTGTGGAAGATAGGTTACTTCAACTAGTACAGTTAGAGGAAGAACGTTTTGTTGCAGGATTTCACCAAAACGTGGAAAAGGAAAGATAGAAGGTATGGCATGATCGACACATTAAGAGCAAGTAGTTTCAAGTTGGAGGACTTGCTCTAATGTATGACAACAACTTTTTCAAGCATCCAAGAAAGCTAAAAACACACTTGTTAGGATCATATGTTGTCAAAGAGATCACTAATGAAGGAGTAGTGAAGTTAGAAAAATTAGATGGGACAGAGGATAGAGGGCTCATCAATGGGAGTCGATTGAAACCATATTTTGATAGCTGCGAATTGGTCGCATAAAAAATAATAATAAAATAAAAAGAGAAAAGAAAAGAAAGAATGAACCAAAATATATGATTGCTGACTGCTAGCCTTTCGCAGTAAGAATTGGAGTTTTGTAGGCTTTGCGCTAGGAAAAGGTAATTTTTTTGAAAGCGAAGACACTTAGTCTTTCACAATAACAGAACCCTGTTGAAGGAGAAATGCAAGTCACAAGGAGTGTAACATTGTCACATAAGATACTGGAATATTGGATGTGACAAGTTGGAGGTCATTAATTCGACGAATCTCGAGAAGAATTTGGCGGCATGCTTTGTAAAGTCGAGAGAAGATGACGACGTATTTTTAAAAGTCACTTCAATCATAATTATAATGACGCCATAGCGTAAAGGGGTGACACAGTTGGAAGTGTTCACATGATGAATACGAGAGGTGATCCACATGATGGGTTGTGTTTGGCATTATTCCACTCGATGGCTACACATGTGAAGATTTGAAAGACTGAGTGACTAGGTATTTCCCCTATTTTACCTCGCTTTCAAATGAGTCTAATATATCGCAACAATGCGTTGTTGACTACAACACCCAAGGACGAAGTAAAATTGTCGTAGAATTATGGTTACTTTGAGTTTTAGTGTCGTTTCCCTCACGGGATCCATGAGTGAAGCGGTGATAGCTGTCATGGTTGAGGAAAATGTTGTTGGATATGTTCCACCACAAGAACAGAGGTGATTGGAAGCTGAGTTAGTTCTAGTCCTCCTTTCCCTAACGATACGAACTATCCTACCAGGGTTGGCAATAAGGAAGTGTTTTATTTCCCGCAAGAGAATTATTATCTCAGCATTGTTGATAAAGAACCAAGAAGTAGAAGTTAGAATTCAAGGGCCAAAGGACATCCCACCAAAGCCACCAGATAGAGTTGTGGAACAATTCTCTAGAGTGCATAGTATCCATTGCTAGATCCCTTCGATCTGAACTAGTGTTTGGATAATGACAAACAGAGACAAAGGCCACCATCATCACCATCATCTCTACGAAAGGCTCAAAACATACTAGGTGATGATGCTTTAAAGAAAAATATGAACTGATAGATTCCAACAAGGGAAGGTAGGACATCGACAAGATGGTTTACTTTACCAACAGTAGAGCAAAGGAAACGCCTGGACACTGAATTTCCTTACCGACTACTGTGAGCTCTAAGGTTTATACCGATGTTGCATACTCATCCAATGATTACAAAGAGAAAGATTCTAAAGAGAAAGAAGGAAAAACATGGGATGAGTTGGCAGCTTAAGCTAGAAATGTAGATAAGACGAATCATAGATGTTGATGAGTTTTCCCATCTCATCCATCCTACTGTTCTAAAATAGTAACTTTATCAGATAGAAGAAAAAACCAAAGTAGTAGCAGAAGCTAGAAAGAACATAGAGGAAAGAAGGCAAGCAACAATGGAAGCTCTGAAGAAGATAGAAGAAGCAGAAGCAATATGTGCTAAAGTTGTCGACCAAGTATATTAGGATTGGGTAGCACTCATTGATGATGCAAAATTAGAAAAATTTGCAGAAGAGCTGCACACAGTTGAATCAGAGGTAAACCACATGAAGAGCGAAATGAAGAAAATTCCCTTAACAGAAAAAATGTCCAAGGCAACAGAAATGAAAAAATTACAACAACAGGTCACAGTGTTGCACACACAACAACAACAATGCGCAGATAAGGTTGAAGAGCTGCAGGCCGAAGCTAATAAATTATAGGTATTCTTCATCTTGTAAATCGAAAGGTGCAAGAAAACGTTGCATTAGTAGAGAAGGAAATGCCGAAACATATCCATTTTGACCTGGTAGAGCAATTGAAAAAGATGGAGGAAGAAGTGTGGAAACTGACAGAGTTACGAAAATATTGTAACATTTTCAAGGAAAATTTGGTACAAGTCAAGAAATGGAGGAATAGATTTGCGTGGCTTGGGATTTGCCACAGGTGAGTGTTCAAGGTCTGTTGGGCCGAGGGAAAGGGAAGAATAAGTCACTTAGAATTATCCTTAAGTATGAAAAGGAACAACAAAAAGAGGAGGAAGGATCTATGACAGAGTCAGCGACTAAATAAAGGAAGAGAAGATGAAGGAAAATAAGGAAAAATATGTGCGACAGAAGCAGAAAAAGAAGGAGTTAAGAAAAGAAGCAGTTCAAGAGGAAACTTCAAAATCCATGACAACAAAAATATGTACGACAGTGGGAAGATGAATGACAAAAGGAAGGAGTGCGACAATGAAAGGTGCAATGGAGAAAACTTCATATGGCTTGGGGTAGACGACAACAAATAGTATGACACCAAAAATCAATCCATTTTCATATGCAATAGAGACAGACAAGGATAACATTAAGGGATAAACAACATACCTTATTTCAAATGGTTGTAGTGGATCATCATTGAGATTTTGAACCACACTTGCACCTACATTCCATTCTCAACAACAACGAAATAGACAAGCATGATAGATATTAAGTGTTAGGCCTAGTCTAGAATATATAAATCCAATATGTATAATTTAAAGCAACTACATCAATGGACAAGAATATTCATAGTTACACATATACAATGGACGAGAAATGGATATTTCTATTAATTATAAATAGAGATACAGGTGACAAATTATGTTGGTACCTCGTCAAAATCGAGAGACCGAGTCCTCCAACTAGTCCTCCACCACTTCAATCCTCCACATCAATGGAAAGCTCACAAGATAATGGCAAGCTTGGGAAGAGCATCAATGGCTGCTCAAAAGGACAAAGGGATGCAGACTCAAGTATGTATGAATGGGGCACAAATCCACTATAGTTTCCTTGCTCTCATAAGTTCCCTCCTTTAATGCATTCAAGAGGCTCAATATATAGCCCTTCAATAGGAAGTGCAGGGTCGAGTTGGAGCGTTTCCAGGCATATGGAAGGCCAATAGTCAATTTATTTGTGACTCATTGAGGAAAATTCCAAATATTTTATTTTTTGGGCACATTTTCCGATGTACGCAGGTCATAGTGGAGCAAGGTGCGTGTACACACGGTCTGTAGGGTGGCGACCTGCGTATACCAATAAATAGGGATTTTTAAGGGATCTCTTGGATCATCAAAGTTTATTTTGAGCACAGGGGGTCCAAAAAATCTGCATAGGGACATGGAAGACCATAAAAAAATAATCTACCAAGTGTGTTAAAATCATCTATAACATACCTAGTCGAGCAATTGAAGAAGACAGAGGAAGAAGTACAGTAGGAAGCCAACAGAGTAACAAAAATCTTGCAACATTTTCAAGGAAAAGATGGTACAAGTCAAGAAATGGAGGAATATATTTGCGTGGATTGGGACGAGCCATAGGTGAGTGTTGGGGGCCTATTGGGCCTAGGGAAAGGGAAGTGTAATTGGCTTAGAATTCTACATAAGTATGAAAAGGAATGATAGAAAGAGAAAGAAGGAGCTGCAACAGAGTCAACGACAGAAGAAAGGAAGATCAGATGAAGGAAAATAAGGAAAAAGATGTGTGAGAGAAGAAGAGAAAGGAGTTAAGGAAAGAAGGATTTCAAGAGGAAACTGTGAAAGCCGTGACAACAGGAAGATGCACGATAGTAACAAGATGAGCGACAAAAGGAAGGAATGCGACAAGGAAAGGTGTGGCAGAATAACAATACTAGAAGGCGTGTAGCGGCTGGAAAAATAAAGTAGGGAATAAAAACCAAAAAGCAACAGTTGGGAATATCATGGGTATGAGCTCGGTTAGAGACAGAGAAATCCACACGTATGAAGGTATCTTTGTAAGTTAGGACGTTAGTGGCTATTGTCATGTGTCACTAGAATAGGAAAGAAAGCCTATTGGGTAAATGTAGAAAGTCGAATGAGAAAGCGACAGGTAGAGAGTCTGTAATGAGTCTATAAAAGGAGGAACCCAAGTTGTATGCAGGGTATCTCCTTGGCTGTTAGATCCTTCTCTATAGCTTCTCCATTGTTATATTTTTATCTGGCTCTCTACTGTTGTCTGTTAGTCTTTTCTAAGTGCATAGAGTTGAAGAATCTGCAGCTGAGTGCGTAGAAGTGTAGAAGAAGTTGACTCAATCCAGGCTATGTGCAAATTGTTAGTAGTGTCAAGTAGGGAAGGAGTAGAAGAGAAGACCATAGAGCATGAGAGGATGAAAGCGTATGTATAGATAAAGAATAATATCTAGAACAAAGTTGGTAGCTTAGTATGTAGACAAACGGTGCAAACATTTCTCATGCCAAATGAAGAGCACCTTTGTGGTTTCTCCCGGATGCGTTTCCATGTTAGATCCTATGTATATGTGTGAATATTGAATGTTTTTTATTCACCTGTATAGATGTTGATTTGAATGATTTTTATTTTTATTTTATTATGAATGAATAGATGCATATCAATCACATTGTTATAAGTTTTGATACATTTATGTTGCACCGAGGTTGTTGTTATATTAGTTGCAAAGGAAGAGTTGTGTTGGAGTGTAACTGTTCATAGTAAGCATAAGTAATCCACCCATAGTATTTGGTCAAGCACCTTTGTAAATGGCCAAGGGACCGGAAACACCCCACCCAATTGTGGAAACCTAGTTCTAGCAGTTACCCATAGAAACATATCTTGGGTGAGATTGCATCTGCATTGCAGGTGCTGTCGACCACACCTTACTCCATCGGGATGATA
>LPNX010334391.1:160932-253846 GCA_001517045.1 Pseudotsuga menziesii | reverse complement strand
ATTTTGTAGGGTATACGCAGGTGCAAAACTAACAACCCACGTACACAAAGTGAAAAACGTAGGTACAATACTGACAACCTATGTATTTGTCAAAAAATGCATTTTTAAGGGTATTTCCAAGGGCTTTTAAGAGTTTGTCTAGTCTGGAAATTTATTCCTTAACCTCCTCCCTATCCAATGGTTTAGAAAAGAGGTAAAAAGGAGATAGAGAAGTCTCGATATGGACCTTCCATCCACAAGTGTCCTTTAGGTGAATGAAAATAGCCATCATGAAGTGTCGTCATGCGATAAAACATGTAAATGTCATCACAGATGGAGAGGTGCCATTTTTTGCTATAACAAATGCCTTCTAATATATGAGGTTAGAGGGTAAGACGATAGCCAAAATACATTATAAATAGGGAACGGTTGGATCATGGAGTCAAATAATTTGGACAAACCGAGATCATAGGCTCAAATGAAGGTACCTAAAGAAAGATAAATGTCATATAAATTGATCTCTGGAACATACATGTTCATATACAAATGGTCACCAGAAAGATACTAGATGGATCCAACTAATGTACAATTGGTGTAACTATCATGGTCGCACAATATGCAAAAAGACGCCATGTAGAATCTAGAGGAGTCATGGCCACAAATGAACAGTGTGGATCCATGCTCAATAATCAATCATAGCCATAAGAATACAAGGTGCATCTATGTCTCAGAAAATGTCATAGGAAGTGTTACAAGGTCTTGCGCAACTCGGGTAATAGCAAAAGATGATGATGCTACTATTGGCCCAAGGTCATCAATCCAAACCACCCAAAGATATGAAACCTAACCATGTGAATAGAGGATTTGAAGCCTAACATGGAGGAAACTGTTTGTTTACCATTCATTGATGAAAATCGTTAACAAGCGCGAGGGAAACTACTAGTAGTGAAAATGGTCCCCAAGGTACCTAGTACATTCTAACATGTGTGAATAAATGGTCTTGAAGTCAAACACTTGAAGAATCCATCGAGTAGGATACATTAAGGTAGTTATGCCACCCAATAGTGAGGAAAATTATCACTAATGACTGCAATCCCCAAGGTACTGTCACAAACTCTAAATATCATTCCCAGAGTAAGATGTGTTAAATTCGATAGGAAGAGATCCATTGGAAGGAAGGAATTAAGGAATCCTCCATCATCCAACACGAGGGAAATCAAAGATTGATTTGATTTGGAACTGGGACATATTTTTGCAACAATAACCACCTAAGATTTGGTGTAATGAACCAATACCAGGGAATGGACGACACAGAAGGTCAAGGCAACTGCAGAATGGTTGACACAAGTTTTATCCTTGAATAGTGAGCATGACACAATAGTGACTTGGGAAAATTTATACACAAAGGGACCAATGATACAAATCTACAATGTGGATATCCTTCCCACATGGAAGCTACCTAAAAACCTTGGATGACCTTCTAAAACCAAGCTTTGTTGCATGGTTGGAATTTTATGCCCCGGGTAAGGATTCAACAAGTGTACTAGAAAGCCTCTAGGAGGTGAGCTTCAACATGCCATAGAATGACGATCGTGGCTTGGATCGACAAACCATCAAATCCATTGGATTCGAGACATTGGGATAGTGTTATTGGTTTTCCTCTCCTCTGGATCCATGGACTAAGGATCATCTTTTACGTCGATTTTGGAAACTAGGGTTTTGCTTAGTAAGGGAATGTGCAATTTTTGCACATAGGGGTCAACTTTTCAAATTCCTAGCTTGAGAACTTGTTTCTATAATTCCCACATGGAACCTTCCTAAACACACTTGCTTGACCTCATTGAACCTAGTTTTGTTGCACAGATGGAATTATATGCCCTGCGTAGGGATTCAACAGGTGTCCTTGAAATCCTCTGACATGTGAGCTTTAGCATTCCATTGAATGATGAAAATGGCTTAGATCGTTGAATCGTTGACTATGATGGATTCAAGACATCAATTTTTTTCTATGGGTTCCCATCTCCTATAGTTCCATGGACCTGGGATTATCTTTTAGGTCGATTTTGGAAACTAAGGTTTTGCTCAGTAAGGGAATGTGAAATTTTTGTACATAGGGGTCAACTTTGAAAATTCCTCGACTGAGAACCTGTGGATAGAGTTAGCACATGAAACATTCCTAAACGCTCTTGTAGGACCTCTTGGAAACCATTATTGCTGCATGTTTAGAATTCTATACCTTGGGTAGGGATTCAACAGGTGTTCTAAGATCATCTAGGATGTGAGCTTCAACATGCCATAGAGTGATGATTGTGGCTTAGATCGACGATCCATAAAATCCATTGGATTCAATACATTGGAATAGTTTTATGGGTGCCCCTCTCCTCTGGTTCCATCTCCCATGGATCACCTTATAGGCTGATTTTGGAAACTAGGGTTTTGCTCAATAATGGAATGTGTAAATTTTGCACGTACGGGTCAAATTTGCAAATTCCTTCACCGATAACTTGTGGCTAGAGTTCCCATGTGGAACCTACCTAAAAAAACTTGCAAGACCTCCCAGAACCTATTTTTGTTGCATGCTTGGAATTCTATGCCTTGGGTAGGGATTCAACAGGTGTACTTAAAATCCTTTGGGAGGTGAGCTTCAACATGCCATAGAATGGTGACCGTGTCTTGGATTAATGAACCTTTTACTTCATTGGATTCAAGACATCGATATAGTTCCAGGGGTTCCCCTATCCTATATTTCCATGAACCAGGGATCACCTTATAGGATGATTTTGGAAACTAGGGTTTTCCTCAGTAAGGGTCTTTGCATTTTCTGCACATAAGGGTCAAATTTTTAATTGGTGTTCCTAGGATACACTCACAAGATGATATGGATGTGATGTGGTAGCTGATAGTCACTAGGTGATGTAATATATGCTCCTAGGATACACTCATATGATGTTAGTGCAATAGCGCAAGTATTCACCTAGTGATGTAATTTTTTCTCTTAAGTTGTTCCCACTTGATGGCTTGCTTGTAGATAAATTCTAGTGATGTATAGATTTGAGGGATGTTAGTAGTCAATGGTCGAGGTACATAGTTTCATCAGCAGTGATGATGATGATCATGTTAGAAGAATACATTCCTTGTTAAGAGGGAGTGATGAATATTGTGTAACTTCATAATATATTCTTGTTATTGTACCTTCTTTGGAAGATGTTATTGATGTAATTAACCTTGAAAGAATCAATGTAAACATAACATGTAATGTTGCATCAGAATAATCGAAGAAGTAATATTAGATAAAATTATTTAATGTTTCCTTATGTGCAGTCGACCTTGACATATTAGCAAGACGAAACCATAACAGAAAGTCACTTGGAAAACAATTATAAATAGGGGAGGCACTCCCCTCATTTGGACACACACTCACTTGGAGAATATTTTCTAAAGAGAGAGAAGAACGAGTTTGTTGGAGAAGGAAGAGTACCTGCAATTGTGAAGATGTATTGGGGTTTCTATCTTATATTATTCCTGGGATCTTTGTGGAAGATCCTTTATCTCTTGGATTGTACTAGAATAGATTGCACTTACTTACGAATCTATATGGAAGAAGTTTGTTGGGTATTCTTCCCTTGTAGGGTTTTCCAGAGGAGAAATCTTTGTGTACTTTTGTTTTGTTGTTCTTGTCTTTATTTCAATGATCATGTTGCATATTCTTATTGTGTTATAGTGCAAATTGTTTGAACATCTAACATAACCATCATTTAAGTATACAATTCTAACATGGGGAACCTTAGTTCCTAGAAAAGTGTCCTTGGAATACATATAACATTGTAGCATATGTGTATTCTTACTCTATCTTCTATGACAACATTATTTTAATTCACTATCCATTGATGTTCCAGGCTCAATGCAACATGATTAATAGAAATACTAAGAGGTAAGTGAGTCATGCTAGTGGGGATTTAATCATGACTATGAACCCTTGAGTCCATGCTTTGTATTCTTCAGAAAGGTCTATCTAATCATATACGAATGTTTGAGACTCGTTTTTATCACATCACAAAAGGCAGACGATATGCCAACATTTTCAAATTAATGGTAATGTTGGATCTCTGCCTCCCTCCTTTCCTAAATTGTATCTTTTGTTATGAGAATTTTTTTCTAACATAATCATTCTTAACTAATTTTATACTATAATTGCATTGCCCAATTTAGTCGATCACATTTCTTAGTTAGGGAAGGTATAAAGGTTCGATCTACTAGAAATACGAGGCCTATATTGATGTTGACTGGATATATAAAATGGCTCCAAGGTGGAAGCGAGTGGACATTCTAATTTTCAATCTAGGGCATTGGTGAGCATATGGAAAGACAATAAATGGGTGAGGAACTCTAATTAATATTGCTCTACAATGTTATTTTCATGGCAAAGAAATATTCATTTATTGAGACCTAGATTATGTATTTGGATCTTATGTAAAACTTTTAATTCAAGGTTTCAATTGGTGATCATCACTATTTGGTACAAGATTAAATCATGACAAGAAATACTTCTACCAAGAAGGAAGTGAAGTGCATGAATAGTTAGATGTACTTACAACTTTTAGGTGGGAAATGATGACATGTGGAAATGGATTGATGGAAATTTATATCTTGAAAAAATCTATGTATGGAACTCCTTGTTTAAGTAAAATATTTTGTATGTAAGTGGTCCTATGGTTAACGGACATGATGGAGCACTTAAAGATATGTCTAATTCCCCTGTTAGGATTAATCAATCCTCCTTTTTTGAATATATTATATTTGATCATATTTCCTAACTTAGTAAGTTATTATCACTCTACTAGAGTATGGGGGACACACCTAGAGGTTATCTGCCACTTACTGCATGTGCATGCATGAGTTTATATGCCTCTGGGACCAATACCTACATTATAGGATCCCACTCTGAGTGACACCAGCATCATCCTTCAGGTGGTTGTGGTAGGTAAGAAATTATGATGAGTTATCCTCCAGTTACATCTAGTTAGATCACTATCAGTTAGCCTAGCGTTAGTTTTGCATGTATGTATGGAAAGTGGCACCTTTTGTCCACCTACCTCATTAGTTAACTAATTGTAGACTAATTTAGAAATCTGTAATTAGACTAGTGAGCTCCAACTGTGATTTAGACACACTGATTAGTAGATCGGTTAGGTTTGGCTGGTAGATTCCAATCATATCCACAATATTCAAATTCTATTTATTGTAACACCATTGTATTACTGATTAATTAATGTTGTGATTATCCAAGCAATTCTTGTCCGATTAATATGAAATTTGTGTCATGAATTCTTTGCTCAATGTATATTGATCTTAATGATTCCATTGCTTAATTCCTTTCAAATAGCTCTCATATTGTGTTGTAGATCTATGGTTCTCAAATTTAGCATGGTATCATAGCCTTGTCCAGGATAGTAGTAAACCTCTCAAATCTCCATTGTGCACCAGAAGAAGCTAAGTTTCCACATAATTCATGGAATCATAGCATTGATCCCTTTGGATTATGTCCAAAGAAGTCTATCTAGGTGTGAAAGACTCTAAAAAAGTGCACATGTAAAGGTGGAAGGGTTTGAAATGACATATGATTGCAATTGAATTGGTTTTGCAATGATTTTTGTAGGTACAACTTCAATATGGATTCGAGAGTATATGTTCCTCTTCTTACTCCATTCACAAGATATTCAGAATGGAAATTGAAGATGATTTCATCTCTAAAGAGACAAGGTCTCTATGAGGTATCTATTGGAATTGGTAAAGAGTCTTATGAAAATGAAAATGAATGGCTAAATGAAGGAGATATATATTTTAGAAGGATATGTCTAGCTATTTCTCCAAGCATGCACTACCATATTGATTCTATTGAATACCTAAAGGATATCTGGATAGAATGGATAGAATCTTTGGCAAGCACAATGAGGATCATTATAGCAATTTGGAGAGCACACCCACCGCCACAATATTTCTTCCTTCAAAAGTCTCACCCTCTATTTTCTCAAATGAAGTTGTTCAAGATGAAGAAGAAGCAGAATCTTCAATTCAATCAATTCGAATTGTTGAAAGTCTCCTTGTAGTGACTCCTTCTCTTTGTTCTCTAGAAGTTTACGAGATCTCTAATATCTCATATTCTCATATAGATGATCCAGAAGAATACATTTGAATCTTTGTTATTGAAGAAAAAATCTCCTTCCATTCTACTCGGGCATTTTCCAATGATTCTCCTATTCTAAATTTGTGCAAAGTTTGCCAGTGATTGCTTCAGAAAATGAAGAGGAATTCGATTTCTATCTCTCTAATATTGTTGCTGGTGTGCGGAAAAGTGATAGTTTGGATGTTTTGGAAGAAATATCATATTTTAGGAGTGATCCATTCACCGTCATTGATCTTGATCTTCCAGCAAATTCCTACATGATTGCTTGCACCAATACTCAGAGTTTTGTTGAAGAAGGAGAAAATTGTGCATATACCATCTCAATGGAGCACTTGGAACCTTTGTTACACACTCTTGGATCTAATATGAAATTAATTAGTTTGAATTTCAAGTTTCAAGAACCTCCAGTCATGCTTGTATTTTTTCTCATCAATTTTGGTGTGAAAAATCAAGCACCTCAAGTCACTTTCAATTTTGTTGTTGGGGATCCGATGTCAATTTTCTCTCATGAGTTTGTTGATATTAAATTTTGTTTATCATTGGATATTTTAGAAGATATATCATATTATGGAGCTCAAGCATTCTCTCTCCATGGTCCTAGGACTTTTCTAACTTTCTACTTAATCACATGCTCATCTCTTCACAATACTAGTAAAGATGGAGACATCCCGCATTCACTTGGACACTTGCTCCAAACACCTGGATCTGATTTTACCTCACATGGTTCGAATTCTCAAGGAATTTTTCTCTCTGATCAGTTGATATCAGTTTCTCTACCTGGGTCCAATTTTCATATTGTAGTTGTCTATGTTCATGATTCAGTTGAGCATATTCATCTTCTTCCAAAGAGGAAAATTCCTCCAGAAATAATAATTTAGTTTGGAGAGTTTCACATGCACACTCCCAAGATGTTTATGTAGAGAAGAACCATGATTATGTATGGTTTCTCAATAGAGTTGCAAATTGCAGCATTTTTTCACAAGTTTTTGCTCAAAGAGAAAAACATTTCTCTCAAGTATGGAAGCTTGTTTCCTGGTTACCTGCTTATTTTGAGGGGGGGGGGGGGTTCCCATGAGGTTTTCCCCATTTTTTCGTTATTTTATTAAGAAATATTTTATTCATTTATATTGTATGGGTGAATTTTTTCCTAGTTGTCAGGGCCCAAGTTGTCCAAAGTTAGGATTAAGGGGGGGCGCTAGGATTAATTAATCCTCCTTTGTCCAATATAGTCTATTTGGTCATATTTCCTAACTTAGTAAGTTATTATCAGTATACTAGAGTATGGGGGACACACCTAGAGGTTATATTCCACTTATTGCATGTGCATCCATGAGTTTGTGTGCCTCTCAGACCAATCCCTACATTATATGATCCCACCCTAAGTCCCACCAACATCATCCTTCAGTTGGTTGTGCTAGGTAAGCAGTTATGTTGAGTTATCCTCCAGTTACATTCAGTTAGATCTCTATCAGTTATCCTAGCACCAGTTTTGCATGCATGTAGGGAAAGTGGCACCTTTTGTCCACCTACCTCATCAGTTAACTAATTGTAGACTGATTTAAACATCCGGACTTAGACTAGTGAGCTCCGACTATGATCTAAACACACTGAGTTTGCAGATAAGTTAGGTTTAGTTGGTATATTCGAATCCTATCCATAGTATTTGAATTATATTTATTGTAACACCATTGTATTACTGATTAATTAATGAAGATTAATGTTGTGATTATCTAAGCAATTCTTTTCCGATTAATATGAAATTTGTGTCATGAATTCTTTGCTCAGTGTATATTGATCTTAATGATTCAACTGCATAATTTGTTTCCAATAGCTTTCATATTGTCTTGTAGATCTATGGTTCTCAAATTTAACATCCCCTACATTATGTATTTCTCAAACTTACAGGATGGATGATTGTTTCTATACTTATTTATTACAATATGGAAGTATGATGATGGTATGACAAGAACAATGTGACAGTGACAGTGTGTGGTGGTGATAAGGACAATGATAGGCAGTGACATGAATAATGGCATGTAATGATTGTGACAGGTTTATTTTCTCTCATATATATTTATATTCAAGGGGTTGGATGTTGATAAGCTTCTAGTTGGATATGGAAAATCAAGGGATTTGTATCTCCCTTCAAGTTGGAGCTTGTAATTAATGGGATAGGACTCTATTAGTGCCCCTTATAACACCAATTGCATGATGAAACTGCCACAATAAAAAATGACATATATAAACCATGTTTAAAACAAGGTTGTGGAGATGGTTTCTTATAAAACCATCAGCTCCAAAAGTTCGATTATCATTACTTTTAAGAGGGTTTTCAAAAAATTGCCTTGAAAATAGCTAGGGGTAGTCTTTCTAAACCCCCTTAAAATTAATGAGATTTCAACTTATGGTGGAAGTTTTTAACAAACCGCCTCCAGAATTTAATTTCTCATGACTTGTAGGGGGTGTTTTCAAAACATCACCTTGAAAAATATATTTAACGGTAGTTATTTTTCAAGGAGGTTGTAAAAAAACCTCCTATATAAGTTCAATTCTCATGACTTTTGGAAGGGGTTTTAAAACACCTCCTCCAAAAGTTAAATTTTCATGACTTTTAGGGAGGTTTGAAAAAACCACCTTCAAAAGTCAATTTCTCATGACATTTAGGGAGGGTTTTGTTAAAAAAAATACTTCAAAAATATATTTAGGGGCGGCCTTGTTAAACCCCTCCAAAAAGGCATCAAAATTGGACTTTTCAAGGCGGTTGTTAAAGAACCGCTTCCAAAAGTTAAGTTCCCATGAATTTTTTTGTGGGAGTTGTTAAAACTTTTCCTTAAAACCCACATTTAGGGGTGTCTTTTTTAAACCCCCATAAAAAAGTCATAAAAATCAAACTTTTAGAAGTGGTTGTTAAAAATCACCTCCAAAAATTCAATTCTTGTGACTTTTAGAGGGGGTTGTAAACAAACTAACTTAAAAAACACATTTAGTGGTGATCGTTTTAAAACCCCCCATAAAAGTCATAAAAATCAAACTTTTGGAGGTGGTTGTTAAATAACCGCCTCCAAAAATTCAATCCTCTTGACTTTTAGTGGGGGTTGTAAACAAACTAACTTAAAAAAACACAATTTGGTGGTTGCTTTAAAACCCCCTCCCCCCTAAAAGTCACGAGAATCAATTTTTAGAGGTGGATGTTAAAAAAAATTTGTTGAAAGTTCAAGTTGCATGAATTTTAGGGGGGATTTTTAAAAACCACCCTGAAATCTCTAAAAAAATTTTAGAGGTGGTTTTGGAAATACCCATGCAAGCCTAAATCCCCACTAAAGGGGTAAATTGTTGTAGTGACAACTACATTGTATTTACTGTTGTAGTGAAAAGTTAGAGCTTGTACATACAGATGTATGGGGACCAAATAGGGTATAATATCTTGGTATCTCTTGTTATTATGTTACTTTTATTGAGGATGCAACTATAAAAACCTGGGCTTATTGCATTAGACAAAAATCTGATGTGTTTGCTACTTTTAAGAAGTGGAAATCTTTGGTTGAGAATGAGACAGGGAAAAGATTGAAGTGTCTTAGATATGATAATGGAGGTGAATATGCAGTACAAGTATTTTGATAGTTATTGTTCATACCATGGGATTTGTAGAGAGAAGATAGTCTCAGGAACACCACAAGAAAATGGCGTGTCATAAAGGATGAAAAGGACGATCATGGAGCATACAAGGTGTATGAGATTGTATGCAGGGTTTCCCTTACAGTTTTGGGTTGATGCTGTAAATATTGTTGTTTACTTAATAAACAAAGATCCTTCAAGTGCTTTGGATGGTGGAATTCTAGAAGAGGCATGGACAAGTAAAATGGTAAACTACTCATTTCTGAGAACTTTTGGTTGTGAAGCATTTTCCCATATTGATAAAGAAAATAGAACAAAGATTGAGGCTAAATCCAAGAAATGCATCTTTAGCGGATATGGGTTTGATGGCTTTTGTTATGGCTTATGGGATTATGAAAATCACAAAATCATTAGGAGTAGAGATGTATCATTCAATGAAAAGGCTATATACAAATATCAGTTGCAAGAAAAAGAAGAAGAAAATAAAACACAGAGTATACAATGCTTGATGTTTCATTAAAGTAAATGAAGATCCAAAGGTACCAAAAAATAAAGAATAGCAACATGTACCTCAAACTCCTGCAAGTGTAATAAGATCTACTAGGTTAAATAGACCCCCTAAACAATTCTCTCCTTCACTATATTATTTATTGATGATTGATTATGGTGAACCACAATGTTATGAAGAAGTAATGCAAGTGAAAGCTAAAAAGAAGTGGGAGAAAGGAATGAATGAGGAGGTGGACTCATTGGTAAGAAACCAGACTTGGTATTTGGTTGAGTTTTCTACAGGTAAAAGAGCATTGCAGAATAAATCGTTTTACAGGTTGAAGAAAGAAAAAAAAGGTAAGAAGCGGTATAAGGCTAGACTTGTTGTAAATGGGTTTGCACAAAATAAAGGTATATATTTCAATGAAATACTTTCTCATGTTGTTAAAATGAATTCAATTAGGACTATTTTAAGTCTAGTGGTGGTAGAAGAATTGCATCTTGAATAGTTAGATGTAAAAATGACCTTTCTGCATGGGGATTTTGAGGAAGAGATTTATATGTAGTAGCCATAGGGGTATGAGTTCAAAGAGAAGGATAATTTGGTTCGCAAGTTGTAGAAGAGCTTGTATGGCCTAAAACAAACTCCAAGACAATGGTATTTGAAATTTGATAAGTTTATGATAGAAAAGGGTTATAGTAGATGTCATTCTAACCATTGTGTTTATTTCAAGAGACTAGATAATGGAAGATATATTATCTTATTATTGTATGTGGATTATATGATTGTTACGGGGTCTAACATGCATGATAGAAATGTGCTCAAAAGGAAACTAGATAATTTATTTGTATTGAAGTATTTGGGTGTTGCAAAGCAAATCCTTGGTATGAGAATAACAAGAGATAGGAAAAATCGCAATTTGACATTGTCTTAGGGTGAGTACATAGAAAAGGTGTTGGAGATGTTTATAATGCATAATGCAAAACCAGTTAGTACACCTTTGGCTAGGCATTTCAAACTAAGTAAGGAGATGTGTCCTAGGACACATGAGGAGATATAATACATGTCCAAGGTTCCCTATTCATCAACAATTGGTAGTTTGATGTATGCCATGGTGTACACAAGACCAGATATTACACATGTAGTGGGAGTTGTGAGCAGGTATCTGAACATACTAAGTAAAGATCATTGGAGGGAGGTACACTAGATTCACAAGTATTTGATAGGTACCACTTCTCATGCATTATGTTTTGGAGGTTTAGACATTGTTTTACAAGGATATGTTGATGTGGATATGGTAAGTGATAAAGACAATAGGAGGAGTGCCACAGGGTATTCTCTTACTGTAGCTGGAACAATAATAAGCTGGATTTCAAAACGACAAAAGGTTGTTGCACTTTCAACAATGAAAGCATAGTGTGTTGTTGCTACAGAGGCTAGTAAAGCGATGATTTGGTTGCAGAGGTTCATGGAGGAATTAGGTAAGAAGCAGGAGAATAGGAGGATGTATATTGAAATCCAGAGTGCCATTCATCTTGTAAAGAACTCATCTCCATTAAAATACTAAACACATAAAACTCAGGTACCATTTCATACAATCTAATATGGAAGATGAACTATTGAATTTGGAAAAGATACACACTAGCAAGAATCCTACAGACATGTTGACAAAGGTAGTAACTAAAGAGAAACTGATCTCCTGCTCGATTTTAGTTGGCCTTAAAGAATGAAGGTGAAGATGAGAAATTTTCTAGGTCCAAGGTCCATAGCATAGTCCAGCAAGTGCAACAACGATGGAGTTGTTGTGATCAGTATCCAAGTGGGAGATTGTTGGTTGTGGAGCCTGATATTCCTGATTCTAGAGTTCCTGTTTCAAGTGTGTTTGGATCCGAATACCATGATGGGGGTGTGGGGTGACCCCCCCCACTAAAATCATCATGGAGGGCCCAGGGGGTGTTGCCCCTGTAGCAAAACTTTAGGAAAAAATGCCTTTTAAAATGTTGTAATTTCATAGTCATGACTTAGTCAATAATGGGTAATTTACGGGCCCATGGTTTTGGACAGCCCGTGGTATTTTCCAATGTATTTCCTCTATAAAAGGAAGGAATTGTAATAAGATTGTACATTGTATTGTAACATTGTGAAAAATGATCTATGTGATTGTGTGAGATAGACTATGAGAGAGTGAAGAGGAAGTGTGGCAGGTGTGTTGCAGGTTGTATCCCTTCATTTTTTTGGACGGTATAATTATAAAAGGACTAGCAATTTGTGTGGACGTATGACATCTTAGTTGAACCACATTATATTGACGTCTCTCTTGTAATGTGTTAATATGTTTTATATTTTCATCTTGTCTATTGTTATTTCTCCACGATCTTGTTTTCTAGTAGTGTCACCCTGTGACATAGCTAGGCCACCCTCCTATTGGTAAATGGTTTTAGTATCAACAAATAATTGGTTTATACATACCACTTTTGGGATCCTAAGTGATTCCAGCGATGACATGTGTCTGGAGTGGTCTTCTTTTGGGATCATGCTCATTGATTGACTTTTGTGCACCTTCATAGGCCTGAAAAACCATCAGTCGTTGATCTAATTTGCATGATATTCCAAGATTGACATGCTTGACATAGGTCCCTTCACTCTTGACACCTTCGCACATAACATCTAGACCCCATTTCACACCACCACATGTCAGACAAAAAATGGTTTCATGCTATGCGAAAGGTGATTTCCTAAACTCACTTTACAAGCCTCAACACACTAGCAACTGACACATCGACACAGTGGTTTCCCCTTCAAGATTATGATGATGAATTAACATTTTCACATCTTCGCAGGCTTGAAGCATTGTGATCCTTTGATCTACACTACTTCTCGGCGGTCAGATCTCCTCTGCCTTTGGACTCCATCATAGGCAGGCACAAAAGCACACAAATATGATGTGGCTAATCCACACCACACCTTATGCTCAGGTGGATCCTCTACATTATACCTCCTTCCCATGAGGCACTTCCATGTCACTCGTCCACGTGGAACAAGTGGGTCCCACATAGTAATTTCTAGAAATTTCCAAAATTTTGAATTTTCGATAAGTGGCTCTATGAACTTACACTTGTAAATTTTTCCTATAACCAAATGGCCAACTCGAAATTACACCTAGCCATTCTTGATACTTTAGAAACATTATAAATAGACATATTGCATTTCGCTCTTTCATCTAATTGAAATATCTATGCAATTGAATAAACTTTAACCTTTTGCTCCTGATTTTATTTATCATTAGCTCCCCTGATTGTTCTGAAGAAAAAAATTACGAATTTCAAGGAATGATTTTTTCTTCAATTAGTTTGTAACATGTAACTTCACCCAATTTTTTCCAAAAATCATGAATTCTTCCCCACTAGTTTTTGAATTTAACCCAGTCATTTAGACATCATTCAATAACCCAATTAACATTATGATTTCAATGATAGAGTGATCATACATTTTTTTCCAGTACTTCGCCCATATAATTCCCATCATACCCTTTCAGTGCAACCCATAATTATGCCTGTAAAATTCAAATTAGACCCATATAGTCCCAATGTTGTAGCCTCTACTCTGATACCAATTTTTCATGACCCTAGTACCTTAATTGAACAATTTGGGCCATGAAACACCCAATTGTTTCACTGAAAATACTCAATGTATTTCATTTCATTTTCCTATTGTTTAAATTTAGTAATTATAGTGGAATTTAAAAGAATTCATTGATTACTTGTAATTTAAATAGCTGGTATATATGAAAATACTATAGCCAAATCTATATGAATGCATCCACATATATTCAATTATCTCAAGCAATGCATTCAACCCATAATCATAACTCTATTAAACACATATCAGATATAAATACAACCATTTATACACAAAACAAGTACTTATATGAAAATGTAACCTACTCTCTGCAAACCAATGCAATTCCACCCAACCTTAGGCTTTTTCAAGCCAAATATTACTTTGATAAGCCACTCCCAAGTTGGGACTATCAATCCACAAGAAGGTGATGGTTTCTCTTGCTATAACTATTCCTTAGGCAAGGAATGAGGCTTACTTCTCTGAGTTAACAATACCTCAGGATACCTTCTCTAAGCTAACAGTACCTTGGGTTTGTTAACCCAATTCCTTTCAACAACTCTGGGGAGCTCTATTATTCTCTCTGTTTAGTTCTTTGTGTGCAACAAGGTGATGGTGGTACAATGATGGCAGTGTAAATAAAAGTATAGATGGCATAGGTTCACCTCCCAATAGTTAAGGTTTGTAGCACAAATGACTATCTCTGGCATGAAGGAAGTGAACTGGAATGATGGATAGCTCTCCAGGATATTTATATGCAAGGCTGAGGCTAGCCAAGTGGGATCAAAAGTGATCAGAACTAACCACTTGGAATCCATGCAGATGGACACTTTTCCTTTTTTATAGAATCATGGACAAGTGGCATGTATGGGTTGGGAAACATTTTCCCTATAATCCTAGGATTGGGATAATATCTCTCCTCCTTATGGAAAGAAGGTCCCCCATATCTTCTTTTGTCCTTTGGTCTGCAGTACTCTTGGATTTTATATTAAAGAGTGAAAGTTTACAAATTTACATAACTTGGTCATTCTAGACCATATATTCAACTTGTATCCCTTTCATCAATATTTACATATTTTTATATACTGGGGTTAAAAAATGAGGTGTTACAATTATCTTTTGATGGTTGTTTGTGTTTTTTTTGTTTGAGGCCTTACTCCTATTCTTAAAAAAACACCTTATTTTCTAGAGCATTCATGTGGTGATTGTCTGTTTGTCATTCTTTCTCCGCTAAAATAGTTCCTTTTCTACTTAAAAAATCATCCTATCTTTGAGGTTGCATGGCTCCTATTCAAAGTTTGTACTCGTATTGATTTGAAATGTTAGTCTCTAAAATCCTAATGCTCTTTCCATTCAATGCATCATCGTTAGATCTTCTTTTGTGCCAGCTTTGGTGCCTTTTCAACATTGGTGATTGACTCTCTTTTTGGGTGGGGTTTTTTCCTATAGGATTTTCTCCTTTTCTCTGGTTATTAGAGTCTGTTTTTTTGTTGGAATACATAAAGATATTAAGCATAGGGGGTGAATCAGTATCATACAAGTTTACCAATTTTTAACAACTTTATAACATCATTAACATTTGTCAATTATTAATAGACACCATCGCATTGTAGACGAGATATTTATATGAAACTTTTATAGATAAAATCATGAATTACTACAATCTTTGCAGGAGACACTGATCTCCCTTTTACAAGAATCAACTTGAAGGAGGAAACAACGACCTATTTTACCAACACTAACTATAAGGGAGCACCAACTCCCTAATTTACCGGCACCAACTGGAAGGGAGCACCAACTCAAAGGAGAATCCAATCTTCTAGAAGAAGAACTTCAAATATTTTACACAACCAATCCAAATATTTTCAATACTCACCCTTGAATTCTTCTTCCAAAGTATTTCCAAACAACTATTAGACTATTCGAGTCTGCTCCATAGATTTAGACCTCAAACTATCTTTCATTACAGTTCTTGACTATCCTTCAACCCACTCTAAATGAGTGCACAAGAAGAACTTCAAAATTTGTCAAAATAAATACTCTTGAGTTATGTCCTTGAAAAATGTGGTTACAAGTTTGTTTAACTAATAGTCACAAAAACCACAAAGTATGTCCTAAATATATCTTAATTCAACCCTTAAATTTTGTCCCAAACTATCTTAAGTAGAGAACCAAAGACTACATTAAACACTATTCTCTAGAATCCTTTTAACAATCCTCGAATGTATTTTCTAACCATGCAATAAACAACCAAATGAGTAGGTCGAATTTGTGTTTGTATTGTCCTTCAAAATTATAGTCACCTCTACGGCTCTATACACATCTCCTATGCACTTCAACTTGCTCTCATTCACTACCCCGCCTTGTTTATCTGCTGCTAGATTTGACCTCCCAATTCATTCCTTCATCTTACTTGATATCCACTTACAAATGAGGTTGCACTCCTTTTATTTATACACTTTTATGCTTTAAAAAAATAGGGCCAACCTTACTTCTTTGTCGAAGCCAACTTGGCACTTTGACTGAGCATAAATAAACATTCATATCTCCTCAACAACGTGGATTTAGAAAATGTGCTCCCTATCACCAAAAAGGTCTTAGAATAAGCTATATGATTATGTAACTTGCCTTTCCATTTGAGCTATTTTTATGGGATAAAAATCCCTTTCAAAATTATCACCTTTTAAGTTGTTACTTGGGGTAAAAATCCATTGAAATAGGGCTGAATTTCTTTTCTTTATGTGTCTCTCAGCAAAATACAACATTTAGATGGGTGATTCTTCAAGATGTTTCAATACTCCTTCAAGGGACTTTTTTGACACTTTAACTCTTTGCTAAGGTGGGATCATTATTGCTTCAAACATCAAGACACTTCAAGACCTTTGTTGACATCAATGACAACACAACTTCTGACAATATCCCCTTTTGTCATTGATGACATCTTAGTGAAACAATCATGCTCCCCTTATCTTCAAGGCTTCATGTCTTTTATTTTTTTTTATTGTTTATATCCCCCCACTTTGACATCAAGGACAAAAGGGTTGCTCCCTATGAGCTTGTGCACTTATCTTTGTTTCTAAAATTGCTCCCCCTTTGACTGTGCTAAATCCCCCTGTGAATGTATTGTCTTCTTGTGGTTCTTTTGAAATGACTCCCCCTATGTTTATGCTTCTTGTTCTTGTTTTACTATTTATTCTCTCCCCTTTAGGGTCATGATTTAACTCTTGTGTACTTCAAGAGGCTTCTTCAAACTTGCTTCCAATCAAAATTTGTACCACTAATCCTTCATGTGCCTTAATTGTTGTTGATCCAAACAAAATAATTATTTCAGAAAAAACTCAATGTTACTTCAAGGTTTCATTTTCCATAGCTAAACAATCATAAAATTGTAACTGATGCATTTCCAACATATAATCCTGCCACTACTTTTCATTGTTCTTCAACTTAGTCCTTAAGACTCTCATAGAAATCTCCTTTGAATAAGTATCCAACCAGTCCCAAACGAAGCTCAAAAAACCGCCTTTAAAACTCCCCAAAATGGATACAAAGATGAATCTACAAAACTTTTTTAAATACTAACTATTTTCTATAATTGTAGGCTTCCACGGGAATTGGGGCTTGAAGCTGATTCAAGGCCCGCACGTTGTCCATAGGGTATTTTTTAAGGATTCTAATATTATAGTAAAGTATAGTATTCTAGGCGATTGTGCTGGATTGAAAAAACATGTTTATAGATAGGTATGTGAATATTACATATGAAACATAAAATTAACACTGAAATGTATAAAGTTTGGAGAATATTATGATAAAAAAAACATATTTTATGTAAATATAGGCAATATTAGACACCAAATAACGAATTTATTTTTTGAAAAAAACCCAAAAAATGGCCAATTGGCGAAATTTCGCCACTAAAAATTACCCTAGTTGTCCATAAGTGTCATCATGTACCAATGTCACATGGTTGGTATTCAACACTTGTTCTTGATCAATGACAAGTTCAACAACTTCCTTTATTTCCTTGCCATGAAAAAAAAACACCAGGTTCATCAGCATGACTAAGGATAACATTTGTCATTCTTCATGTGGTGTTGCTACGAATACCATCATTCTTCAGCTCTATACTAACTTGCCTTCTATTGCTTAACATTATGAATATGGAAGCTTATTTGATCATGGCAAGTTTTCATTTAGATTTTCAAGGTGATTCCATTAACCTTGTTATAAATGGAAGATGCTTTATTTTGTTTGAATACTAATGTATGCTCAACATATGGCCAAAAGTTGCTATGATACATTATTTGGAGAGTTGTTACATGTTAATATGAAAAATGTTTGATCAAAGGATTTTCCAAAAAATTTCTTGTCCTTATGACTAGTTATTTTTTTGTGTCAAGCATTGTGTCACATTTGCAAGACTACTATTTTGGACTGCTTTCCATAACATTTTAAGGTTCCTCTTCATCCCACATAAGAAATATTTCATCAAAAAACCTTTTCATTGTTAACTGCGTGCATTTTACTTGCATAATTATGGTTGTGTGCATTTTAGATGACCTTGACAGACATTTAGATGAGCTTGATACGAGCATTTGTTATGCTGCAACCATTTACTTATGAATAGTGTGGGAATTCCTTTAAAGGGCGGTGCATAAATTTCTTCAACATTGGTAAACTCTTCATCCATTGTCTTCCAAGTACATCATCAAGCATCTTATTTCACTTCCAAGAAATTCGTTAAAACCTCACACATTATCAACAATTCCATTCCCTTGACATCAATGACAACACATTCAACATTTTGTAGATGTATACCTAAGCATGCCTCCTTTTTGGGACCCAATTTTTTCATATTTTTATTCCCTATGTTTCTATTAAGGGGGAGTGTTAACATACACATAGAGTGTTAAGCTTATGTAGGATAACTTATCCGTCGACATGTTTTTCTTATTTGCTAGCCCAATACACCTTGTTGCTTGATTAGCACACTATCAAATTTTGAACCAAGACCCTCCAAGTTTGTTATCAACAAATCTAAATTATTCTTGTAATATAAACCAAGATACCAATAGATTGATTTAGTGTTCTATTATGGGTGAAAACACAAAGTTGGTATACATTTTTTGTCTCTTTTTTTGACAAAAAAATGCAAAATTTTATGTTTATCAACTTAAACCCTTTCAAACCCATATCCCCCTTAGGAATTTCACCTTGACGTAAACATAAGAGGTTTAGAGAATTCTATTAGCTTCGTGCTCATATTTTTTTGAATTTTTTTTTATGGACATATAGTAGGACAAATTTGATGGGAACCAATGACATATACTTTAAATTTTCAGGTTTTGGTAATAATTGACCTATGTGCTCTTCATTTTTTTAGAGATGGTTATTCATTTTACGGAGACCAAATGTACGTTCATGATATACACACATTCTACTTTGCAAGGGACTATATGTTGAGGATTTTCAGACCTAAACACTATTTTTTATTATTTTTCGAAATAACATATATTTAAAAAATGGTGCCTTATTGACACATGTTTGTGTCCTCCCATTTTCTTTCAAATGTGACTTTTATCATACAAACTAAAACTACCCTTTTGAAGAGGACAGGGCAAGGAACATCCCTGTGAGTTTTTACATTTTTTTGTTTGTTGCCATTGTGATGATCATCTTGAATTTTTCAGTGTGACTAATTCTTAAAAAATTGTATAGCAACTTCGCATTTTCACCCTTATTTGTTTGTTAATTTTGAGGCTCATTTATGATCTAGGTTGATCTCAAATTTCTATAATAAGTTCCATTATAGTTTATCAATAAAAAAAATTACAAAACATATTTAGTTTTACAAAACACTTTTACAATGTAGGGGAAAACCTTTAAGGAGAAAAAACCCCACACTTTAAAGGAAGCTCAATGTATTCTTTAGCAACATGATTTCACTATTAGCCTTTTAATTGTTTTCTTAAAAGATTCACCCAAATTCCACAAGATAAAAATATTTTATTGTAAACATCACCAAGGTTGTTTACATTATTAAAATTGTCTAGAAAGTATATAAAATCCTTAGAAATTTGAATATTTTTATAAAAATATCTCCAAACTTTTTATGAATCCTTAAGCTTTAGTGAAACTCCTACCTGTTCATCTATGTGGACCAAATCTAACCTAGACTATGCACTCCCAAATCTATCCTAGACTATGCACTCCCAGCTTACACTAACCATCTAGATCCTACAATATACACTCCAAGATTACACTAACCACCCAGGCCTCGTCAAATAAACAAATCACCCAAGCCTATTCCATGAAGCTCTTAAGCTGGATTATCCCAAGCTGTTAAATAGATTTCATCACATGTAATGGACCGTAGGTTATTCAATATCATGGATTAAGAAACAACTAACAACAAATATATGATTGACTAAATCAATATTATCCTAATGATTTTATGACAAAATCAAAATTAACTCAACATATATTTATAAAACACATAAGCATAAACATAAAAAAATTCTAAACCACAATACAAAAAGCACAAATAGATTCAAGTAAAAGAACATAAAAAAATTCTAAACCACAATACAAAGCACAAATAGATTCAAATAAAAGAACACTCAAATCTGTATCATTTTCATACCACAATACAATGCACAAATGGATTCAAGTAAAAGAACACTCAAATCTGTATATTTTCATAATGTTTAAAATCTATATCTATGTCACCAAATGTAGCCATAACATTCTCACATGGGCGAAGGGAGAGAGCAATGCATAAGGAAAGGAAGAGGAAAATACGTTGGAAGCTCCCTTTGATGCTAAGGTGACAACCGTACAAGGCAAATAGATTTCTGAACGTTAATTATTATGAAGATGGCGTAATTGATAAATTAGAGGTCATTTTTCACATTATATGTGAGAACCCTTTATCACATCATGAACCCTTCGCATGATCCGAGTCTAACCATCTATGTATTATTTCCCTTTTCATATTCATTATTTTATGTCGAACATATAATATGTAAAGTTAATTATTCAATAATGAAGCCTTGTCCTCGGTCTTCCATTAATAACTTTGAGTTGATATCTTATAATAAAGTTAATTATTCAATGATGAAAGCTTTATCTCGGTCTTTCCTAAGAATTTTGAGTTGATATTTTTTGTTTTTATAAGATGGAACATTTAGTTGGTGGAGATATTGAATGAAGCTTTTGTATAGTTATTTAAGGATTTAATGGTAATAATATTGAGTTTATATTTTTTGTTTTTTAAGATGGAATATTTAGTTGGTGGAGATATTGAGTGAGACTTTTGCATAACTATCCAAAAGTTTAACCGTGAGACACTTAATTCACCAGACTTTATGTTAATGTAAATAACTCTCAATCACTCAAGCTAATCCACTAAGCTAACTTTAAGTTAATATCTTATAAATATTAAAATTAAAAATTAAACTTAAGTTTAAGTTTAAGATAATATATATTAAAGTTGCAATAAAAGCAGCCAAACCATAAATAATCATATAAAGTCCAACGTCTTTCAAAATTAAAAGCTAATCGGTTGGGATTGAGTAAGGGGATCTCTAAACCCAAATCTAGAAAGACGCCAAGCGTTAGTGTTTCCATCCAACAAACAGCTGAAAGATGCCGAGCGTTAGTGTTTCTATCCAACAAACAGCTGAAAATTTTGCATGTCTCTATCCAACAAAGAGCTCAAAAAATTGATAAAAGTTTTCCATGTCTCTATCCAAGAAAGAGCTCAAAAAATTGATAAGATGGATTTAGAATTCTGGTCAGAGCCTTTAATAAAATGGCATTAGTAAAGTAAAATATGGAAAGTTTGAATAACTTCTTAAACTTAGTAGCCACGAGCTTCATTAAAGACCTCTCAAGATTGGAGTGTTTATATAGTTTTAGTGCTGCGTAGGATTTGCTCGTCAGAGTTTTTAAAACTGCTCTTATCTTTCCATTACCGGTGGTTAGTTGCCGAAAAGGTTTTAACGTAAAATACTGAAATATTAATCAACCCAAAATATTGATCTCCGTCGTACATTTGGAAAACACTTTATTTTTATCTGGTCATTTCATTTTTGTGGGATCCCATCTTTTACAAACATGCGAAGATGAAGAATTAATTATTGTTTTTTGGTTGGCAAAGTGGTGTAACCCTTAACATGGTTGGATTTTAGGTATCTTACGAGATTAGAACCGGTGACCTTCCAACTTAGGGGCATCTTAACCATACCCCGTCACCAACTGTTCTACATCTCGCAGATTAAAGATTAATTATTGTTATGAATAAAAGCTACTTATAAAATGCTTACATTAATGTAATTAAAGGATTTGCTGTTGTTGGGCGCTCCAGAAACCCCTTCCGCTAGTGGCAGAGGGAGATTTGGTGCTATCAAACCATGCCCAATAGGAGGTATTGAACGCTGCAGGAGACGCAGGATATGCACGTGGAGTGAAAGGTCCAGCACACCCACGCCAAGCGTCCAGACATTTCAGGATCACGTCTCCGATTTTCCCGTCGCAAATGCCCTCATATACCTTCTCTATATCTTCGCCGGGGCTTCTCCACTTGGGCCCTGTTAACAGATCTGTCCCCAACTCAGATCTCACAAATCGGTAAATGGGATATGTTCTGCACTTGTTTATTCTGTTTGCAATCGGAAAGTCTCCTCTGTCGAATCTCTCTCTCGCTTTGGGAACCTCCTCCTCTAAACGGGCTTTCAACTCCTGTTGAAATATGGGGATCTTGCAGAACACCCAATTAGGTATTGTTCCAGCTGCCCCAGCGCCATCACCGGCTTCCAGTTTGTGGCCAGACTCGGCATCCTTAACCGTGCAATTTAATTTGAGAGCTTCATCAACGAGGACTTCTCTGAGCTGGAGCATAAGCGCGTATGATGGATTTGTGGGATCATCGATGTACGAGAAGACAGGCTGATGATCGATGACTTGCAGGAGTTCCTTCTCGCAAAATCGGGTGTCGAGAAGGCTTCCGTCTTCTGCAGTGTACAGTGTTTTTCGCGCGGCCTGCAACACGATGTGTTTGACGACGGATCGCATGTTCTCTTCTAAGTGGCGAAGATCGATGGCCTGGCATAAGCCCACCATATATGTAGAGAACATCAGCTTTAAGATCTCGATGGCCTCGGCCGTCTTTCGGGCGGAGATCAAACCGAGGGAATTGACATCCTGGTTGTGTTGTTCAGCGCTCTGGACGTGAGTGGTGACGGGGTTGGCAAGGTACTGGATCTCCGAAGTGTAAGCAGCCATGGCGATCTCAGCGCCCTTGAAACCGTAGTCCAAGCTGGGATTCGGACCCCCACTGAGATTGGAAGGCAGTCCGTTGTTGTAGTAATCGCAAACGAGCTCTGAGAACTGAGCGAAGAGGAGCTTCCCGATGGCGGCCAAAGCGATTCTCATGTTGTCCATCGACACTCCGATGGGCGTCCCCTGGAAGTTACCGCCGTGGAGAGCCATGTCTCTGGACACGTCGATTAACGGATTGTCGTTGACGGAATTGATCTCCCGCTCGATGGAATGAGTGGCGGCGCGGATGACTTCGATCTGAGGTCCCAACCACTGCGGTGATGTTCGCAGAGCGTAGCGGTCCTGCTTCGGCTTGCTCAACGGATCGCTCTCGTGGAGACGCGCTGCTTCTTTGACGTAGTCGCTCCCGTCAAGGAGGTACTCCATCACGGCCGCAGCTTCGATCTGTCCCGGGTGATGCTTCAACTGGTGGGTTAATGGGTCTACGAACTCGGGCTTTCCTTGCATCACTTCGCAGAAGAGAGCCGACAGAATCTCAGCCAGCACGCCCAGCACGTTGGCGTCGAAACAGACAGAAGCGGCGACGGCAGATCCCACTGCAGTGCCATTGACGAGGGCTAGCCCTTCCTTGGGTTGCAGTTTAAATGGCTCCGGAATGCTGGCTTTCCGGAGGGCCGCCATGGCGTCCAACTCGTGGCCGTCTGGAGTGACGGCTCTTGAGTTAGGGCGAGCGGTGAGCAATCCGGCAATGTAGGAGAGAGGAACCAGATCACCTGAGGCGGTGATTGTTCCTCTGAGTGGCAACTTGGGTATGATGTTACAGTCCATGAGCTTTCTCATAGCATCGAGGATTTCCCATCGGATGCCCGAGTAGCCCTGCATTAAGGTGTTTGTCCGAACCAGCATGGCCGCCTTCGTGTACTCTGCCGATAAGCACAGCCGCGCCTTGCCCACGACACCCGCATTGAGGAAACGGATCAACTCTTTCTGGAGATCTTCTGCCTTGTCGGTTCTGCGATGCGACGTGGCTCCGAAGCCAGTTGTAACACCATAGGTATCCGTTCCCCTGGCAACGTTGTTGGCCACCCACTGGTAGCTCTCTTGCACTCTCTCCTTGGCACTCGCCTCGTCTAACTCCACCTTCACCATTGCTCTGCGAGTAACGGCGGTCACTTCCCCAACGGTGAGTGTGGTCCCTCGCAGCACCACTTTGTGAGTTGCGTTGAATTGCGCAATCATCTTCCTCACTTCTTCGTAATGGCTGCATTGCAGGGCCTCCGCAGCCTTCTGCCAGTGTGTAGGAATGATGACGTGGTCGGGGATCTTATCGCCCAAGGTCCCGGGCAGAGGCAACGTTGGCGGTCGGCACAACTCCATCGGCCTCATGAAACCGCTGACGATGCTCTCTTCTCCAAGAGACGACGACATGATCTCTTCTTGTATTTGATGAATCGATGCCGAGGGGCGAGGGACTGCAATGCAATATCTCAGTGAGAAAGCTGAGAGGAAGGAGGTTGCAGCCAGGTAGTGAAGAGAGAGCATGAAGGCAGGCTACTTATACATATGGCGAGGTTGAGGATGGCACTTGAAGGCAGGGGATAAGATTGGAGTGGAGGAAGGAGAGACGTATGCCATGAGCGAGGGCGGCGCTCGGAAGCAGGGTTGGAATTTCAAATGGCCGACACCCGTCAAATTGTCGGTAACAATCAAAATCTGAAAAGTTTTTTATTTATATTCTAAGCCAGATTTTGACGGTCTTCGTCAAATCTTAGCTGTATTTGACGGGTAAATTGACCCATCACGGGCATTTACCCGTCAAATTCCATCCCTGCCGGAAGACGCGTGATAAAGGAGAGACGTACTGAACGAGGGCGGCGAAGAAAACAGTCAAAGGTGAGTGAATGGAGTAGGTGATAGAATCCGATAGGACCCTCATCAGCTACCTACCCACTCAAGTAAGTCAAACGGAGTGTACTGCTGTGAGTTGAGAGCTCAAATCAACCCAGTGAAGATAAAGGAATATCTCGGAAATATGATCCAATTCCTTTTATTATTGTTATTATAAAACTTCAATGATTAAAACGTTAAAGATGATAGAAGTAAAATGTTGAAGGTAATAATTATTATGCATAAATTCTTCCTACAAAATTTATATTTGTGCCCCGACTAGTTCGTCTAGACCAAGAACTCTATTGAATCCAATGATTTAAATACCTACCTATGTATGCAAAAAGTTGAAATGTCACAATCTCATCTAAAATATGCTCAAAACTTCACATCACAAATCTATGGATGCGATATGAACTTTGGATTTCCCTTAATAATTTACATAGAAGGCTTTTCTATGTCGGCCAGCTCCTTTAAAATGTGGTAGTGGTGAGTCTGGTGACAATGGCTTATCCAAAACTTTAATTGTGCTCACTTCCACAGTTGGCATGTCATATCCAAAATATCTTCCAAAAGGTGTCTACATATATTGTCTTAATTTTAATTATTTAACCGCCTTTCGGGTTGAAATTTGGTTTTACGGTTGTCGATTCTGGCCATCTTTATGGCTACTTGCATGCACTATTCCAATTATTGCCTACAACTCACTGGCAACAGATTACCAATCACCAATATGTAGCATAATACTTAAATTGAAATCTGTTAAGCTCCATCGAACAGGTATATGGATAGAAGGATTGGGCTAAGTTGTCTCAATTGCTATTGAAGATAGCTTAACAAACTAACCCTATAGTAGTGAAGGTTAGCGTAGGCTAATGGCATCGCTTATAACAAACTAACCCTATAGTTAAGAAGGTTAGCGTAGGCAAATGGCATCGTTTATAGCTGAAACATGACATTGAGAACGTTGAAGATTTCGATCATTTTTATGTGAAAGTTTTGAACATTGAATGAATCTAATAGATGCTCTTAGCAAAAAGGAATGGATTTCAAAATGCTAAGATTTAACGGTCAGCTATGAGCTTGGTACAACAATCATTGCTTTGACTTAAGCTGATTAATGGCTGTTAAATATGGGGAAAATTAATCAGCCCGAGACAGAGCAATAATTCCTGCCCTAGGCTCATTGCTGGCTGTTAGATCTCAAAATGCTAAGATCTAGCAGTCAGCAATGAGCCTGCCCCCAGCAATCATTGCTCTGCTGGCTGATTAAGGATCACCTTAATATCTGCATGAACAATCAGCAATGAGCCTGCCACAGCAATCATTGCTCTGCTGCTGCAGCCTGATTAATAGTCACCTTAATATCTACATGGCTGAAATCATATCTACATGGCTGAAATTAGTTCAGGTCGTACAATTTTCATTTTTTTTTTTGTTATGGTTTGTTATTTGCTTAGGTCCTACAAAAGTTTTTGAACAGTTTGTTATTTCATAACCTAAGCATGCAATTGAAAAAGATCAATAAGTAATAGCACTCATGATGCCAACGATTTTGAATAGTTCAAGAGAAGAGTCAGGCAAAAATAGAGGTTTAGCATCTATTAGAGAAGAATCGATTCCGAAGCAGAAAAAGAGGTTAGTATCTTACAAACATTTTACATTATAGTTTTTCCAAAGGAAATTTTATAATTTTACAGTCATTACTTTAAAACTTTAAGGCAATCTAATTAGAAGAATTATTTGATAAAAATACCAATACATAAATGTTTTAAGATATTTTTTTAAAGAGATGAAGCTGTAATAATATTGACCATTATAAAAAAAGAGTTGATGATGCAGTCATCTCAAGTCGAGAGAAGAACTCATAGAAATAGAGTTCAGCAATGTTCCAAAGTCTAGCAAGTAATGTTTAAAGATTGCCAACCCGACCCACAAGAACCTGAAACTTCATGCATTTCATTTAAATATGACATCTATATGTCCTACATGCAAAACCTTTCATCAAACCCCAATATGTGCACCACTTTTTATGCTGAGGTGTTTTCTGCTAACAATTTCAGCATTTATGAACATTTTCTTTTCACAAGAAAAAAGTTATCTTATATATTAATGAAGTATAAACCAGTTACATATATTGTCTCAGCGTTTTTCAGTTTTACAATTCAGCATATAAAACATAAAAAACATCCAATTCTCCCCTTTACTGTCATTACAGTTTCTTTCATATCCATCTTTTAATAAACTATTATAGTCACACAAACCTATAAAGTGCAAGCAACAGAGTGCATATTTTCGCAGAGCAGAGCCCTCCATGAACTACGAGCTGACTAAACAAAGGGGCAAGAGAAATTACAAACCAGCTTTTCATCCCTCCACACTTCAGAGTGGAAAATGCAATCCATCATCCCTAGCTTCAGTATTGTGTTCATGAAAGACATGCTGGAAAGAGATGTCTAAAAATGATGATATTAGCAGTCTGGTCTTCACCAACCAATGTTCCAAATTGATATTCTGCAGAGATGATTCTCCTTTGTCCCACCCAATAACAATCTTTGAGTCCCCGAAACCGCAATCTGCCTTACCCCTCTTCTAACTACAACTGAAAGCAATGCCCATAAAACCAACACTATGCTTTTGTGTTTGACCCAATACCAGCCTTCATCCAGCCCTCCAGCCCTTTATGATTTCTTGGTTGTTTATTCTGATAATATAACCAGCACCACAAGTTTACACATGGCATTACATATATCCTTTGAACAAGGAAACAAGAGTGTATTAGATTAGTCATTCTGTTTAAAAATGGCATGTAACTCCTCGTTTCCAATGGGCAAATTTGGGTGCTAACTATATTCGAAAACATCCTCTATCTCGCAATTACAAAATTGAAACTATAAGAAAACTTGAAATAAACATGATTAGATAGAACACATATTGAAACAACCATAATACGATGTAAATGAAAAAATGTGATGTTACTGTTGTTGCCTCACCTCTTGTGAAAGATGGGAGATGACAATCTTTTGATGTCTTTTGTTGGTCCCTTTATTTTTGAAGAGGACTAGAAAAGGAAGAAGAAGAGAAGACCAAAGAAGGAAGCTGCGGAAAAGAGGTAATGACCCCAACAACTTTTGCACTAGTTTTGGACCTGCTTTGCGAGTATAAAAAGAAGTGGAGGAAAAGCGAAAGAGAAAGGAGAGGAAGAAATGCATAAGTGCAGAGCTAAGATCATCCGAGTATTAGAAGATCAGACTCACCAAGGACAAAGAGAGATGGATCCGCAATCAAAATTATGTATTTGGATTTTGGGTTTCATTTGTATGAGGGTATCTCCCGCAATGAGTAATTCCACAATGAATGTAAGGCCTAGAGCCATGATGTAAGATGTTATAATGGAGATCTATCTGTTGTAGTGGAAAAGATTATTGGGCCCCATAAAATTTTGTGTTGCGAATATCTCTATTATGTTTGTTCGTGGTTCATGTTATCTCATAATGAATATTGGAACAAATAATACTGTGATGTTTTCGAATTATAAAACCCCAATCGTAACATACAATCAACCAATCCCTCTCTTACACTGATCTTCGTTGTTCTTCAACTGATACCTTCATTTTTAAGAGGGTTGAAAATGCCATGATATTAGACTACAATGACACCCTTTTGTTGGCCCATGCGCAAGAACCCCGGTCTCAATTTTGTGCCAACAAATGCTTTCGTAACTAGGACCTGATGAGACCTTGTTAAATGTATGGTTGTTGTTTTGGGAACAAGTTAGATCCAAGATTAGTGGGAGAAGAGGCTTGATTGTGTCACCCCGGTTTTGACCCCATTTGCATTAATGTATATGAAGTAAATATAATATGGAATCATGACAAGGAGCTCAAGGCCAAGACCCTGTCATTGATTAATGTTTGGTATAGAGGCGATCATGGTTGATGCCTATGGTTTCTATGCTAACTCAAGCATGTTTGTAAACATCATGTAAATATGCAAATTAATGAAAAACCCACAACCAGCTATGTCAATGCAACAAATGATGAGATGGGGGCATGATTTTCCTAAGAATAAGGGGGAGGGAATGTTAACCTTGAGCCAGTTTGGGGAAAATCCATGTGTCATGGGAAAAACCCATCAAAACTGTCAACCACTCTTTTTCTTGTCTTTCTTCCCAACCATTTATTTCTACCAGAATGTGGTTGAGGTAGTTATTACATGGAAGGGGAAGAGTATCAGAAAATTCGAATTGGGCAGATCACCCAGTTTTGAATGTCATGTTTTGACTTCATGGGCAATAAAAAACACCCAGAACCGTATGCCATTTTTCTCATGCGTTCACGTCTTCGTTTGGATTCACGTTTTGGGAGCTGTGGAACGTCTTGCTTATCCATCATTATTCTCCATTCACGTGGAAGCTCTTGGGCAGCTGAGTTCTTCCTGTGTGTATCCTTCACGTTCTGAAAGTGTTTTCCCTTGGCGATACTGTGATTGCTGTGTTGCGGCGTTATCTTGAACTATAGAGTGTATGAGACCTTGTTACTCGTGTTCTAGAGTAGAGTCGGTGTTGCTGAGTCTCTTGTGGTTGTTGTGTTGTGCACCTTGGTTTGGGTCTAGACCGTGTACAAGACTTAGGAGTGGGAGAGACGTAGAATGTGCTTGATAAACCTAGTGTGGAACCTCACAATAAGATAAGAGTGGAGGGTGAACCTCCTCTACACGTCTTGAAGAGCACTGGAAGGGAAGGTGTAGCCCGAGGGACTATGGAGCGGAGAAGGGGACACTTCCTTGTGTGTGTGTAGGCAGTGGGGAAGCTAGGCTAGATAGGCCTTGTGAAGGTGTTTTTAGCTCTGTAGATGAGCTCACTAGCTTAGCAGTTCTTCCTGCCCATTTCCTTAGAAGCCTGATAAATCCAACTCGAAAGATGGCTTGATTGGTAGCCCGATAAACCCATCTGTTCGCTTGGTCGTGTCTTGTTGCATTTGACCTTGTGAGTAACCTTTGGCTGGATAGTCTGATAAACCCAACTGTGAATGCTAGCTTTGCTAGGTAGCTTGATAAACCCAACAGTGAGATGGCTTGAATGTGTATAGTCTGATAAACCCATTTGTTGGCTTGACTGGTCCTTAAGGTGAATGCTGGCTTGATTGTGAACAGTCTATGAAACCCAACTGTGAGATGGCTTGGCTGAGAGGCCTATGAAACCCATATATTGGTTTGTTTTCCCTTGCAACTTGATAAACCCAATTGTGTTGGTTTGGCTGAGTTTTGTTGCACCCTTGGCTATGTATGAGTCTACTAGTGTTCCCTTATTCCTTGAGGAAATCATGCCCAGCTCGAGGGTCGAATTGTTGTTGAGAGATTAATGAGCGCACTAGCCTATGGTTGGGTGGAACGTTGCAGCGACATAGTTGGTTGTGGGACAAGTTCTTCTCAAGATAAGTGTTCTTGTCCATGTTAATCTTTGCAATTGTATTTCTTGCATTGTAATTGCTTGATGGAATATGATGAACATGTTGGATGTGTTGAATTGATGAATTGTTCCTTTGAATAACTGCAATTATAGGAATCTATGTATGTTTCCTTCAATGCATTGTTAATCTAACTTGCAGGGTTAGAATGTTGGATTTATGTTGGCCTGGATGGCCAAGTATGTTCAAAGACTTCGATTAGCAAGTCAAATTTTCGAGCAGAAACCTTCTTCCACAATGGTTTATTCCATAGGCGAGATGCAGAATGCGGAAGACATCCTTTAGCAAATTTGGACCTACGCAATTCCCTTTCTGCAATTGCAGGATGCAGGATGCGAAGATGTCTTTTTGTGAATTATGGCTTTCCGCAGTTTTCATTTCACAACACACCTTTCTGCAACTTGTGGGATGCGAGATGTGGCTTCACAGATTTCGATTTCGGAAATGGTCATTTCCGCATGCGGGATGTGGGAAATCGGAATGCAGGATGCAGGATACGAGATCGTGGTGTCACGATTTCCACAATTCTCGATCCCGCAACACAAGTTTTATGCGCCGTCGATTTTTGCGGGACGATCCTGAGCCGTTGATTTGATTCCAGATGCGGAACCATTTGTGATCGTTGGTTTTCGTCGCAATTTGTCTCCGTTGTCCGATATCATCTGAGTTCTTTCCTTGCAGATCGTCGAATTGATGAGTGGAAGACGGGAGGGAGCATGACAGTGTTGGAAATGTCGAGAAGTGGTTCGCGGCCATGCCCTATGTTTCGATGAATAGTAAAGGTTCTCGATGAAATTTTTAATTCCGCATGATTATGGGGTATGGGTATGCGACAGAGTTGTATCAGAGCTTCTAGTTGCGGCATTGGGCCTGGATGGGCCAGGACAAACAGTTAGAGGAAATAAGAACATCCTCTGATACCAACCCTGTAGTACACTATAGAGTGCTATCAAAACTGCTGGTTGCAGCATTGGGCCTGGATGGACCAGTATGGATAGTGCAAGGGATAAGAATATCCTCGAATACCATCATTGTAGTACGCTATAGAGTGGTATCTATAGAATGGTTCCAGCACTACAACGTGGTATCAGTGTTGCAGGTTGCAGCGTCGAGCCTGAAAGGGCCGGGTTGAACAGTTAACAGAGATGTTGGTTACAGGATTGGGCCTAGATAGGCCAGGTGATAGTAAGTAAATGGTTGTAATTTTGAATTACTGTCTATCTAACAAATGGTGTTTGATAACACATTTTGCAAAGTCATAGTGTAGTTTGGAAGAGTGGGTTGTTAGCTCAGCCATGAGAACCTACAGCATGAATGATGCACAAGATCCATATGAGCATGAGCAAGATGCTATGGGGGAAAATGTCTGAGTTGGGAATGTTGAAATAGAGTCTAATGGGAGGAGGTTTCAAAATACTCCCCTATATTTCGCACCCACTAGAGAATCCTTAGGGTGGATATGCAGAGCTACAGGGCAGACAATGAAAGGTTGGTTAAGGCCCAGGAAGAGCAGAATCATCTGAATGCAGCCATGCTGCAAAGTCTGATAAATATTCAAAGGCGGATGAAATCTGAGGACCGGATGTTAGGCAGTAAGAGCACTGCTAGAAGGAGAAAGAAATCGATCTCCTACTAAGTCATCTGACTCTGAAGGATCCACTAGCGATTCAAGTTCCTCTTCTCACATAAATGAGAGGAAGAGGCGTTATCGGAACCATTCACGTGATGAGTTTAAGAAGGCGAGGCCACCTATCTTCAATGGAGAGATAAATAATGGTCAAGAAGCTAAAGCTTGGCTTCTTGGAATGAGGAAATATTTCCAAGTTCAAGATTATTCAGGAAATATGAAGCCTAGAGTAGCCATCTTCGATTTGACTGGAAGAGCATTTATATGGTGGGAGCACTTCAGGAAAGTGAAGAAGATTAATGAAAATAAAATTGTGTGGAAACAGTTTCAGAAGTATTTCAAGCAGAAATACCTCTCTGACAGGTACTATGATGACAGGATCAAAGAATTTCATGAGCTGAGATTGGGACAATAGAGCATGGAAGAGTATGAAAACAAGTTCTTGGAGCTGTTGAGATATGTCAGGTACATCAAGGATGAGAAAGTGAAAATCCAACGTTTCCTGAGGGATTGCCCCAGTCTTACAAAGACAAAATTGATTTTTATGAGCCTAGAAATCTGGAAGAAGCAATAAGGAAAGCTAATTATTGCTATGAGCAAAGCAGAGGAAAACTTGACTATCATAAGACATGGAAGGACAGAAAGAATGAGAAGTCTGACCAAAGTAAGAAAGGTTTCAAACCTTCTAACTTCAGGAATCAGCAGAAGCAACCATCCCAAGTTGAGAGGTAGTCAACTAGAGTGGTGGGAGAAAAGCCAAGAGATCCACAATAGATCAGAGAACCACTTAAATGTTGGAGATGTGGAGGACCCACATGTGCAGGAATTGTCCACTCGAGAATGAGAGTGCAAGGCCAGCTTACAACCTTCAAGACGCAGAAACAGTGCGTCAAGTAGCGAGGGTTGTCCCTAGGATTTACGCAGCGTTGGAGGACCTCCAAGCAGATCACCAGTCAACTATGGTTGAAGTTGCAGGTAAAATTGCTAAGCAATCTGTTTCTATTTTAATTGACCCTGGTTCTACCCACATTTACATTGCTTCTAGAGTAGTGGATATTTGTGCTTTCAAGAAAGTAAGGCATAGAAAATCATGGTTATTTCAGCTAGCCAATGGAACTAAGAGAAAGGTTAGTGAAGTGGTACATAAATGTCCATTGGTGATGAATGGATGGGTTACTTGTGTAGATCTGAATGTTCTACCCCTTGGTTCCTATGATGTTCTCATTGGAATGGATTGGTTAGAAGCTCACAGGGTAAGTCTTGATTGTTACCATAAGACTTTTGAATGCATGGATGAACAAGGGAACCCGAGAGTGGTAAGAGGCATTCCAAAGGTAATTTCTGTAAGGCATATTTTAGCAATATAGTTGAAGAAATTTTGTAGGAGGGGTTGCCAGTTGTATGCATCTCATATTGCGGAGGTAGTAAAGAATGAAAATCCTAACTTGGAGGACTTTCAGGTATTGCAAGAATTCAGGGATGTTTTTCTTGATGAGATTCCAGGGCTTCCTCCAAAGAGGGACATTGATTTCATGATTGAACTTGTGCCAGGAGCAGCACCAGTCTCCAAGACACCCTACAAAATGAGTACGCCAAAAATGTTAGAGCTAAAGATGCAATTGCAAGAGTTGTTGGAGAAAAAGTATATCAGGCCGAGTGTGTCTCCTTGGGGAGCACCAGTTTTGTTTGTAAGGAAGAAAGATGGTACACTCAGATTGTGTATTGATTATAGACAGCTGAACAAGGTTACGGTGAAGAATAAATATCATTTTCCTAGAATTGATGACCTCTTTGATCAAATGAGAGGAGCAAGGGTGTTTTCCAAGATTGACTTGAGGTGTGGTTACCATAAGGTGAGAGTCAAGGATGAAGACATTCATAAGACAACCTTCAGAACAAGGTATGGACATTATTAGTTTGTAGTGGTACTATTTGGTCTCACAAATGTACCAGCTACGTTTATGTGGCTTATGAATAGTGTCTTCAACGGGTATTTGGACAAGTTTGTTCTTGTTTTCCTTGATGACATTCTTGTTTATTCTAAAGATGAGGCAGAGCATGAAGAGCATCTGAGGTTGACATTACAATTACTTAGGGAGCATCGGTTGTATGCAAAGTTGAGTAAGTGTGACTTTTACAAATATAGAATTCGGTACTTGGGTCACATTATCTCAGAAGAGGGTATATCTGTGGACCCTGACAAGATTGAAGCCATAATAAATTGGCCTACTCCAAGAAACATAACAGATTTAATATATTTTATGGGATTTGCAGGATACTACAGGAGATTCATTGAAGGATTCTCCAAGGTTGCACATGCCATTACTTCTTTGCAAAAGAAGGGAATACAGTTTGAATGGACAGTGAGGTGTGAAGAAAGCTTCCAGCAGTTGAATAATCTTCTCACTAGTGTGCCAGTCTTGAAAGTTGCAGACCCAGAGAAAGATTTTGTGGTGTGTACCGATGCATGCGGTCAAGGGCTTGGAGGAGTCCTTATGCAAGACAACCATGTGATATGTTATGAGTCAAAGAAGTTGAAGGAGCATGAGAAGAACTATGCTACTCATGATCTGGAACTTGTAGCCATAGTACATGCTCTCAAGATGTGGAGGAATTACTTGATGGGAAGAAGATTCGAGCTAAGGACAGACCATTATGGTCTGAAGTATTTGTTTGATCATCCTACTCTAAATGTTGGTAAAGCTAGATGGCTGGAGTTTTTATGTGAGTTTGATTTTGAAATCAAGCACATAAAGGGAAAAGAGAATAAGGTAGCTGATGAACTCAGCATGAAGGTGCAGGAAATGCATGTGGCATCCATTAGTGTTTTCCAATCGGAGTTGAGGCAACATATTACTAACCATGTTGCTGAAGATGAATTGTATGTGTCGGTAAAAGACAAGTTGCAGCAGCAAAGCCTTGAAAAGAGGTATGAGGGATATAAATTGGAAGAAGATGGACTTCTTACCTATAAGAACAGAATTTACATTCTAAATGTAGAATATTTGAGGAGAGTTGTTCTGGATGAGATCCATCAAGCTCCATATACTGGTCACCCACGATATCAAAAGACAATTAATGCTACAGCTAGAAAGCAATAATTTTGGCCAAGAATGAAAAAGGACATGGATGAATACATTTCAAGGTGCATGAAATTTCAACAGGTGAAGGTTGAGCATCAACAACCAGCAGGGTTGTTACAGCCTTTGCCAGTTCCAAAAGGCAAATGGGAAGTTATTTCCATGGATTTTATTACAGGATTGCCAATGACTTGGAGACAACATGATTTCATCATGGTTGTGGTGGACAAGTTGACAAAGGCAACCCATTTTATACCGGTTAAGTCTACGCATTAGACTATTAAAATTGCAAATATATTCATGAAGGAGATTTTCAAATTGCATGGATTGCCAAAGGAAATAGTCTTTGACAAAAATGTCAAGTTCACTTCCAATTTTTGGAAGGGATTGTTTGGAGATTTGGGTACAAAGCTAAACTTCAGCAACATGTACCATCCTCAGACTGATGGACAGACATAGAGAGTTTACCAAGTGCTTGAAGACATGCTTCGCATGTATGTGATGGACAAACCAACCAAGTGGGAAGATTATTTACACTTGGTAGTATTTTCTTATAACAATGGACATCAAGCATCCTTGGGGATGAGTCCATATGAATTTTTGTATGGCAGGAGGTGTAGGACACCCATGACTTGGGATAATCCAGTGAACAGAGTTGTGATTGGTCCATAATTTCTCAAGGAGATGGAGCAGGAGGTTTTACAAATCAGGCAGAATATGAAAGTAGCCCAGGACAGGCAAAAAAGCTATGTTGATAAGCATAGGGTGAACAGAGAGTTCAGTGTTGGGGATCATGTTTAACTCATAGTGAGGGTAAAGAAAAGTTCCTTGAAACTTGGAAGTTGTGCCAAGTTGTCACCTAGATATTATGGACCATTTGAAGTGCTTGAAAGAATAGGGCCAGTTGCATATAGTCTTGCATTTCCAGCTAGCACTAGGGATCATAATGTTTTTCATGTTTCTTTGCTTAAGAAATATATACATGACCCTAACCATGTGATAAATTGGGATGTGATTTAGATGGAACCCAAGGGGGAGTTCTAAATCGATCCAATGCACATCCTCGACAAGAAGGTCACCATGCTTCAGAATTGAGCTATAAGACAAGTAAAGGTGCAATGGGAGCACTACGGTCCTGAAGAGGCTACATGGGAGCTGGAGGATGCCATGCGATTGACACATCCATTTTTGTTCAAATCTGTGAAGCACTGAGGGAGGTACCAGTGTAGCATTTTTGTTCAATTTTGTACAACATTGAGGACAGTGCTATTGAAGGGGGAGGGGAATGTAACACCCCGGTTTTGACCCCATTTGAATTAATGTATATGATGAAAATATTATATGGAATCATGACAAGGAACTTAAGGCCAAGGCCCTATCATTGATTAATGTTTGGTATATAAGCTATGATGGTTGATTCCTATGGTTTTTGTGCTAAGTCAAGCACATTTGTAAACAACATGTAAATATGCAAATCAATGAAAAAACCACAACCAACTATGTCAATGCAACGAATGATGAGATGGGGGCATGATTTTCCTAAGGATAAGGGGGAGGGAATGTTAACCTTGAGCCAGTTTGGGGAAAACCCATAAAAACTGTCAACCACCCTTTTTCTTGTCTTTCTTCCCAACCATTTATTTTTACCAGAATGTGGTTGAGGTAGTTAAGTTGCATGGAAGGGGAAGAGTATGGGAAAATTCGAATTGGGCAGATCACCCAGTTTTGAATGTCATGTTTTGACTTCATGGGCAAGAAAAAACACTCAGAACTGTATGCCATTTTTTCTCATGTGTTCATGTCTTCATTTGGATTCACGTTTTGGGAGCTGCGGGATGTCTTGCTCATCCATCATTACTCTCCATTCACATGGAAGCTCTTGGGAAACTGAGTTCTTCCTGTGTGTATCCTTCGCATTCTACAAGTGTTTTGTCTTGGCGAGACTATGATTGTTGTGTTGTAGCGTTATCTTGAACTATAGACTGTATGAGACCCTGTTACTCATGTTCCAGAGTAAATCTGGTGTTGTTGAGTCTCCCTGTGGTTGTTGTGTTGTGCACCCTGGTTTGGGTCTGGACCGTGTACAAGACTTAGGAGTGGGAGAGACGTATAATGTGCTTGATAAACCTAGTGTGGAAACTCATAATAAGATAAGAGTGGAGGGTGAACCTGCTACACACATCCTGAAGCGCACTGGAAGGGAAGGTGTAGCCTAAGGGACTGTGGAGCAGAGAAGGGGACACTTCCTTGTGTTGGGTGTGAAGGAAGTGGGGAAGCCGGGCTAAATAGGCCTTGTGAAGGTGTTCTTAGATCTGTAGATGAGCTCACTAGCTTAGCATTTCTTCCTTCCCATTGCCTTAGAATCCTAATAAACCCAACTGGAAAGGTGGTTTGGTTGGTAGCCTAATAAACCCATATGTTTGCTTGGTTATGTCTTGTTGTGTTTGACCTTGTGATTAGCCTTTGGATGGACATTCTAATAAACCCAACTGTGAATGCTAGCTTGGCTAGGTAGTCCGATAAACCCAGCAGTGAGATGGCTTGACTGTGTACAATATGATAAACCCATTTGTTGGCTTGCTTGGTCCTTAAGGTGAATGTTGGCTTGATTGTGAATAGTCTATGAAACCCAACTGTGAGATGGCTTGGCTGAGTGGCCTATGAAACCCATTTGTTGGTTTGTTTTCCCTTGCATCCTGATAAAACCAACTGTGTTGGCTTTGCTGAGTTTTGTTGCACTCTTGGCTATGTATGAGTCTGCTAGTGTTCCCTTATTCCCTGAGGAAATCATACCCATCTCGGGGGTGGCAGTGTTGCTAAGATATTGATGAGCGAATTTGTCTGTGGTTGGGTGGAATGTTACAACGACATAGCTGGTTGTGGGACAAGTTCTTCTCAAGATAAGTGTTCTTGTCCATGTTAATCTCTGCAATTGTATTTCTTGCATTGTAATTGCTTGATGGAATATGATGAACATGTTGGATGTGTTGAATTGATAAATATTTCCTTTGAATAACTACAATTATAGGAATATATGTATGTTTCCTTCAATGCATTGTTAAACTAAGTTGCAGGGTTAGAATGCTGGATTGATGTTGGTTAGGATGGGCAAGTTTGTTCAAATACTTTGATTAGCAGGTCGAATTTTCGAGCAAAAACCTTCTTCAGCAATGGTTTATTCTGCAGGCGAGATGCGAAATGTGGAAGAAATCCTTTGGAGGATTTGGACCTCCACAATTCCCTTTCCACAATTGCAGGATGCAGGATGGGGAGATGTATTTTTGTGAATTACGGCTTTCTGCAGTTTTCGTTCCGCAACGCACCTTTCCGCAAGTTGTGGGATGGGGGATGTGGATTCATAGATTTTGATTTCTGCAACGGTCATTTCTGCATGCAGGACACGGGAATGCTGAATGCGGGATGTAGGATGTGGGATCATGATATCCCAATTTCCACAATTCCTGATCCCGCAACGCAAGTTTTTTGTGTCGTCGATTTTTGCGGAACGACCCTGAGCCGTTGATTTGATTTCGGATGTGGAACCATTTGTGATCGTTGGTTTCTGTCGCAATTTCTTTCTGTCATCCGATCTCCTCTAAGATATTTCCTTGCATATTGTCGAACTGATCAATGGAAGATTGGAGGGAGCGTGACAGTGTTGGAAATGTCTAGAAGTGGTTTGTGGCCATGCCCTGTGTTTCGATGAATAGTAAAGGTTCTTGATGAAATTTTTAATTCCGCATAATTATGGGGTATGGGTACATGACATTGAGATTTTCAGAACCTAGGAGGTCAATTTACGAAGGTGGTAAGTAGCCAAGTTTAGACAATATATTTTCTATGGAGGTCCATCTCTAGACCAACACAAAGTTTTGTGGGTTGAACCTCTAGTAATACTAGCAGATCGGTTGCGACGACTTGTGGAAGCACATGAGTATTGCAGTAGAAAAAGAAAGATTATCGAGTGGACTCCAAGGGATCTGATCATATTAAATCAACTAGACTTGCCCTTGACCATAGCCATTGATTTCTGGTTAGAAAGTACTCCTTTTGGTTATATTCTGGAATTTGAAGCTAAAAATAAAGCAAGAGGAAGAATTTTGAAAGAAGTCTCATTGTGGATTAAGACATGGATGCCTGAAATTGGATTTTTTCTTCTACACTAGATTAGAATGGAGGATTAAAACCCTCACACCCAAGGGGAAAAGTCAGGGTGATGTTGTTACACTGCGGAAAGTAGATTGATCTAAAATGGAAGGGGTTTATATTACTGAATACAGGGATGAGCAAGTAGAGTGAAGAGCAGAAATGATAGAAAAATAGTGGAAATACCATCTAAGAGAATCATGAATAAGAAGTGTGTAATTGGAAGAACACATAAGGAATGGGGAAACTAGTGAAGGAATCCAAGAGTAGCGACATCATATGAAGTAGAGATATGAGATTACTAGTGCCAAAGTAAGAGAGAACCCGATGGAGGTGATCAACAACCAAACAAGAAGAAGCTGTGGGGGAGGCATATGCAAGAGGCAGGATAACAAAGACCAAATGTCTTGTAACAAAGTGATCTATTAGACACCAGACTTAGTCTTGAACGTAGACGAGGATAATTAAGAAATATCAATACTTGCAAAACATACAAGTACTCCAGAAAGTGAACCCCTTATTGGAACAAAATTTGGCACTGGATGCAACAGAACTAGCACTGGGCCTAATGAATCCTCAGGTTCACTTGCATAATTTGGTAACAAAACTCTCAATTTTGTTTTTTGCAATTACCTTGGTATAGTGAGATGAATAGTAGTACCAATATTTCTCGAAGCAATTCATTAGTAGGAGGAAGCAGTAGTAGATCTCAAAAAATTAGTAGCAACATTATCACACAAACATTACCCCAAGGATTTGTGTTAGTATTAACTTCAACTACAACTATGGTGGGAGTTCTAGTAGGATTTCCCCTAGAATTTATGCAATTTTGGGGTAATGGGAGAGAAGATGATGCAACCCAATATTGGTTTCTTTATGAAGCATTATGGAATTCCAGAGCGACCCCAGTAGCATCCAAATTGGAAGAATTCAAGACAACCATCCATGGTAAGGCCTTACAATGGTACATGAGGTTGATCAAGGGATGGGGTATAAATAGACTAGCTCCTACTTTAGTAGAAACAATGAAATTGTTTATGGATTATTTTTTGCAACTGAAGTCTAAACAACAAAGTGTTGTGAAGCTAAGGCAAATATGATAGATGCATAGTGAATTAGCTTGTACATATACACGATGGTTTAGAGACGTGTTACCCAAATTGAAGTATCCAATCCATTAAGCCCATCATAAAGAATGGTTTATTGAAGATTTGATACCATTAAAAAGGATGCCTCTGTCACAACAAGTAATAAACTCACTTAGAACTGCATTAGAGACATCCGACAAGTAATAAACACACCGGCTCCTACTTTAGTAGAAACAATGAAATTGTTTCTGAATTATTTTTCACAACTGAAGTCTAAACAACAAAGTGTTGCAGAGTCAATGGAAATGTGACAGATGCATAATGAATCATCTTGTGCATATGTACGATGGTTTAGAGACGTGTTAACCAAATTGAAGTATCCAATCCATGAAGCACATCATAAATAACGGTTTATCCAAGGGTTGATACCATTAACAAGGATACCTCTATCACAACAAGTAATAAAATCACCCATAACTGCATGAGAGCAGGCAATGAAGATTGAGGATATGGAAAACTATCAATACTCTATGGGATTTAGGGTCAGAAATTTGTCGTCTTCTTAGAATTAGCACAAGTACATAATAAGCTAGTAGAGATAACTGGGAGAATACAAGTTTTGAATGCACCAAATGTAGCCCGACCCCAGGTATGGTGTACTAGTTGTATGATATAAGGACATCATGCTTCAAAATATATGTGGCTACGATAAGTACGAGTGTTGATAGGAGCACAGTTTAATACATATCATAGTGCGATAATTGTGCAAGTGGTTCTAGAAAATACGTTTCACTCAGTAGGTCATTCATCATAACCCAATCCAAAAAGTGCTTATCCTAATGATTTCTATGAGAACTACAAATAATTTAATCATCAACTCTGAATTTCCTCGATCTTATAGAAGGAATCTTTGGTACCCAACATGGTCTACTGTGCGTTTTGTGGATCTACTACCCACAACATTGAGAAATGTAGATCCTTGGATTCCCTTACGGAGAGACTAGATAGATATATATTTTGAGTAGTTGACGAACCCCCATATATTGGAGGGGTAGGCCACGAAAGAGGATTTGGAGCTGAAAGAGGAGGAGGTCACTAAACACCACCAGGATAATACAAGTATAATGAAATCGCCCATCTGGCTTGCAACTTCCCTCTACTCAAAAGACCATGGTGTACCTATTGCTGCACCAAAAATCATATGGTGGAATAATTGTTTGATGGATTAGTCCCTAACACGGATGCAAGTGGAACTACCTAGTCTGTTCTACATAGATCTAGAACAAAGAACCACATATGTATATCCTTTCACCTAGATAATTCAAATAACTACAAAGAGGTAGGATAAGGAACGATTACCTTTTATTTTGATGTTTGTCCTCACCTTTTCCACATGAATAAAACCCAGTTTTGTATGCACTAGTACTTGCAATTAGTTAAAATACAAACAAGATACAAGTTGATAGAACTAGTGATAATGAGATCAATCTAATCAAATAGCCAAGGAGACTTGATATAAAAATATTAACATAATCAAATTATGGGAAAAAAACATAACATTTGTATTAATATCAATAAGAATAAGTGATACAACCATTGAGGCCTTGGCGTTGTATCCTCTTTTCGATGGTCACCTTCCACCAACAAGTCACACTCACAAATATATGAGCAACACCACTCTAATGAAGGTCTGAACCAAATCCTCCAACATATACCTACACTAGAATTTTCTCCCCCTTAACCCATAGCCCATAGATTCAATTTATAAGACCGCATGGATAAGATTTGAGAGGATTAAGGGAAATGGATGGGATGTGATCCAACAAAAGAGGAAGGAGAACTAGAAATAGGGTTATAGGGATGTAACACCGATGCAAGTGGGCCTCCCTAGTCTGTATTACACAGATATAGAACAAAGAACCACATATGTATACCCTTTCACTAAGATCGATCAAATAACTATGAAGAGGTAGGATAAGGAAGGATTACCTTTTATTTTGATGTGTGTCCCTGCCTTTTCCACATGAATACATTCCAACTTTGAATGCTCTAGTACCTACAATCAGTTAAAATACAAACAAGATACAAGTTGATAGAACTAGTGATAATGAGATCGATCTAATCAAATAGCCAAGGAGACTTGATATAACAAGATTAACATAATCAAATTATGAAAATAAACATATCATTTGTATTAATAGAAATAAGAAGAAATGATACAAGCATTGATGCCTTGGCGTCGTATCCTCTTTCCAATGGTCACCTTCCACCAACAAGTCACACTCACAAAGAGATGAGCAATGTCACTCTAATGAAGGTTTGAACCAAATCCTCTAGCATATACCTACACTAAGCATTCCCCCGTCCTTAAACCATAGCCCATAGCTTCAATTTATAAGACCACGTGAATAAGAGGAGTTTAGAGGATTATGGGAAATGGATGGGATGTGATCCAACAAAAGAGGAAGGCAAGCCGGATCCGAGGTTATAGGGATGTCGAATCATCCACATGATATCTTGATCTAGAGCCTTCTCGAAGGAATACTTTTTTTCCCATACAAAGGTTGACATAGTTTTTTATTGGATAAAACAACATTGAGATGAGTCGACGCTATTTTATTTCCTAGAAAGTGGCGTCGATGTCACAAGATAAAGTGACTTTCGAGCAGAGGAAACAAGGATTCATTTATCTTCATCCATTTTTTGATTGAATTCAGGGACTAAGGAAATAAGGTAGTATAGGATTGGTCAAGGTGATGATAATTCCATGTAACAGAGTTCCCCCCAAAGTATGAACCTAGAGGAAACAAATAGGTGATGTACTTTTTAGTGACCTGCTGGTAGAATGAAACCATTGGTTGGAAAAATGACAACCATAAACAAGAATTATAACAACCTTTTATGACTTTGAACCAGAATAATAACCAACTTTACGGATGGATTCCAACCAATACACTATAGATACATGCCAACATTGGAGAGTGGATATGACCACTGAAAACAAAAGTGGAACTATCATCATACAAATCGTAGCCACCTACCAATACAGTGTGGATCTATGAGACCAATAGAACATAGCCATCGACCAATACAATGTGGAATCTATGTGACAGACACAATGTAGCCACCAACCAATATAGTGTGGATCTATGTAACCAATCTCCATCGCAACCTAGGTACAAAATACAGAGGATCTGTAGGGTCTTCAAACCAAACTTGCGACTAATATGATCCTAACCATGTGAATAAAAGGATTCGATTTCAAACATGGTAGGAACCACTTGATTACCAGTCACTAATGTGAACCATTAACAAGTTCAAGGGAAGTCACAAATAATGAGAATGACTCCCAAGGTATCATCGTACATTATAAGGAATGTGAATAAATGAGTTGAAGTCAAACATCCTTATAATCATTCAATCATAGGTCAATGTGGTAAAACTATTGTTGAATGGGATAAGAGATGCCATTGAGGCATGCAGGATTTAAGGTACGTGGTAGTTCCTAAGTCTAAACCCTGGAAAATGTGTCGATGTCGACAGGGGTAAACTCATCAAAAAAGGTCCATGGTTTATACCCAATCCTTGACACGAAACTGATATATAAGGATGATTTTGGATGGTATATTGAATGAATATGAATTGAGACAAGGTGTATAGGTAAGTTGAAATACTGGGTCAGGGATTAATATGGAAAATAGGTATGAATTTTTGACTTAATAGGAGACTACCCTTGGACATCTGGTGGTGCGACAGAAGACTTGTAAGCATCGACTAGCATATATCGAATACAAGACACAATGCGACATGATCGAATTATTCTCTGGATTACCCAAAGGAGTGATGAGACTCATGGACTTGATACGAATCAAATATGAGCTGATTCCCCAATTGTTCAGATAAAAAAAAAGGTTCCATGTTCAAGGGGTTAAACAAACTACCACTAACACAAATTCAGATATATTCCCTTCCCTTTTTCCCCATCATGTTTGACGAGTACCTCTTTCTTTATTAACGAGCTCGAGGAGTGTAACATATGCTTGATATAACTCGTCTTTTGGATGATTATGATCTCACATATTTTGTGAACCTAAGAAAGGATGGATTGTTAGTAGAGATCACTTCGAGGACGTGTCTACAACATTCTCTATCCTTCACTATAGGTGGGTGAGTCCTAATCGACATAAATACATGCAATAATTTGAGAGTTTCTTAAGATTCCTAATTTTTTCAGAGAGTAGAGAGGGGAGGAATAAAGGAAATAACCTCTTGAAGCATGTTGCTTGTAGAAGATCCCCTTGCTTGAGCATCAATGGCCTTGAGGCCTCATTTTGAAGCTTGCTTGTTGGTTCCTTACCTCTAGTTCTACCTTTATGAAATTGAAAAAACTTGAAAACAATTTATCAAATATTGAATTCAAAGTTAGTATTAACACATAGATTCAATCTCAAAATTTGGGGAAAACTAGAATTGCATCATATTAAAAATAGGAATAAAGTGCTCACAACCCAATGATGGAGGTGAATCCCTTCTCCTTTTCTTTAAACCCTCCTTCTCCATCCATGCAAATGATCACCAAGAGATTGATGTGGAAAACAATCCTTCTAGCCTTCAAATTCTTCAGTATGCCTTTGCTTTTGTCTTTACTCCCTCTTCTTCACCTCATATGCATTTCTTATATAACATTGGGATTTGTGCACCCAATCACTAACCATAAATGTGGGATTAATATTTTTGATGAATTTTGATTATTTTCTTCAAAAAACCCACTTTACTTAGGTTTTCAGTCATTTTAATTGAATTTCTAGGGTTTTAGGACAATTAATACATATGACATGTATTCTTTCCACTCCAAGAATTGTGGAAACTAGGTTTTGGCCCTTAAGTAGTATTGATCTTGAATTCTTCAGAGCAATTGTTCTCTTCACATACTTCTTCTTTCGCAGAAACAGTAGTCCGATGAGATACCAAAGCTCTCAATTTTTTCTAAATTCTAGTCTTCAAGTTGCAGACGAAATGAAGATGTGTTTTCAGGCCATCATCCTTGAGGGTGTTAATTTTATTGTTAACAGGTGGCCCTTAATGTGTGAGGTCCGAAGCTATGCCGAGGGATGAAATACATTGATTTCTCTTTTATTCTAATACTCTTCATCCTGATAGTCTTTAGTGATAAAGGAAAGATGGAAAATTATTTAGTTCATAAGCGTAGGAGTTGGAGAAACAACTACAAGTCAAATAGGGAAATTTCCCAAATATACAATATATTCATGAGGTGGGTATACCCATGCTTAGTAGTAAATAAACATGGCCACAAACAATACATAATGGATCCGTGTCAAAAGCAAAAATCTTTGAAAACATATATATGCACATCTGATGAGTGCAAAATATCCAGGTCTTCATGGTATTTTGACATGGTAGTTTAATCTTGCGTAACTCGGGCAGTGCATCAATGAGTAATACAATTGTATTTCCCAAGGTATTCAATACAAACCAATGATAGTACGATTTTATATCATGTGAATATATGATATGATGTCGAGCATAATAAACCACCATATGATTACCATTCATTGATGTATATCGTTAACATATGCGAGGAGGCCCATCAATAATGATGATGGAATCCAAGGTACTTGAGTACAAACTAACAAGTGTAAATAGATGTTTTGATGTTGAATACTTATAGAATAAAACAATCAGGGGTCACTGATGTATACCCACTGACATTTGCAAGGAAACATGCCACTAATGACTGCAAGATCCAAGGTACTCTTCTAGTTCTTAGATCCCCTTCTTAGATGATAATTTGGTGTTGATAGGAATAGCTCCGTCATAAAGAGGGAATAAATGCATCCCACATCAACTGACAGAAAATTGAGATGACTAAGATGATATAATTTGGTAGGGATGCAAGATCCAACATTGTATACTAACACAAGGAAGGTCGACAGGATTGGTCAGGAATATTTGAGGAACTATCGACATTGCTTTGACTTCCCTTGAACACATAACATGATGCAGAATGGACACTTGGAAACATAAGACTCGAGTAACTAAACATCATGAAATCCATCAATGTCAGATGCATTAATGAAAAGGATCCATAGATGATGGGAAGGATAACCCATCGATGGAGATATGCTCAAATTATCGATACATTTTCTTTCTACAAATGTAATTGGTGTACTGACAATGGATACAAATTATGTGTTGTGTTCAAGGGTGATTGGGACTAACTATTTCCTTTGTTTCAAAGATTCAATATGACATAATTCAAGTCCCCCCCCCTTTTTTGGATTTTTGTGTTTATTAATTTTTAGTATTTTTTCATTTATTAACTCAACAAAAGAATAAAGAATTCTATGGTACATGGAGGGAACAAGTGTTTCATTGGAGTTATCTTATTTTCAAGAGCACCTATCAGGCCAAGGAAAATATACATATTGCGAAAAAGGGTTGAGCTAGTTGTGAACACTCTTACAGATGCGCCCTCCATCAATTGCCTATCTGAAGCAGGATTATGTGTTGACGAATGGGGAAATAGAACCAAGTAACTGCGGTTATCCATTCTGGTCTGATGGCCAAGTAGGAAAGGGGAAATGTGATTTTCTTCGTGCAAATTCATGTGACAACAAAAAAATCATAAATCACAATGAATTGTGGTCTATCAACTACCTGAATCAAGTAGTTCTCACATGTATATGTCAACTAAACAGAAGTAATGATTTATAGGCATCTTGAGCAAAAAGTGACTACAAAGGCAGAAAACATCAACAATAAGCACCAAAGCAGTAAGAACAAATGTTCATGTAGATATTTTAACACATGCTTATGTAAACTGACATGAAATATGGATCCCATAAGGAAATGGTCATAACTACATGGAAGAGAAGTATGTGGTCTCAACCTCCAGGTCATGATGGGACTAATTGGGCTCTCAGGGATAAGAGAATAACTCAGCATGGGAACCAAAATGGGAATAGGGTGTTGAATAGGGTGTCCCATGTTCGGTAGTCTCTTTTGTCGAAGTGGTGGAAAATACAAATATGATTGGCTGACCCACCCATTTCCAACATGTTCGACCCTATGGAAAGTTTAGGTTGCAAAAGTTTCAAATGCATATTCACAGAGGGATAACCTAAACCTATATGCAAGATTCCAAGTATACCTGATAATATCGAGGAAAATGCAAAGGATGTTGCTATGCTTGGTTATATTTAAACCAAGAATGTTCCAGTGGCCCCACAAAAGATGTCCTTAGGTGGGTGCAACCAAATTTATATGAATTCAAGAATAGTTTTATTTGATGATAGAATTTCGTCCAAGAAATCAAGTGATTTGGGAGATCTCACAACCAAAATGGGCCAAGTAACTGGATCATATTCCTCCATCAAGGGAATATTTTGATCCAAATTTATTGAAGCCATTTGAAATATATCTTGTTATGATACTTATACAAAAGATATGGGTGTATCTCCTATCCTAGTGTTAGCATTTTTCTTACTTTGTATTTCTGATTCTTTCTCTAATTTCCATGGATTGAAATATGAGAATTTCAGGAGTTTGGGAAGGATTAACACTTAGCTTACCCTTGTACTTATTTTTCTTTCCCCTAAGGTCCATGGATTGAACTACAAGCATTTTAGAAGTCAGGGAAGTATTAACATGTTGTTGCATATCCTACTCATCTATAGGTTTCAAAGTTTGAACAAAACATTTGTCCCATTTGATGGGTAATCTTCTCAAGGTTGTTGACAAAACCCATCATACTATTGGCATGAGGTACATGTGCTGGCCTAGATGGATCGAACACAAGTTTTGCAGGCTGGTTCCAAAAAGATTGGTTTCTTTCTAGAACCTCACCACTCCATTGTGGAATGGGTTTCATGGGTGGATTTATCCCTTGCGGGATTAGACTCCAAGGAGATTGGATATTTCCTGGAATCTAGCCACACCATTGATGAATGGGTGGATTCCCCCATTATGGGGTTAGAATCCAATGAAATTGTTTATTTCCTAGAATCTGACCACACCATTGAGGTGGTCGTTGGGTTTTATTATTATTCCAAGGCGGGTTTCCCACTTGTGAAGGATTCCCCCAAGAATATTGGGTACTTCTTGGAACATGACCAATGTATGGATTTCCCCCTTATGGAGGTAGGTCCCAAGAGGATTAGTTACTTCTTGGATCCTTAACAGACCATGAAAGTTTTCCTTTGTCTTGAAAACCATTTCAGGGTAGGTTTTCTCCTTGCAAAGGTTGGCTCCAAAAAGATTGATTACTTTCTAAAACCTGACCACTCCATTGCGTAATGGGGTTGATAGGTGTATTTATCTTAGGCATTGTGATAGGATAAATCAAAGGATGACCCTCTAGGGAATTTCCTCCCATCGGTGAAGGATAGCTCTAATTGGCATTTGCGTTCCAAGATGCATTATTTCCTCTAGGAATATTAACATTCCATGGTAAAGGGTTACCCCTAGAAGTAGAAACTAGACAACTATTATGTGTTCCAAGAGGATTTTGATAACCTCTCGCAACCATTTGAGGCTGCATTGATGTGGTCCCTTGAACTCATGACGAAGCCAAAGGGTCAATTGTAATGTTTTGCATATTATTCCAACTTTCAAAAAATGATTTAACTAGCGACTCACTTTCCGTAAGTATGAATGGGTTTAAAGGATGTGCTAAAGGTAGATTTACGTGAGAAATTGTGTGATATTATATTGTTTCAATTTCAATTAGAGTAATATCATCAACTCTATCTATGTTTCTCCATGATGTGACAAATTTTTAGAATTTGATTGATGTTGTTCTTCTCTAGTAACATTTGATTGGGTTTACAAGTTGTTCAATTTTCAAGTCACAAATATGTAGTTCATGTATCTACCTCCACAATGTAGTGGGGCCCTCAAACTTGGGTAACTTGCCTCACTTCCACCTTTATAGGTGGATCGGGATATTAATCACTCTAAATTTTAATAAAATGATTTTTTTATTAGAGTATATATCAAAATACAATCAAACAATCCTAAAGGAAACTAGACTCAATAAAAATCAAAGTGTCCACGCATCTAAAAAAGTCCTAAGAAAATCAACAAGAATTTTTTTTCCAAAGAACCAAAGTTCAGTGACAATATGGACTAGAGGGAATTCCAAAACTAATAGCTCCTGAGGGACATGAGACCTCAACAATTACTAAATAGTTAAGGTATGAGAAATAGTTACATTGTTCTTCAATCACCAAAGCTTCAAGTGCTATATCTTGGATACTCACCCTCCCAAGAAGCTGAAAAAACCTTGTGTATCTCTCAGGTATTGCAAGTGTCCCCTACTCACAACAACCTGTGTGATAATTCCCTAGGAAAAGAAACTATGGTTACCACTTCACAATCGATGGTTGGGTGGGAAAATTGTCAGTTTAGGATAACTCACATAGACTAGATATCTCAAGAAAGTGATGTCACCCCAAGGACTTGTCAATTGAAATACTATAATGTGCTCATATCCCACAAAATAAGTAAGAGGGGGGGGTACCACCCTTACTAATTTGGATTGACCTTGTGCTTAACGCATGTGTTAGAAGCGCTTTCCCGCCATGCACTCTATGCTACTAATGGATTTTATTTCTCTTTAATCAATACTAGTTTCAAAATTATGTCGCCTTGGAGTGTTAACCCACCATCTTAATCCAAATCCATAGCCTAATCTTGTTGGTGAGATCCAAACGAATATTGATAGTTTTTATATTAAGCGTTTATTTTAGGGTAGTTTGCTTAGTTTCGAGGAGTGATGGTGAAACTGGTGGTGTTTGTGACTCAAAATGTTGAACCAATCAAATGCAAAATGCTCACTACTCTTTTCTTTATTTCAATGAACTTCTATACTATGGAAGAGTGAGAGGTTCTTTGTGATGCATCAAACATGTAAGTTGCAAAATAGAATCACTTTTACGAATTTGAAAAAGAAATTTTGTGAAGAAGAAATGTTTTATTTTCACAAATTATTAACTTCTTCCTTTCAAATAAGTTCCCAATTTTTTTAGCAAGGGTTCAAGAGGTTGGATTCAAACATAAGATGTGTTCAATTTGCTTCAACTATTACTAATCGGAAATGGAAAATGTTCGAATTTTGAATATTTTTCCTATTTCTAATAAGTCTCTCAAACTGATGTTTAAATGTAGGGTTGCAATTTAATTTTGATTTTACAATTGCATAATGCTCTGTTTATGAACGTTGAATTTAATGTTACAAATCGATGGTTTGAAAATTAATGCAAAATTATAAATATCTTTTGAAATTCTAAAACTGACAAGCATTTACACTTGATATCCACTTTCTTATTCACAGGATCTCTCGAAAGCACAATTGAAGAGGATACTCATGGCTCGATCATATGCTTGAAAATTTCAAAAATATGCTTATTACACTTGAGATCCATGTTTCTCATTCAAAAGACCACCAAAAAGTGCAAGTGAAGTGGATACACATGGCTGAACAATATACTTCAAAACTTGAAAAGATACCTATTACACTTGAGATCCCCATTTCTCGTTCAGAAGATCGCCCGAAAGTGCGAGTGAAGAGGATACGTAGGGATCGAATCACAATGTATCACAAGAAATTTGAGAATTACAAATAAACTCCTCTAGTTTTACTTCAAGAAATTCAAAATAATCTGTCCAAAACAAACATTTACTTGTTCAAGTCATTTTCTTATGTTTTGGAGGGATATATTTTTTAATTTATATTTAAGTGAGAGGCCCAAATTTTGTTTTTTTGTGAATTTGATTAAATTCATGGTTCTAACTGTGTCTTAGCTATGATTTCATGTTGTGTGTCAGGTCAACAAATTTGTGCAACTCAAAATTCCATGGGCTAAAGGTTCATAAATTTAAACAATGTGTCATGTTCTTCAATTTTTTTGACATTTTTCTTATGCAAACAAGTGATAAAAGTGACCAAATTAGACACAATTTCAGCCGTTAATAGTGAAATAAATGATCTAAATGGTAAATATGTCCCAAACATTCATATTAGAGAAATATTTTAAAGAAAATAGTCCCCAGTATGCTCATTGGTATGTTAGTAGAGATCATTGCATGGATGTGTCTACAACATTCTCTATCCTTTACTATAGGTGGGTGAGTCCTAATCGACATAAATAATGCAATAGTTTGAAAATTTCTTAAGATTCCTAAGCTTTTTCAGAGAGTAGAGAGGGGATGAAGAAAGGAAAGAACCTCTTGAATCATGTCGCTTGTAGAAGATCCCCTTTCTTGAGAATCCATGGCTTTTAGGCCTCCATTTGCATCTTACTTGTTAGTTCCTTACCTCTAGCTCTACCTCTATGAACTTGAAAAACTTTGAAAAAACTTGAAAACTATCTACCAAATCTTTAATTCAAAGTTAGTATTAACACATAGATTCAATCTCAAAATTTTGGGGGAAACTGAAATTGCATCATATTAAAAATAGAAAGGAAGTGCTCACAACCCAGTGATGGAGGTGAATCCCTTATCCTTTGCTTTAAACCCTCCTTCTCCATCCATGCCAATGATCACCAAGAGTTTGACATGGAAAAAATACTTCTAGCCTTCAAATTCTTCAGCATGCCTTTGCTTTTGTATTTTCTTCCTATTCTTCACCTCATATTCCTTTATTATATAACATTGAGATTTGTGCACCCAATCACTTACCATGAACGTGAGGTTAATATTTTTGATGAATTTTGATTATTTTCTTCAAAATCCCACTTTACGTAGTTTTTCAGGCATTTTACTTGAATTTCCAGGGTTTTAGGACAATTAATACATATGACATGTAATCTTTCCATTCTAGGAGTTGTGGAAATTGAGTTATGGCCCTAAAGTAGTATTGATCTTGAATTATTTAGAGAAACCTTTGTCTTCACATACTTCCTTTGTGGAAGTTGTGGTCCAATGAGAGATCAAATCTCTCAATTTGCTCCAGATTCCTATCTTCATGTTGCAAGTGAAATGAAGATATGTTTTTAGGCCATCATCCTAGAGGGTGTTAATTTTATTATTAATAGGGGTTCATTCCCAAAAAGGGTCTTTCGGTGTGTAATTTTACAAGTCCATATAAAGAAAACTCAGTGATTTTTCATATTTAGGAAGTCTGAAAAGATGTAAAGAAGACTCCAAAATTGAATTTTTTGTAGGTTAGTTTCAAAGGTCCAAAACAAGTATAAACCAATACCCAGGAGAACTCTCCCAGTCAATGGAAGACTGAGGTATTCCTTTTTTGTAATTAATTTTCCTAGTCCGAAAAAGGGTTAAACTATGACTGGACAAATGTTGCTTCGGAGACAAGCTTATGCCTAAATATTTATCGAGCATGAAGGGGAACAATATCACTCACATTGTTCCATTGATTTACAAGTATGGGGCAACGAACCATAAACTTAACATGATTTACTAGGATTTTAACGAGCAGAAAACTGTCATAAAGAGTGCTTAGAATTTTTTCATGTTTAAGCCTAAATCACAAAGAAAGAGAAAAAGTAAACTCTAATCACCTTTCATATTTTATACTAGAACGCGAAAAGTGAAAAATAAGCTCAAAGGTTTTATGAGAAAGAGTCGTCGCATAAATGTGAAAAGAAGACTAAGTCGAAATTCCCTAATGATGTTTGACCTATAATCTCAAACATTAATGTTAATGGTTTTAATACTAGATAAAAGAATTAATTTTATCAAATAAGGTTAAAAATAATAAAAATAGGGTAAAATAATAATAATAAAAAAGGCCTTCAACTCAATAAAAAGAGGTGAGGGTAACTTTATTTTACCATTGTGTTTTTTAACCAAGAGAGTGAAAGAGCCATTTGGAGAAAATTGCTTATGTTGGATATTGGGGGCACTTCGGGCAACTGATTTCTCTTCTACCGATTGCAGGTAAACCTCAACCCCTAGCTTATTTCCCTACCTTATTTTTTGCATTTCAATTATCATGTCATGGGTATTTTTTGAGAAATAGATTCTAGGGTAAAATTGGGTTCTGCAGTCGACACGATTTCCTCTTTTGGGGATAGCGTGGAGGGTGCTCCATGCATATGTAGAAAGAGAGAAGGGAATTGATCACGCATTATGGATAAACCATAGGAATGTCGACAGAGGAACAAAGGTTTAAGAGATAGAAATATAAAAAAAATCCCAACAATTTTGCAAAAGAGAGGCATTCTAAAGCTTCACTTTGTCATTTTGCAAGTTTTGATCATCAAGGATGTTGGAATGGAGGGAAATGGATCATGAAACGCAAGATCTTGAAGGTATGAATGATTCCAACACCATGTTGCCCCTTTGATAATGCAGATTGGTGAAATGTTTCCTTATTCCAAGCATGAGGGCATATGCTCCTTTGTTCGAACACCTAGTGAGAATGTGGGATCTAGTTGATCAATATTTCTGAGTGGGGACTCACATTATCACATTGGAAATAGAAGATATATATTTTCTTACCGGTCTCTCAAGAAGAGGAACTTGTCCCATAATCTACGGGAAGAGTGGGGTTGAAGAGAATGTCAACTCACTAATTGATACTTATTGTGAGCTAGGGACCAGGGAAACTATTAGAAAAATCCCAATCAAGAGGATCTGTGATGTGACAATAAGGAACCCTTTGTTCTCCATAGCACAGGTGGTAGGCACTAAATCCCCTCATCAAGCTATTAGATCCCAGATGCTATGCATCGTAGAGTGCATGGAACCCACGGTATTCAACTGGTGTGAAATCTTGTTGAACATTATGAAGAGTCAACTAGATAGATGTCTCTAGGGAAAGACAAAGTGGTTCGGTTATGGGTCCATACTAGTTTCTTTCTTCAGGGAGACAACTCCTCTTTTTCGACCACAACATATAGAAGTGGCTAGTATAGATCCACCTGAGCCACGCATGAAGAGGTGGACAGAGTTATTCGGTCGGCATGGTGGTCCCATACATAGTTATGGGTCGGTCTTCTTCAAATGGATTGGCTTGTAGTTACTCATGGTCGAGGATTACACTTATGATGGTACATATTTTCGAGGTGAACTTGACATACCACTCCCAAAGGGATCAAGCTAGGGTGACATAGGTAAGAAAAAGTATCACACTTACAAAGTTTTATGATTTTAATAATATTTCAATCTTTTTGGTATACTAAGATCATTAAACTTACACTAAATGCATATGTGGGACCAATGAGGCCAACTAGGGCCTCCCATGTTCAACGATGAGGGGAGGTAAGGGAGATGTACAATCCATATGCGGGCGTGGACCTGGTAGAGATGGAGCATAACTTGGAGATGATTACCACTAGGATGCCATAGGTATCCCTAGATGAGTTGAATTGAGAGTACCAACCCCATACTGTAGGGGTTCCCAGGAGAATCAAGCATTTACTTCACCGAGTGGTATGAGCAATGATCTGCTATCATGATAATTATTACTATCCTCTTATCCCTATCATCTATGTAGTATTTTCGTGAAACTCTATTAGCTTCATATTTTTTGAGTGAGTGTTGACTGAAAGCTATGAGCTTCAAAATTGTGTCTTAGCACATTTTGTAAAAATTGTTATGATGCTTAATACAAATGACTCTATTGATTTTATATACAATGTGTTTATGGTGAAAGTGGGTCTCACATGGTCAATTATTTATGCATTAATAATTATCTTATTATTCTATGTTCTACTTTTCAGAGATGTGTAGTGTGCCAATTTAAAATAAAATTAGATAGTGAATCAAAATTTGTATTCATATACCTCGGGATGAGTTGATATTGAATGAAAAAAAATGATCTCTCTAAGAGTTGTACTCATATGGAAATAAAAATTAATATAGGATCACATATGGTGTATATCTGATTTAGATGAGAGACCACGAGTTGAAACCAAATAAACATTGAAGTGGTCCACACCTTGGGAGGAGGTTTCAGCGAGTAAGTCGATTACTTCTTGATGATCAACAACATTGTTAGTCACGGAGCCTAAGCATACTCCTCCTAAGTTTACCAATTCATCTATAGGGGAATAAAGTATACATGTTGTCGAAGCGAAGTTACATTAGAGGAATTTGGGGTCTAAAATGGGCCTTATAAGAAAACGAGCCAACAATAAATTATTGTGAGTTGGAATTCAAGAACCAATAGAATTTCAATAAAATGAGTCAACCATATTGGTTGAATTGACATATTTGTCATTAAAAAACTAGTTTTTTTTGTTCGTATTTTCAATATATATCCGTGTTTTTACTCAAATTTCGATCAGGAGGGCTTGTTGGATGCAGAATTTAATTCCACATCCAACGAGTACCCACACTGCATACTTTTGACAGACCCTTATACCCCCAAAATAATAAATTCCTAAAAAAATGTGATGATGATGTTGGGTACTCGTTGGAAGCGGAATAAAATTCTGCATCTAACGATCCCTCCCGATCGAAATTTGAGNATCACATTTTTAGGTATTTCTTGTTTTTGGGGTAGCGGGGTCCATCAAAAGTATGTAGTGGCGGTACTCATTGGATGCAGAATTAAATTCTGCATCCAACTAGCCCTCCATATCGAAATTTGAGTAAAATCACGGGGAGATATGTTGAAAATACGAATAAAAAAGTAGTTTTTTCTTTCTTCCTCCAAAATTAATAAATATTATTTTATTATTTAAACTATTATTTTATTATTTTCCTTAGTAGACCCATTTTATACCTCAAATTTCCTCTAATGCGGGTGTGTCGGCTAGCATTGTTTGCAAATCCATAGTAGGTTGTCATATGCATATCCAAGTACGACATAGTATAAGAAACTATAACCAAAAAGAGCCTTACACTCGAAAGAAATACTCATGCCACAATGCATACATTATACACATTATGGACAAAGTACCTATGTAGGATGACCCTAAGCATAATATATCTTAAGGTAAAGCCCATTCCTAGACCCTCCTATATATATCTCGTCATAGTCAACTATCTCATACACCCCTTTCTCTAAGACACACTTTACAATATAGGGCCCATGCCACATGGATTCAATTTTACTTGCCCACATATTTTCATGCATTTGGTCATATGCTACCAGGCCACCTGCATTGAGATTACGAGGTTTGACAGATTTATCATATTGGGCCTTAATACATTTTTATGTTATTCATTGGAAAACATGACATCGCAACAAGTTTCATCAAGTTTTCTAAGTAAATAAACATTTATTCCTCAATTGTGGCATTTGGCAATATTTCAACTTCTAGTTTTAAGGATGGAATTTCACACTGTTTAGATAGAACCACCTCTAGACCATGATTGCAACATGTCATGTGGTTGGAATTTGCGTCTACCAAATGATTTTAGGTTGGTGGGAGATATGTTTAGTTTGGGAGACCTATTGGCTCTCCATCATGACAAAGACATGACTAAAGTTGAGGCTCCTTCATCTAGAATTGTTCGATGGATACTTTTCCCACCAATGTTTGTGTTGATTTGAAAGGAAAGTTGGTGGGAAAGTTTCGAATTGAGGTACTCCAGTTTAAACATAATAATATATTATATGTATTCGGGTCAACCACTCCAATTACTGATAATAGTTTCGTATGTTTTCTAGGAAAATGTTGTAACACTTCGACGGTGTACATCGTACAAGGGGCTTGGTCCAACTCTTCAATGATGTTGTATTTTTGGGAAGCCTGGGTATTAGGGTTGAAGGTGGCCTTTCAAAGTGTACCTTTTGGTGGGCATAGAACCATATCAAAACAGATTTCCTCAATAGTGAGAGGACCTCTAGGAGTGGTATTTTTAGGATCAGAGGATTTTACAATAGTGTCTCCATTCATCGTCTTATTTGGAGATGACTCGTATGTTTTTGTTCTAGTAGTAAAACCAACTGTGTCAGTATGCATCATAAGCACATGTGCAGTTGTAGATGATTCTCCTTGTGAAGTGGGTTTTTGTTGGACATCAAGCTACGGTTGTGGTGGAGGGAAGGGGTCTGTTAGAATGGTGGGTTAAGAGTTACATTTTGAACTTCTTCTCGATGAGGGCACTCCCTTGTGAAGTGGTTGTCCCGTACATTAAACATGGATACTTCTCCTTCCTCTTTGGGTTGGCATCAATTTTTTCATGGTTGGGTTTGTTATCATGGTGGTTGGAAGGCTTTTTGGATTTTCCTTTGGTATTCTTCTTACCACTGGTCTTTTGAGATGGTTTGAATGAACTGAATTCACTTCATTGGTTTGAGTAGGAAGAGATGACTCTATGGATCTCTAACCAGCTTGCTTCTAATATGGATTCAAGGTTGATAGGATCGTAGATCCATTTGATTGAGACGTAGACTTGGTTTGTACAGAACCAACCATGCCATTGACATGTGGTCCTGAGGTTGATCGATTCAGGTCAATAGTAGGGCGAGGAGTGTTGAAAATTATGTCATATAACATGCTATATTGGGCATAGATGAGGTCTAGATACTAGGCACATGAAACAAATTGTTGTTCAGTAATTGATCCAACCATATCGACATCCTTAGTGATGACAAACAATAATAATTTAGTGAACCAATTAACAAGCATCTAGTTCAGAATGGGCCCTTTTATCAATCTACACCTCCTCCTTTTCTCATGCATATTATCGAAAATATGGGTAGAGGTGGACCATCGAAGAGAGGCTAGCAGATTTGTCTTGGTTTCATAGCGGATGGGTAGCTGAAAATGTGTTAAAAGGGACATATCCAAGGATCAAAAGTCCATAAAATAATGTGATGGTAATTCAATGTACCATTTGGCAGCTAATCCGATGAGGGTCATATGAAAGAGTCTTAAATGGATAGAATAATCCATGAGAGAGTATTAAATTGAGCACATAGATCTGTGGACAAACACACAACTCACAAGATAGATCAAACAATTTACTCAGCAATTGAAGAATGAAACAATGCAAAAATGGCTTGCAACTGCGAATGCTTTCATAAATCAAAACGTAATTAGATAGATCAATTACAATGTAATACAATGGATAAATAGCCACATGCAATTCAAATCGACATAAGCAAATTCGAATTGATTAGACTCTACTTGACTGTAGGTAACTAAGACCTTGTCTAAATCATTATCGGAGGACTCAATAGTTAAGTGACCTTGTCTAATCCATTATCGGAGTTCAACGAAGTTCTAAAACACAACTCGAGTGTATAATTCAATGTTAACTGAGGCTAACTGACTATGGTAGGTGAAAAATGCGTCTCTCCTGCATGCATCCATGCAAACCTAGCGCTAACTGAATGTAGAGGACTAGAACTGAATGTAACTGACTCCTAACTCATCTTGACTAGTCACCAACTCAACTCAACTAACCTTGGTTGGTATCGACACTCCTAGTGGCTCCTAAATTGTAGGAATTGACCTAGGAGGCTCCTAAAATGATGCATGCAAGATAAATCACTGGAAGTAGGTCTCAGTTAGTGTTCCCCACACTTTAGTAACTGGAACATGTGCCCCAATTAGGCCAAGTGGACCCAATGGTGCTAGTGACTAAAAATAGACTAGATGGACTCCCGATTTAGACATGACTCCTGATTTAGACATATGACCAAATTGGACAAGGGAGGATTAATAATCCTAATACCCCCCCTGAATGCTAACTTGGACAATCTGTGGGCCCTGGTAACTAAGGCCATAGGTCACCCATTACATCAAGTAAAGTAAATTAACTGCTCAATACAAGGAGCTGGGGAAAAAACGACATGGGAAAAAATCCCCCCCTCTATCTAAGCAGGAAGAATTAGGAATCAAGTTTGAAAAACTTGAAAATGTGTTGCTGCAATATTCATCTCTGTGATGTAGTGAAGCAACATGCATGGTGTGTTGTGTACATGTATTCTGGGGCCTGTCATGTAGACTTCTCTCTCTTCTCCCAAAATAATGATGGAAGGAAGGAGAAATGTAACCTTTGTCTCTTGCTGGATGAAGAGGTGTATGATAAGCTCTATTCTTTTGAATGTAGTTAGACTGAGCCTTTTCCATGTAGAAGCTTACAGGGAGTCTATTGCATCTCTCTAAAGGAGGTAAGATTGCATGACATAGTGCAAGGGTCTTTCCCTTCTGAGTGTCAAGTGGGTTTCCAGTCATCTTCTCATCTTCCAGTTTGGAAGTAGGGACTGGATCTGGATCTGAATCACCCTAAACCTCAATCTCATAAACTGATATAGATTTTTTTGCAATACTAGTAGAAGCTGCAAAAGAAGTAGATGAAATTATTTTACCTTCCCTTGCAAGTGGCTGCTAAGAGTGTACTAGTTCTAAAGGAGGCATGAAGTGTGAGAACTCATATGCTTTGGAGGCATGATTTGCAACACCCTTTTCTATTATGTTCCCAGTAGAGATATATGTGATCTCCACTAAGTCAGGACGAAATATCACTCACTTTGGAGAGCCAGTATGATTCATCTGGTATACAGATAACAAGTTTGAAGCTAGGGAGGGAACATAGAGAACATCTTTGAATCTTCCATGTTCAAGCTTGATAGAACCCTTCCCTTTGGTTTGAATTTGACTGTTATTTCCCATCTGAATACTAGGACCATCAAAGGACTATAAGGAAGAGAATGATTCTCTAGAAGCAACCATATGATTGGAAGCTCCAGAATCAATGAGAAATACTTGTGTTGTTGAACATCTAGCCTTCAATGCATGGCCTTTCCTTTGATGTTCTTCATATTCTTCTTTAGAGTCATCCTTCCTTGCACTAGCAGGTGCAGAAATGTTATGTTTCTTCAAAAGAAGAGCCATTTCATCAAGTTGTCTTCTCATACAACAGCTTGCTGAATGAAAGCCCCTTCCACAGTAAGAACAAAGGACCTTTCCTTTTCCATTCTTCTTGCTTATCTTCAAACCTGAAGGCTCATTTGACTGCTCTTTCTTCATAGGAGACTTATCTCTTTTCTTCCCTTTATCATTCGCTACCTTAGGTCTTCCTGCAACCAGTGCTTGATCTCTGGAAGATCGAATGATCCACATTTGGATCAACTTGTCATGCTCATAAGTGAGAGATGCAATGAAAGCATCAAGAGTGGGCATCTTCCAATTTGGAGTAGTGAGCCTCATCGATTGAAAAGTTGATACAAAGACTGAGTAGTCTGCACCGATTTTTGAGAGAATGGCAAGGATGAACTGATCATACTCCCTCTCCACCTTGCATTGCTTTAACTGGTATATCAGGTTCTTGAATTTTGTGAAAAATCCATTCAGTGTTTCGAAGTTGGATGGATTAAGAGAGATTAGTTTATTTTCTAGTTGATGGACCCTCATCTCATCCTGCTTATCAAATAAGGAAGCAATCTTGTCCCAAATCTCCTTGGGAGTATTCAATCCTTGGATGTGGAAACGAAGATCTCGAGAGACTGAGAGGAACATGTATCCATGAGCTTCACCAAGCATGTTCAAGTACTTTTCTTTGTCATGATTAAGAATTGGCACTACCTTTGTTTCTTCTGTGAGTTTGAAGAGAAACTTGTTGCGAAGAAAGCTCTCCATGTCTTCTTTCCATTGGTGGTAGTTGAAGGAGGTGAGCTGCTCCGTTTGAGGGAACATTTTGAATGCAGTAGAGAGGAATGAGCTGCTGTAGCGAATATTATGAGGGGAATGAGTTGTTTGCAGCGAATGCAGTGAGAGGAGCTGATAACATGTAAATCACACAATCAAACATACAAAATAAGGTCGACATTATGCACTTTTGGAATTTCCTTCACACCCAGCGTAGTTGATCAAGCAAGCTTGATCAACAATTTCTTAACTTGGGATATTAAGTGGTAAATTCTCCGCTTCTAGTGCAGTACTGGAAGGAGCAATTTTTCTAAAAAATGATCCAGCTGGAGATATGAGGAGGAGAGGTTCCTTGTCTGCCGAGGCTCTAATACCATATTAAATTGAGCACATAGATCTATGTATAAACACACAACTCACAATATATATCACACAATTTACTCAGCAATTGAAGAATGAAACAATGCAAAAATGGCTTGCAACTGTGAATGCTTTCCTTAATAAAAAAGTAATTAGATAGATCAATTACAATGTAATACAATGGCTAAATAGCCACACACAATTCAAATCCACATGAGGAAATTCGAATTGATTAGACTCTACTTGATTGTAGGTAACTAAGACCTTGTCTAAATCATTATCGGAGGACTCAATAGTTAACTGACCTTGTCTAAACCATTATCACAGTTCAACGGATTTCTAAAACACAAATCAAGTGTCTAATTCATTGTTAACTGAGGCTAACTGACTGTGGTAGGTGAGAAACGCACCTCTCCTGCATGCAGCCATGCAAACCTAGTGCTAATTGAATGTAGAGGACTAGAACTAAATGTAGCTGACTCATAACTCATCTTCACTAGTCACCAACTCAACTCAACTGACCTTGGTTGGTATCAACACTCCCAGTGGCTCCTAAACTGATGCATGCAAGTGCAATAAGTGGTAGTATGCCTCAATTAGTGTTCCCCACACTTTAGTAACTGGAACATACAGTGCCCCAATTAGGCCAAGTGGACCCAATGGTGCTAGTGACTAAAAATAGACTGGATGGAATCCTGATTTATACATGACTCGTGATTTAGACATATGACCAAATTGGACAAGGGAGGAATAATAATCCTAACAGAGAGTTGGAGGAACACCATAAGTGATAATTCATCACGTTGTTCTTTGTATCTTCACCATATTTACCATCAAATTTCGGTATATTCGAAGGAAATTTAATAGGAATCGGTGACCACAGAGGATCATGTTGTATGGGATCATTATTCAAACGTGGTAGGTTTGGAAGATTGAGTGTAGCCAAGAATTACAATTCTCGATTTGGTTGCGGATACTGGTAGTATTGATATGGAATTTGTGCACCAGTAGAACCACAAATATATTGATGGTAAGGTGTATATGATGGTCCTCCCATAGAGGGTTTATTATGTGGTGGTGGGCCTCCAGGTGATCGTCCTGGTAGTCCTTATGGTGGTCCTCCAGGTTTTCCTCTTGGTGATATTCTGGGTGGTCCTCCCGACTATCCTCTAGGTTGTCCTCTTGGTGGTCCTCTAGGTGGTCCTATAGATGGTTTTCCATGGGGTCTTCTAGGTGCGGGGAAATTTGTCAAGTTAGGTTGACCCCATGAGGTATTCATATTTCTGGGGTATGGAATTCCATGATAAACGTTTCTAGAGGAAATTGGTTGGTAGAATTGATTTAGCATTGTAGGTTGATTCTTGGGATAAGAATAACCCCATGCAGGTTGATAAGACATAGGTTGCACCCACGATGGTTGGAATGTGACAAGAGGAGGGATAAACATATCTCCAGTCGTGGTGTGACCACTAACTACAAGTTGTCCCAAAGCGACACTCTTCCCAATGGTTAAAAATTGTCTTCCAATTTTCGAAGTAACATGGGCTAGAAGGATTAACCCTTAGGAATTGGATTTGAAGGAGATTTTGAACCAATTGAGATATATTGAAGTGGTAGGGTTGGGACAGAGGGTTGACCCGGGTCATAAGAAACCACACTTTGCATCGGTATTCCTAATGTAATAACAACATAAGATCGAGTAGGAGTGTGGTATTCAGGATTGACTAATTCTGAAGTAGAAGGTAGAGGAGGGAAGATATGTTGCCTCGCATTCTCCCCCAGTCCATGTAAGAAAGACACAATATTATGAATGGACTCAAAAAATTCATCGTTTGAGAGAAACATTGTATATTGTGGATGTGGGGATGGAACATATGAAAAAGTTGAAGTACCATACTCAGAAATAGTTTGGCCTAAGGAAGTGTCCCAAAATGGAGCAGTTGGAACAAATTCATATTCTACAAGATCATCTGGAGGTTGGGAGAATACCCAATCCTATGCCCCAGAATATCCTTCGAGTGGGAAATGGAATTTCGAGTCACACGAAGAAGGTTGTTGAACCGTTACCGAAGTAGGGGTAGATATATTTTTGAGAGGTGAAAAATATCCTCTATATTCAGTAACCGGTGTACATTCTCCATGCGGATCAACCATAACAGGTTGGTCCATGGTTACCCCTTCACTTACCTCCCTCGTAGGGGGATATTTAGGTGGTAAACCATGTTTCCTATGATATCTCCTCACAAGTTTCTTAGCCAGAATGTTTGGCAAAATATTGTCTCTAAACGTTTTCTAATAAAAAATTCACACAAAAATTCCTACACCAGCTAAGGCCACAAGAAGAATTAGGTGATAACGGGGTTTAAATAAGCCAAATCCTCACAGGAGTGTCAAGTCATCACAACTTGCTATATACCACAGGGTCCAATAGTAAAATGTAACAAGGAGGATTGGGACCGTACCCTTTCCTAAATACCTGAATACCTGAATGGTACATGCTTAATATCTCCCTGAGTGTTGTTCTTAGAGTATTTCTCCGACAAGATGACTGATGGATTTACTCGGTTGGTTCCAGGTTCCTAGAGGGGTCTCCTGATATACTCAAGGTATTTGGGAGCTCAAATTCATGTTAGTGTTGTCCAGTGCACAACCCTTTGAAAGTGGCCTTCTGATATACCATAGAGTATGTGAAGAACCTTTCTATATTCCTCAAGGGTATGTGAAAATTCGTTCAATATACCAATTAGTATGTGGAAGAATCATGTAGACCCCGAGATATAGTGCAGGAAATAAACAATAGCTCCTATGTTTATAGATGTCGAAACACGTCCTCTAGCCTATCACTCAAGTTTCTAAAAGATTTTATCCTGATCTACTGGTTGATTTTATCTTGAACAAATAATGGAATTATCGAGTATGGACAGACTACAAAACTTATGAAAGGTTTAAATGTAATACAAGTATTCTTTTTGATGAGATCTAACTAGAGAAAAGAGAGAGATACTTTTCTTCCTTTCAAGAAATCAATTGAAATACAACACTACATCATTACTCTTCTTTCTCAAGCCAAAAGACATACAATCACACTCTTTGAATTGATCCAAGCAATCAAAATAACACGCAACAAACTATCTTTTTTTTTTCTTTCAAATCAAATGTTGAAACTAAGACTTAAAATGAAAAGAATATGACCTCTCTTTTGAACATCCAAACGTTGGATTTTTAATCAGAAGAACAGATATTATGTGTATTGTACTAATGACAATCCCTTCACTTTATTTTCAATTCCAAAATTTGAAACAAAATAACTTAGTACCTATACCAAAGTAATGAAATTTGAAAGAAAGTCACCCACCACTATCACATTCAAACGATCTAAGATAATCTCATAAAGACACTATTTTACTAACAACACACTTTTGAGAAATAAAAAAGACTTAAAGCAGTACAAGGTAAGGCTATTAGAGAGTCAAGGGACAAGATGTTGTAAGAAGGGATCATGGCTAGCTCAAAGACTCAAGAAACCACTTGACTATGAGGACTCAACAAAACTAGTGCAAGCTTCAAGGTCCACTGAGTTCCAGTCAATAAAGGCATTAACAGGTCTTGAGAGATTGAGACTGAGAGTTGGAGATATCTCTAAGATGCATCTAAATCAAGCAGCGGAAGGGGGTGGGTTTTATTGAAAAAATTTGCAGATCGATGTGACTTGATATGTAACACAACGCATCTGGAAGAGTCGACATGTCTGTCGAAGAATACACCCAGGTGTTTCCTCAACACAATTTATATGGTGAGCAGAGTGCGACTATGACAATCAATGCTCTGGGGCCAAATACAAGGTGCGTCAAATTTATAATTTTTTTTTAAATGCCAAAAAAACAAACCCAAGCGCTCAAAACTACTCATAGACCCCAGAATACCAATAAAACTATTAGTCCAATAGAACAAAGTAAGAGCTAAGAACAACTCAATGCAAGTGATAGAGATCGTAAATGATCCCCAATATGGTCACCAATTTCTTTTGATGGATTAGTCCCTAACACAGATGCAAGTGGACCTCCCTAGTCTGTATTACACAGATTTAGAACAAAGAGCCACATATGTATACCCTTTCACAAAGAGGTAGGAGTAAGGAAGGATTACCTTTTATTTTGATGTTTGTCCCTACCTTTTCCACATGAATACGATCCAACTTTGTATGCACTAGTACCTAAAATCAGTTAAAATACAAACAAAATACAAGTTGATAGAACTAGTGATAATGAGATCAATATAATCAAATAGCCAAGGAGACTTGATATAACAATATTAACACAATCAAATTATGAAAATAAACATATAATTTGTATTAATATCAATAATAAGAAGTGATACAACCGTTGAGGCCTTGGCATTGTATCCTCTTTCCAATGGTCACCTTCCACCAACAAGTCACACTCACAAAGATATGAGAAGCATCACTCTAATGAAGGTGTGAACCAAATCCTCCAACATATACCTACTCTAGTATTTTCTTCCTCTTAACCCATAGCCCATAGCTTCAATTTATAAGATCACATGGATAAGAGGAATTTAGAGGATTACGGAAAATGGATGGGATGTGATCCATCAAAAGAGGAAGGAAATACAGACCCAGGGTAATAGGGATGTTGAATCATCCACATGAGATCTTGATCTAGATCCTTCTCAAAGAATCACTTTTGTTCTTGTACAAAGGTCGACACAGTTTGTTATTGGAGCAACCAGTGTCGAGACGGGTCGATGCATCCTACAATTGAGGAAAAACACGTGGAGTATGCTTGGTGCAAAGAGAACAAGACACTAATCTGGAGGTCAATGCTCCTTTCTAGGGAAGAAAATAATTTCGATGTCACAAGATAAACTGACTCTGGAGTAGAGGAAACAAGAATTCATCCATCTTCATCCATATGTTGATTGACCTTAGGGACTGAGGCAGTGAGGTAGTATAGGATTGGTCAAGGTGATGATAATTTTGTGTAACAATAATACCCTTGTATCATCACTAAATGGGAAGATATCACAATAACACTAACAAAATTTATAAAATATGAACCCTTATATGAAGATCAAACTGCAGTATGATTTGTTGTAATGTGGGTAGGCGTGAAATTCATAGAAAATCAACATCAACCAAAATTTCTAGTGATTTTAAAGTTAACACCAAATAAGACTAAATACATTCTAGCTCAGTAAAAGGATATATATTAGGAGGCCACATATATGTTTGGTCAAATACCAACTCTGCCAACCCGAGAGAGCATAAGACTGTCACACCATTTTCGATCGAATGATACTAGAGTTAAGGGAGAAGGATAAAGTATTAATAAATCAAAGGAATTTGTTTCATGGTTTCACTTAGTGAAAGATATCTTGCAATATGAGAAATCCACACAAAAATTATGAAGTGTACTTCATAACCTTTTTGATGTCGCAGAAATAGATGGAGAAATTTTTGTCTCGCTCTCAGAGAATAATATACAATTGCTGCAACACGGGCGAAGGAAGAGAACCATATGGCAATTATGTCTGGATGCACAAGTGCATGGACATGACAATAAGAATGTGATGTTGAACCTAGGATTTGATGTGAACATATTTATGAAGAAGTCATGGGAATCAATGGGTTCACCAACTCTTGTATATTTTCCCATTCAATTGCGCATGGAAAATCAGTACCATATCTTACCCATTGGTCGACTAGAGAATGTTGAAGTCGGTTTAGGAGGTGTTAATATCGCCATGGAATACGAAGTCACTAAGATAATGGGCGAGACAGATACATTAGAGCGGATTTGAGTTCTAAAATGGGACTCCTAAGGAAAATAATAGTTAAAATAATAAAATAATATTTATGAATTTTGGAAGAAGAGAGAAAAAAACTACTTTTTTTTCTTTGTTTTCAGCATATCTCCCAGTGGTTTTACTCTATGGAATTGAATTCAATTCCAAATTCAATGAGTACAACACTCCATATTCTTAATGGACCCCACATAAAAAAAATGAGAAATAGATTAGAAAACATGTTACTTCGAAAGAAACATGTTTTTTAATGTATTTTTCATTTTTTGTGGGTGGGGGCTATACAAAGTATGCTATATGGGTACTCATTGGATGTAGAATTGAATTCTATATCCAAGAAGTGCCATTGTTCAAAATTTGATTGAAACCACAAGGAGATATGTTGAAAATACGAAGAAAAATATTTTTTATGACAAATATGCCAAGCCAACCATTATGGTTGGATCTTTTTCTTGAAATTCTATTGGTTTCTCTTTTTACATAAGGCTCGTGTTTGTGGCAGTGGATAGATTCAACAATATGTGCATTCTCGTTCCTTGTAAAAATACCATCAAAGGAAAAGACGTGAAAAACATGTTCTTTGATTAAGTCACTTGGGTGCACTTTGAGATATCAAAGAGCATCATCTCAGATAGGGATACCATATTTCTCAGTGGATTTTGGACTACACTTTGGGAGAACATGGAAACTAAGTTGAAGATATCTACATCATTCCATCCACATAAGATATAAGTAGTCAATAAGAATTTGGTGTTGCTTTTGAGGGGTTACAATCATAAGAATTCAAAAATTTGGGATGAAATTATAATCTACATCCAACACTCTTATAATAGAGAAGACCATTAATGTATTTCCATTGGAAATTCCTCTTTTGAAACTTGTTTTGTGTATTTTACACCTTCACCTCTAGGTATTGTTTATGGACAACAAGGGGGGGTTAGGGAAGACACCATAGGTGAAGCACTAAAAGCCAAAAATATATTTCATAAGATTAGGGAAATTTATTTACAAGTATAGGAGGTGATAAAGAGGTCACATGAAAAGTACAAGGCAAGACATGACCAACATAAGGTTGATAAAACATTCAATGTGGGAGTATGATTGTACTTGAATAAAGAAATACCATAACTTTATGGTAAGAATATAAGGCATTATGGTATGGTCCTTTTGAAGTGTTGGAGAAAGTAGGAGATAATGCTTATAGACTTAGTATACCCTCATATATTCATATTTACTCAATAGTGAATGTGAAAAATATGAAACTCTATGAACCTTCCATATTGGATCACAAATCTAAGCATGTCTTACTTTCTATAGAGGACTTAGCACTAGAGGCTCAACTAGAGTTATTAGAAAACACAATTTTGTAGAAGAGGTCTAGAACAACTTGAGGCGAGGACAATATAAACTCTTAGAGCTAGGGTTGAAAGGGAAACTTATGGGCAAGGATAAATGGTACTCCAATGAGAAGGTAGAGGTAAAATTTCTGCATATCATTCAAAAAATATTTTGGGAACCAAAAGCCTCCCAAAATGGGGAGGTGTGATCCGAAATGGATCAAGATATAATTTTTCATCTATTTTGGTGTTTTTGGGGTCAAAATATTGGATGAATGGGGTTGCAGATTTGGGGTCCAAATCCTTCCAGATCTTGTTTGAGGGTCTAAACGATGTTTTTGAAGTCAAAAGTTCATTAATTTATTCATTTCCCTTGACATGATTCTACACTACACGATCTTTCCAATGTTCCAAGAATCACCTCAAACAGAGTATGTTTGCAAAAGTTATGCCTCACGCAAGTTGACATATCCAATTGATCACTATGATACCGCATGGATTCCACATCAACTCTCATTTCTCACACATGTGGAGATGGTCATGTGTGGAATTTTAAGAAAATTTTAGAAGGTCCATAACCCTAAACCTAATTGGAAGTTGAGGTGTGCAAAACCCTAAAAATAACCCTAAACGATTATTAGGCTATGTTAAATATCGAGATGTTAGGAGAAGAATGGGTTCCATTATTTGATTTTATTGTATTGTTCCATAGTTGAGCAATATCATAGGAGTGGATAATAGAGCAGAACATATGATATAGGAGATCGTGTAGTATCCTTTATGGTTGTAGAGTCATAGGTGACTCCATATAGAGTATCATTTCCTTTGTATTTGCATTCTATATAAAAGAGAAAGGCATAGTACTCATTTCTGGCTAAGTTTTTCTCCACTGTGGGTTTTCCTAGAGTATACCTTGTGTTATTTTGTGGATTGTATATTTGTTTGCTCTAGCTATTTATGTTCAATTATAGTTTTATTTAGAATTTAGTGGAAATAAACTAATAAAAATAACTAAGTTGTAAGATCCATTGTGACAAATTATTTTAGTGGAATATCCACGACACTTTACCAATCAAACAGTAGAATAAAAAGTGGTCAAATACTTGGACCGTTAACAACCCCAACATGAAGGAGTTGAATAGAAAGGTACATCTTGGATTCACACATGGAAGTTTTAAAAAACTAAAGTGAAAATGGTGTTGCTTGTAGAGTAAGAGTAGGGGATATCAATCCAAAAAGTTGCAAAGATTGAAAATGATTTAGATAATAGAAATGTTTCTAAAGATAGAGATACAAATTACAATTCCATATGTTTCTAGAGTAAAAAGATTAGATTGTAAAAAAAAATTAGTAGTTACATAATCTATGTCCCATTTGAAATTAAGTGAAAAGTGTGATCTACACAAAAGAAGACAAACCTTTGAGTAAACTAAAAAAGTTGACACAACAAAAAGATCCTCCCTCTCTACCCTCTCCACTTTCCCTTTAAAATAGAGATTAACAAAAGCTTAATTGACTCATAAAGAGATAATAAAAGCAATGGAACAAATATGGAACATGAACTAGATAGTGATAATACAACAAATGATTTCTTAAAATGTTGTGTATAATTTAATTTCAAATTATAAATATTTATGAAAAAAATGAGAAAGCATACACCCTTTCAACTAGAATGGCAAAGAGGCAATCATGACTTGGAGTTATTAGCACCCATTTGAGCATCGCTCTTGCAACCAAGAGGAATAATTCGTGTATACACCCTTTCAACTAGAATATGGCAAACTGGCAATCATGACTTGGAGGCATTAGCATCCATTTGAGCATCGCTCTTGCAACCCAGAGGATTAATCCTTGTAGAAATTGGAGGATTAATCATTGTAGCAATTGTAGGATTAATTTTAAAGAATGGAAAAAGATAGGATTGTAGAAATATTTGACGACATAGTAGCCTATAGACAAAATTATTAGCTTAAAAGAAACATTAAAATAAAATGAAAACATTTGAGCCTCAACCTCTCGTACTCCTATATTATAACAAAATATCTAAAGTTGAAAGTGATTATAGGGTTGCCGATATAATATAATATAAGCATAAGCATATCCAAGACTTAAAAGATCAAACAACATAAAATAGGAAGGAAATGGAATAGTTGTAATATCCAAGACTGAAAATATCAAACATTATAAAAGATGAAGGAAATGGAATAGTTGTCATTAAAAAGCATGTAAAACAAAATGATAAAAATATCCAAGAACAAACCCATTGAAAAACTTTAAAAAAAAATCAAAATGAGGTTGAGGAACACAACCTCCGTGTTTAAAACTATGATGTAGAGAATTTAAAGCAACATCTTAACGGTATTCAAGTGGAGCTGCAGCTTCCCTCAACTCATTTCCCTGGAAATGAATATCCTGATAGGACACCCAAATGAAAAAATCAGTGAATCAATCTAAAGGAAAGTAGAATGAAAAGATCTGTCTAAATGAAAAAAACTCATTAAAATCCCTCAGTATGAATACAAACAGAAAGAACGACTGATAAGAAATTTAGCCTGAAACAAACAGAATGTTGCGAAAAGGTACTTACTTATGCAAAGTGGTTGACATCTCGATGGTGAGCCTCATCAGCCCTGACTACCAAAACCACATCTCTGAGTGTTGAATCCTTGGGAAGCCTCCAATAATCTATGGCTATGGCAGGGGCTGCCACATTTATAATGTTTCCATTGTTGAGTTTAGTGAGGAATTCAGTATAAGACTAGACAACTTCTTCTTCAAGGTAACCCACAATTCTGTGTGCAAGCTTGGGGGAAACAATGTATATGATGAAATATGCATTGAAGAAGGCTCCTAGCACTGCAAATACCATGGCCCTCTATAGCCAATTTGGCTTTGTCACCTCCATGAATGTCATGAGGTGCATCCTCTCATTCTCAACTTCTTCTAATAGAGCCTTTATCCATCCAGCATTGTGCTCAAATTTCCTGAGTGACTTGCAATGGAGGAGCATTCCTCCCACCATTCCTAGGACATCGGCCACAGTTTCCAGCATCATCACTCGGAGATCATACCGCTTCTGCAATCATATATAAAAACATTTCCTCAACATATTCGCAAATGGTCATGTTTATGCTAGAAATTGTTCTTAGACTACAAGAGAACAAGCCAACATAATCTCAAGAATTTCAATAAAACAAAATAGGGTTTTTAGGGTTTTCAAGGTTTTTTGGTTGAGAAGTTTGATGACAAGATGGAATGCATTCATAAATACAAATAAACACTAAATCATAACCATAGAAAAACTGATATGCATAACATAATAACCATTATCCAACAGAAAAACAACACTGAGGTTCATCCACAGATGGTAAGCACTCCAAGTATAAAAACCTTAAACCAGCAATGAAATTACCAAATGAGTAGCTAAAACAAGCTATAAATGAAGCCATAGAACAAACTGAAGGGTAAATAGAGCATATATTTCATAATCAGTCTTTCAAATACACATAAGAGTCATTTACTTAGCTTATGAACAAGTTTGAAGACCTCCTCTTGCCAACCAAAAAATCGAACCTCTTTCATGTACCCTTTTCCATATTTTATAATTACAAAGAAGTAGTTATATCTTCCCTTCATTAGGTCGAAATTGAAACTACCCAGCAGTTACATTAACTAACTTTCAACTAATTGACTAAAAATAGCAAAATCGGATTTCTGGTAAATATGGTGAATTTCTGAAAAAATAGGTGTCAAAGAAGCTTCCATATCTCTCAATCTGTGACACCTGTGTAAAACCTGAGAGAATTTTTTGTGAATGGATCCGTGATGGACAAAAACCTCTCTTGGTTTTTAACAATTCATCTCCAATCAATCAGAATATGCCCCGCAAGATGAACACTAAAACAGGAAAATATTAAATATTTTTAAAACCCTGAAAAATAGGCTATAAAGATTAAAGTGAATCTTTCAAACCTTGATAGATGTTGCAAAACTGAGAGAGGTTTTTGTGAATGGGTATCTTATGAACAAAAAACTCTTTTTGTTTTCTAAAATTCATCTCCATCAGTTAGTGGTCTACATTCAATTTCAATAACCCAAAACAGGAAAAACAAAGCATAATTCTCAATAATCTTTGCATTTCAATATCCTCTTTTTCATTTGAAAATGTCTCTACAGGTACAACATTTTCAATAGGCTTGGATTCTTAATATGTAACTGTAAATTCTTGCTCTCATTGTCATTAAGTTGCTGTTTAAATTCAAAGTTTTCATTTGCATGATCTGAAACTTCCTCTAATTCAACCCTGTCTTCATCCTTGACCTTTACCTTTTGAACCAATTCTCTGTGTAAAAATATATCCTGCATATCTCTTTCTTTCCTTATTTCAAGATTTGAGTCCCTTACTTCTAAATCCATCTGTACCTACTTGCACTGCTCCTTTAATTTTCTCTCTAATTCATTCCTTTGCATCTTGAATTCTCAAACAAGTTCATTATGCTCGCCATCCTTCTCAAGGTTTTCTTTTTGTACTTTAATTTTATGTTCCTGATTTTCATAGGACTGCCCTGCTTTTATCAAGGACGTTAGTTTTTCCTGCAAGCTATTCTCTGATTTTTTAACCTTTTCAACATGTTTCTCCAGTTGTTTTTCCTTTTCTGACAATTCATGCTCTTTAACTTGGATATCAACAGCCCTCAACTCAGCTAGACGTTTCTGTTTTTCCAATTCCTCCTCTAAAGACCTGTGGCAATTTTCCATCTCAGCTTCAAACACTTGTTTTTCTGCTTCACATTCCTCTTTCTATTTAGCAATGAGTCTTGGAATCTCAATTTAGAATAAAAATATTGATGTTGTTTCTATAGTGCATCTTCAAAAACTTCAAGCTCCTTTAACTTTCTCTGTGCCTCTCCAAAAATTTTATTTTGTTCTTCAAAAAGCATATTGGCTTCCTGCAAAGCTGACTCAGTGGTAAGTTTCCTTTGCTCAAAATTAGATACCATCTCCTGGGCTTGAACCAACTTAGCCTTGGATTCACACTGGATTTCTTCCTATTCAGAATGCATAGCATGCAAAGACTTCTCAATAATAATTAAAATTTCAGTTGGAGTGAGTAATAATAATATTTTTTCTATTTACTAGTCGGTCTTGGTATGTCTCACACAACAACCAGTCATCTTCAAAGGAGAAAAAACTTCGTAAACACAATATTTTTGAGCTTTGAAATCACTTTTCAAACTTTCCTCATGCTTTTTAGCTTCTCTTAAAGCAATCAAATGTTTAGATTGCTCGTGCTTCAACTTGTCTTTTTTTTCTATTGCAGCAAGTTCCAATTGTTTATAATTTGTTGTCCAATCATTGCACTCCATCAAGAGGAGACCCATGTTATGCTGATACTCGTGCAACTGTTTAGAATATCAAAACGAGCGCTGGAATGTAGTTCTTTCAATGGTCAAGTGTCGAATTTCATGCTCCACCAGTCTCTAACCGTCCAGACCACTCCAAACAGTCGCTGCTGAAACGCCCTAATTTCTCGTTCAGTTGAAAAATCCCGATTTCTCAGCACTGTCTTCGCACCACGATCTTCAGTATTCTTCGTGTCCTTCAGATGAGAAACATATTCCCAATTTTTTTTTGTCTCATTCTACTCACTATCATCATTTTACCTGCTCTGCATGAAATCTCACGATCTCGCCCTTATGATGATCATCCATCTGTTTCAATGATTAAACCATGGAGGACATGTATCAAATGCACCAAATAATGTGATTGACACCTCACAGATAAGAATCCCGAAGAAATTGGACCAAAAAAATGATGATTTTAGCATGCACAACTTTCTTGTAGCGCTCCTGTGTAACTTTTTCTAGCTAGCGCTACAGGAATCCCTGTTTTATGATTTTTTTAACCAAAACTCCAAACAAAGTGTTGTTTTTTGGTAAATAACTTTAAGTAAGGTCTTATGATATTTCTTTAGAACCTTTTAGAAATGTATACATCCTATAAGCCCATAAAAACCGTGAAATTAATTAAGTCAAGCAAAAATTAAAAAGAAAACCTGTTAAATCAACTATAAACATAAGGCTAAAATCAAAATATTTTAAAAGAAACCAAGGTCAAAACTTTAAAACAATAAGAAAAAATATATTTTTAAGACAATCAAATGGTTCAAAAATAGAAAACAAAAACGTGCTATAACAGGTCATATAAAGCTTCTGCAATCATATATAACAACATATTGATCACAAACATTCATCTAAAAGAATTTCAAGAAAACAAATGCCAAAACCCTAAAATCATTTCAAGAAAACAAATGCCAAAACCCTAATTATTTATAGACATGGTTTACCTTGAAGAACAAATCGAGTGGAATTCTCAGCACCTTCACAGTCCAGTAAGCGAATTTGTCAACAAAAATCTTTGGAACGTGACGCTTCTTCACATCAATAGTCGTTTCCGGAGTGTATGTCTCCCAAGGATGCAAATTAATGACCCTTCATGAATTCCAAGAAACGTGAAAGAAAACATAAATATTTGTCATGAATTGAAATTGCTTCTTAATTAGATTAATTCCCACAAAATGTAGCGACGCGATTGACTTACTTTAAATGAATTCCATGGCCACGATGATCCATCTTGGCAAGAGATGTGGGCAGGATAAATCCCCCAGTAACTGGAATTGGCCAATCCCTTTCCCTTCCATTTCTCCATATCATGCTTGCTAATTGTAGTCTCGACTTCTTTCTCGTTGATATTTTTCTTCTCGATTCCTGAAACAGCTGCATCAGTATTCTCAAAATCATCATCGGTCCCTTTAGTATTTCCAGAAACAGTGCTCGTCGATCTCGTTGATACAAAAGATGATGCATTCCAATATGATCCTTGCTTATTTAACTATGCCCTCTTCGTGACTGTAAACTCAGCTCTGCTGGCTCCCAGGGAGATGCTGCTGTAAAACCATGTAAGGGCAGCTCCATGGCCACTAAACAGGAGTCTTCCCATGATATATTTTCTCTGCCCCCTGCCAGTAGCAAGAACTATTAGCCAAAACCAAGCCGACTAAACTTGAGTATACTTTTTCAGGTCGACCTCTTTTTTCCTTTTTCACTTGTTGGGTGAAACTTGTCTAAGTCCCGACTAGACAAGTCTATCAACTTTGGTCAGACTTTATGTTCGGCCCAGAAATGGCCCCTTTTGACCATCCTTATTTACCTCTTCTTGCCCTATCCTACCCCATTGAGCATGCCAAATAGATGTTTTTCCCTCACTCTGCTCTTCAAGTCACCAAGGTATGATTGATTATTGTCTTATTTTATTAATACTTATGATCGTGGTAATTAAAGCTTTATGTCTCTCAATATGCTAACATATGATGGTTTATAAAGGTATTTTGAGATATATAGACTGCAGGAAGATCGGGTTGAACATGCGACGAAAAGGTTGGGCATTCATCGCTCGAGCTTATCGCCATCCATCCTACCATTTCCCAAGGAATGCGGTCCCAGTATATTATCCCAGGAAAAGCTGTACAAAGATAGCTGCAACAGAATGCATGAGATTTGGAGGTCAATAGTGTGCTGCTGATCGTGTACAGCTATGATCTGAAGATATCATTACTCATGGGTCGATTAACAGTTTCCCTATATTTCCTATCTTTCATCCTGCCACGTTTGTAACAACTATTGTAATTTAGGGCGCCTGAAGATCAGAGATCATCATGGCTGCCCAATAATAGGGATAGGATGTTATGATTTACATTGTATAAATATGGAGAACTGTTCTGAGCCAGGGGTTAAACCGGTAACCAATTAATTGTATTAGCTGTGACTAAGAGTTGTGTAATCGATCTGCCTTTTTAATACAAGGAGTTACTTCATATCTAAGGGTTTTTAACGTGTGTTCATCCAACATCTCTGTGTGAAGGCTGGGCCCACCTTGCCACAGGGATTGCTGAGTTAATTTAGGCATTTTACTTATTTTTTTGTGTGTGATGTTATGTTAATTTTAATTCTTCACAGGAACCTGTAACAGTTGTGGATTTACAGTGTGTTATTAATTGCATTTCTTGGAAATATGTAGTGGCATGGTGTGACAGTCGATTGAGTAGGTAATTATTCTTTATGCAATTTTTGTGGTAGCTGTAACAGCTTTGTTCATCCTTATATCCTTTAGTTGTTGTTTCCATGAATCCTTGCAGTTTGTTCCTTACTTTTATGATTGCAGAATTTCATGCCTGTACGTTGAATTCATAGGATAGATGAACTCAATTTCTGTACTTTGAATCCCTAGATTAACATTCAATTCATGTCTTTGGATTTCTAGAATAATCAGATTAAGATAGTTGGGTTAATCATTAAGTGATTGGAACAGGATCTCCTTTTCTGCAAAAGTAATCTAGATGTGATTTCATCTTTCAATTTCTAGATTAAGAATAGCAGAAGGTAATTGTGACTGTATTCTTTAGAAGGTAACTAGATTAAGAGGATTCTTGGGATGAGCATAGCCGAATAGAGGATAGGATTGTTCATTTACAACAATTAAGTGTTTAAGCATATATTGTGCATGTTGTCCTTGAAATACAAGAATTCCCTAGGTTGACAATAAATATTGCACACTCTGTATGTTAGCTGTAATTCACTTGCATATTGGGTGCCCAACATTTTGGCGCCGTTGCTGGGGAAGGATAAAAATTAAACACTATCATTAGTTGCATCCTGTAATTGTTTCTATACAATCTCTTTTAACTTTTATTGGAATTATTTGGGTTGTATGAATACAAGAAGGGTAAAGCGTGATCATTTTCCAACTCCCAAAACCCCACAAAACACTAACAGTGCAGGTGGTCGAGGTCGTGGTTGAGGTCCACAATTGGGAAGAAGAACATTCATTGACAATCTTGTTGATAGAACTGATTCTTCTACCAGGGATTGCTATTAGGAAACACCTATCAAAAGAATCCCTGTCGATCCTAGGGTGCCAGCATCAAGATCCATAGTGGAGAACACACGAGCAGACGCAACATCCTCAAATACCCCTACAGAGGAAGACAAGGTTGGTACAACAGGATCTGTTGATTGAAGCCCAATCTATCACATGTACGGAAAGGTTGTAACTGAAGAGGAGTGGACACAGTTCCATCAAAAAATTGTTAATCAGTGGAAGAACGAAGAGAAGAATGAAGAGAAGAGAAAAGAGAAGAACGAAGAGAAGAACAAAGAGGAGAAAACAAAAGAAGGAATGAGTAACAAACATGAATCTGACAAGGAAGAGGCGATGGGAGAAAACCATCATCTTGAAGATCATTCCCTACCTGAAGGAACGGTGGCTACACTTCAGTTCCCAATTCAACAGCCGGAAGGGACAACCCCTATGAAAAATATATCGCCATCGGTGTTGCCTCGCTTTCATGGAAAAGCGGCAGAGGATCTAGATGAATTTATTTTTGAGTTTGATATCCTCTATCGTGGCTATGACTACATCACGGATGCACAAAAGCTGAAGCTCTTCCCTGCCACTTTGAAGGACAATGCATTACGCTGGTTCATGAGCCTAGGAGGTGGAACCGTTACTAATTGGGATAGGATGAAACATGTGTTCCTGGAGAAATATCAAGAATATTGCAACACCAAGGACAAGAGAGAAGAATTGTTTAAAATGGTGCAGAAGGAGGATGAAAGCATGGAAGATTTTGTAGAGAGGCTTTTATACAATGTGCAAAGAGCTGGACAGACGAACATGGGGTTAGATGTGCTCAATATAATCCTGCTTCGTGAGATTAGGGATGACTGGCTAGATATGTTAAACCTGTTAGGAAAGGGGGATATATCCAAGGATTCTTTCAAGAATATTGTGGAATTATGTAAAATATACTCTAGGAGGTCTTCCAGGAATAACAGGCAGGACAAATGGGATAAGCTAGAACACGATGTATTTGACAGAACTCAGAATTCATACAATGGAGGAGCCACTCGTGCAGAGATAGGAAACCTCCTTGAAAATTTCAAAACAGAAATGATGAGCTCTATCTCCTAAAAAATCGACGTCCTGAGGGCAAAGCAAAAATAGGCAGTAGAGGATCTCACACTAGGTGTGTTCTACCCTCGATGTAAAAAGAACCACCCTATGAAGGAGTGCCTGCTCAATAAGGTAGAAGTGTGTCAGCTATGTGAGCTGAACCACGACACAAAAGAATGGCCGTCACTTCCCCAAGTGAAGGATGTTCTACAGGGATCAACTCCAGAGGTGGAACCGGCCTACTTCATTGCACCAAACAAGCCTTGGCAACCCCGAAACCAAGGTATGACTCCAGACTCGTTTCCATTTTTTAATAACATGAATAATTGGAATAATATGCAAACTGTGAATACACAATTCCCTTCATCTTATTCTCAATGGAACCCCTCTCAACCTTCAATGCAAAATTATAACTCTTGGAACCCCTGGGTTCAGTCACCACACCAAACAACTTTTTGGCCTCCTGGATGGAGGAATTTCCATCCAGGGAACCAGTTTCCTCAACAACCTCCACATCAACAACAACCATACCCTCCTCAATATCCTCAATATCCTCATCAGCAGTCGCAGTTGCAGTTGTAGAACAATTCTGCCCCTAATATACTGATACGACCTCAACTTCCTGCTCAACCTAATCCTAACCCAAAAAAAAAAACAGTCCATCAATTTGAGACTGTCAACATGCCTTCGTACTCCCTTTCTCTTGTACCTTGCAACGATATCCTCTTACGATCAGGAAAAATAGTAGAGCCTGTAATCATTGAAGATGTTCGATCCCCTGTACATGAAGAAGGAGCGAATCCACATCATCTATCTAATACGACCCCCATCATTGAAGATGTTGAACATCCAACTAATGGGTCGGCTGAAATACAACATGATATATCTAGCTATACACAGCCTACCCAGCTGATTAGGCAACCACCGTATCCCGAGAGATTAATGCTACCAAGGGTAGGGGGACAACCTCAGTTTAACCTCTTAGGAGAGTTAAAGAATCGTTATGTTAAAATTTCCCTCCTTCAAGCTCTTTAAGATGTGCCTATCTATGCTAGAAATGTTTGGGATCTATGCACAAAGAAACCAGGAAGGAAACCCAGAGATCCTCCCACTGTTCATGTCATAGGGAAATGATCTACATTGATAATGGGAAAAACCCTTTTGGATAAATATGACGATCCTGGGAATCCCACTGTTACTGTGCAGATTGGGCATACACAGATACCCAACATACTGGTATATTTAGGAGCGAAGATTAATGTCATGACAATTGAAACTGTAAGAAAACTTTGGCTCACTAATCTTAGGCTGACTCCCACCATTTTAGAACTGGCAGATAGATCCACCATTAAACCTGAAGGAATTTTGGATGATCTTGTCATCTCAGTTGATTCTTGGGAGTGCCTTACTAACTTCTTGGTTTTACAACCTAAGTCGCTGCTAGGAGGACACCCACTAATATTGGGAAGGACTTGGTTAGTCACAGCTGATGCTTGCATCAACTGTCGATCTGGGTATATGACCATATCAGATGGCACTAAGACAAAGAACCTCACTCTCTACCCTCCAGCTCGGTCGAGCCTAGAAGCTGAAACTTCTTTATGGATGGATCCAGAGGAAGAAGAGGGCGTTCAGCCATTATTAACTATAGGGAAGGCCTTAAGTTTTAAAGATGAAACTGAAGATGATGCCATTAATAATTTCATCAGTGAGCCCACCTCAGTCAATAAAGAAGTTTATCAAATCCTGAACATTGCTTTGGGTAAGGAAGAACAAGAAAATCTCACAGAAGAAGCACTAGTCGGTGACACACACATAATCCCAGTATTGAAAAATTTGAAAAGTATTCCCATTGAGGTAGAGTCTGGAAGAACCCTGAATATTAACCCCAGCCTCTCCTTAGATGAACAGAAGCGCCTGATCAGTCTCTTGAAAGAACACAAGGGGGCATTTTCCTGGGAGTATACATACATAAGGGGTATTCCCTCTAACCTGTGCACCCATCATATTTATATTAAAAGTGACTCTTGGCTTGTGTGCCAACCTCAATGGCGAATGAACCCCAATCTAAGGGACATAGTGAAGGAAGAAATTCAAAAACTCTTGGAAGCAAGATTTAGATATCCTATTTCAGATAGCGAGTGGGTCTCCCCGCTTGTAATTGTACCCAAGAAAAATGGTAAATGGAGAGTTTGTGTCGACTATAGGGAGCTGAACAAATCCACACAAAAAGACCATTTTCCCTTTCCCTTTATCGATCAAGTACTCGACACCTTATCAGGAAAGAAGTTCTTCTCCTTCCTGGATGGGTTTAGTGGGTACAATCAGATTCAAATTTCTCCTGAAGGCCAAGCTAAAACTACCTTCACCTATCCCTAGGGAATGTTTGCTTATAGAGTGCTTCCCTTTGGTTTATGTAATGCACCAACAACATTTCAAAGAGCTGTAATCGGCATATTTTTAGAATTAGTTAATGACAGTATGGAAATTTTTATGGATGATTTCACTCCTTATGGCAAGGATTTTGAATAAGCACTGGAAAATTTGAAAAAGGTTTTAACTTGCTGTGAACGGACCCAACTCTCTTTAAGCACTGAAAAGTGCCATATGATGATGAGTGAAGGAGTAGTATTGGGGCACTTCATCTCTGCTAATGGCATTCAGGTGGATCCCTCAAAAGTCAAGGTAATAAAAAATATACCTACTCCTGCAACTCAAAAAGAGGTGTGAAGTTTCCTAGGACATCCTGGATACTACCGAAGATTTATAGAAAATTTTTCCAAACTTGCTTCTCCTTTTTTTTCACTGTTAATGAAGGATGTGCAGTTTGTTTGGAATGAAGCATGTTAGACAGTGTTTGTTAAGATTAAGGAGAAGTTTTCCACAACTCCTATCTTAAGAGGGCCCAATTGGAACCTACCTTTCCACATTTCTTCCGATGCTTCTGGTGCCACTATTGGAGCAATTTTAGGACAGCAGGATGGTCAAGTAGCTTATGCAATTTATTATATTAGTAAAAACTTAGCCCCTGTTGAACTTAATTATACTATCACCAAGAAGGAGTTCTTAGCTATTGTCTACTCCATTAACAAATTTCGACACTACATTACTGGATATCCTACATTTGTGCACACAGACCACTCTGCCATCAAATATCTAATGAATAAACCTGTCACTAATGCCAGAGTGACTAGATGGCTCTTATTATTACAGGAATTTGATATTACCATCATAGATTAGCCTGGAAAAGAAAATGTTGTCGCTTATTTTTTATCTCGTTTCACTAATAGTGATGATAATTTTCCTATTGAATACTCTTTTCCAGATGAATATTTATTTGCAGTTTCAGCTCATTCTCCTTGGTATGCAAATGTCGCTAATTACTTGGTTGCAGGAAAGCTTCCAGCACATATGTCCAAAAGATAAAAGAGAAAAATCGTCCCGTAAAGTGCCAGGTATTGTTGGGTAAATGGTCACCTCTTTTACACAGGTCCTGATCTTGAAATTAGAAGATGTGTAAGGGAAGATGAAATCTTTCATATACTAAAGGCCTGCCATGATGAACCTTGTGGGGGACATTTTGCAGACAGAAGGACAGGAAACAAAGCACTGAGAATGGGCTACTATTGGCCAACTATTTTCAAGGATGCAAAAAGGTATGTCTAGTCTTGTGATAGCTTCCAAAGGATGGGTCAGCCCAATAGATTAGATCAAATTCCTCCGCAACCACATTCAGTGATTGAACCCTTTGATAGATGGGCTCTAGATTTTGTTGGCCCTATCAACCCTCATTCCAAGAAGAAAGCCTACATCTTGGTCTGTACCGATTATATGACAAAATGGGTAGAAGCTATAGCCCTGACGAAAGCGAATGAACAGGCTGTGATTGACTTCCTGTACAGTGAGATCTTTACCCGTTTTGGGGTACCTAAGGAAGTAGTCACTGATGGAGGATCGCAGTTTATGTCTCATCAATTTGAAGCTCTTCTATGGAAATACCATGTTCAGCATCAGGTAGCTTCACCTTACCATCCCAAAGCCAATGGCCAGGTGGAAAGCACTAATAAATTCATTGAAGCTATCCTCACCAAGACAGTTAAGAGCCATCGTAGAGATTGGGCTAATAGACTCTCGGAAGCATTATGGGTGTATCGCACCACGTGGCGTAACACTACAGGTTTCTCTCCTTATGACTTAGTGTATGCTAAAAGTGTCATCTTCCTAATTGAATTTGAAATTAATACTTTGAAGACAGCCACAGAGGTAAACCTAGATGTAGCTGAAGCCCAGAAGAGGAGATTGAACCAATTGAACGAACTGGATGAGAACCGGTTGGCTGCAATGGATCAGACAGTGTTAATTCAGAAACAGAGATCTAATTGGCATGAACGATTCATCAAAAAGAAGGTATTCTGTGAGGGAAACTGGGCACTATTATATGATTCCAGATTCAAAAGAGATTTCAAGGGTAAACTGCGCACAAGATGGCTGGGGCCATACCTAGTGGATAGAGTATTTGATAATGGTATAGTTCGCCTGGTAACCATTGATGAGAACCGTGTACCATTATTTTATAATGGTCACAGGCTGCGACTATACCAAAATCCCATTTCAAAGGATTCATTTATCTCACAAATTGCAGCTGATCCAGATTACCAATTAGCACAAGGGAAACAATTTTTCTCTGCCCCTGCCAATCATTAATTAATCACTGTAAATCGCATATGGATCTTTGTACATAAATAAATTGTTTTTCTATTATGTGTTATCCTTTTTCTTTCACACTTGATCCATTTTTTTATTGTGCAAGAAAGAGCCTAAGAATGGTGGTCATTATCGGGCCTGACGACCAAAAATCATTCCCCCCGTAAATTCCTGCACTGAATTTTTCTTTTCCTTTTCCTTGAATAAATCTATCACAACTGCAACACCCTTTTTCCAGCAGCTGCAACACCCTTTTTTCGGTAGCTGCAACCTCTTTTTTTTTAGCAGCTGCAACACCTGTTTTCTGGCAGCTGCAACACCCGTTTTCCAGCAGCTACAACACCGTTTCCGACAGCTGCAGCACCGTGAAATTTTTCCATCTTCCATTTCCACAAGCTGTGACCCCATTTTACTTTTGACCATAAAACCTGTTTCACGTAGCTGCAGCATAGTCACTTTCCGTCCGCTTAACATTTTTCCCCCTCTTCCGGCAGCTGCGACATCTTTTTTCGGCGGCTGTAACTCCACTACATTTAGCTGATTTTTCTATCATTGAACACCACGCCTTTGCTTTGTTTTATTTATGGACTACGGCTGTGAATCCTGTGTTATTAGCATATCTTTTTGCAAAATAGCAACTCCTCTAGATATGGCTCTGATTCCTGATGACGGCAATTCCACTCATAATGTAATATTCATCATATTTCTGACCATTTTAACATGATGGTTTTTGGTTCACCGACGGAAGAGGTTATTACAGCACCCCTGTAATAATGATTACAATTAATGACTGCACAGCGCACGAGTTCAACTTTCACAATGACTACAATCACACGCTCTATCATCCTCCAAAGGACATCCATCGCGCATTTTCGAAGGTATGGCTTTGATTAACTACTTGATTAAGTATCAATATGATTTGACAATATCAGTTGTACCTCCCTTTTTATGCCCATTATTGCATCGATTAACTCTCTGCTCATGCGACGTAATGACTAATTATGCTACCTAATAACCACCACCTTTCCCAATTTGGGATAAAATTTCAAATAATCTAGTGCGTTGAAACTCTCCGAATTTGCCTAACTCTCCTCTCAATTGTCCATGCATACTCTATGCTGTAACCTCCATTGTCAGAATCTGTAATCTGTTGAACTGCAATATAATTCTGAAGACAGAAACATGGGTATTTTGGCTCATTATGAACCTTCAAACACATGAGAACTCAGAAGAAATGTTGTAGTCTTCACTATCTTTCAAGCCGCCAGTTGGACGGAATTTTTTGAACGCCTGAATGGATTTCACCGTGAAGCAGCTTTACAGTTCGCTTTGAATCTTCAAGAAACCCATTCAGAGGTTTGGGGATTGCGTATTGAAGTTTCTGAAGCCATAATGGCTGAAATCACTAGTCTTCCTCAGGTAGGAAGAACTTGGTTCGGACGTCGAATCCCCACTACTGCAGCAGTACAGGATTTTCTAATGGAAGGGGAGCAAGTTCGAACGACGCGAAGAGGGATAGTGCTACAATCATTTCCATGACTATGGAATCAAGTCGTTGTTTTTCTCAAGAAATACATCACCTGCGAAGGTAGGTACCAAACAGTCTATCATTCTGAATTCTCTTTTCTCTCTCATCTCCGTCACAGGGTTCTGTTAAATATTCCATATTATTTGCTTAATGATTTACATCACATGGCAGGGTTTATTCCAGTTTCCAAACATCCACTCTCCTCACTGACCCACCATGGCCTCATTAAATTAATAATCTTAAGGACCCTTTCCCTACACAATACAACCTGGGAGCAATTTATAGCCCAAGTTCAAGAATCCGCTCCTTTGCCCGGTATTCTAATAGAAGAAGAGCAAGTCCATCCACATTTGGGGGGAAATGAAGAACAACAGGAGGCTCGGATCCCCTCCAATGTAGTTGGGGAGGGAGATGAGACGAGATCAGAGGATCAACCAGGGGTACATGCAGAACAATTGAGAAAATATGTACATGAAAACCCTGTGGAAGAACTAAATAGTAGGGTAGCTCTGATAGCAGAGGGTGAAACTAGAGCAACATTAGATGCTGCGACAATTGAACCCGAAGATGACAGAGCCATGGCAACAGAAGAAAATACTGAGTTGGTGACCATTGAATTCTCACCTGAATGGGGAGGAACCTTGATTGAGGAAGAATATCCTGAGGAACAAGAAAATGCTAGAACTGGGAATATTCCTTCTACTTCAGTTGTGAATCCAGAAACTCCAGCACCACAAAGAAAAAGGAGGAGATCAAAGGATGAAAAAAAGGATGAAATTAAGGTATCTCCACCAATAAGAAGGAAAAGAACCAGGTCGGTCGCAGCAGCAGAAGCAACAAGGGTAATATGGGAAACCTTAGAAGCAGAAATTGAGTTCCCCATTCTTAAACCCGGACCAATTGATGCCCCACAGGGGTAGGTTGAAGAATAACCCCAAATCGAAGGAATTCTATTCAAAAATAGGCTATTAAAAGAGGAAGTCCAAACACTCAGAAAGGAATTGTAAAATTGGAAAGAAGCGTGCATAAAACAGGGTGAAAGGAAGCTGCACATATTGGTTGAAGCTGCAGATCAAGTGGAAGGATCAGATCCTACCGAGCCTGGCAATGAGGAAGAAAGAGTGGTCTGTCCCACCTGTGGAGAAATTTTTAATGAATCAGGTTACAAGATTATAATTCATGCCTTCACAACACAACAGTCTGCACCTACAACTATTGAAGGACATGTACAACTTGATTTGAGAGATGGTGGGACTCCCCAAGAAAAACTTCAGGAGGAGGAAGCTGCAGATGAACAAGATGTTGTCACACAAGAACCAGCATCCTTGGATATTATTGATGGAGAAAATCCCCAAGAAAAACTTTAGGAGGAGGAAGCTTCAGATAAAAAGAATGCTATCACACAAGAACCAACATCTTTAAATATGACTGTCGAAATTGCCACTAACCCTGGGACATAGGAACCAAATGATGAAGTTATTCTCGATTTTATGGATGAAGATTGCACTGTGACCCTGAAATCCTCCCATGACATAGAAATAATAGAAGCGGAACCACAACAGCAAGACAATGATGAGGTCAAACAAGATGCTATCACACAGGACCCAACATCCTTGAATGTTCTTGCTCACATGGCTTCCCAAATGAGGGGAGGAGAACCAGGAATCAAAGGAACTCTGGAGTCTAATGAAGAATTTTGTACTATAACTCCAGAATTGTCTCAGGACACAGAGATACTAGAATTGGAATCACAACAACAAGGAGATGAAGAAGCGAATCAGGATGTTGTTACACAAGAACCAACATCCCTGAAAATTGCAGTAGAAATGCAACAAGTGGATGTCATTTCTGAGATGGATTTAGGCAAAGATGAACAAGTCCAATCACAACCCTCAGGTGATACCAAAATCCTGGAGGAATAGTTGCATACTAAAGAAGACATCTAGTCTCAGCAGCATGAAGAAAAAGAAGAATAGGGCTTTGTAGCCTCACAATCTCTGGCTGAGATAGCAGCTGATGATCAGGTAGAGAATGGAATTAAAATGCAGGAGGAAGTTACTCCACAAGAACCAACATTCTCACAGCCAGCTGCCAAATTTTCCAAAGGGAAACCTCAAAAAGAAGATGTTGTTACACAAGAACCAACATCTCCAGAAGGGGTGGAAGTTGTTGCTAAAGGAATTCCAGGAGGGGTTGCTGTTACACAAGAACCAACACCCCCAGAAGTAACTTCAGATGTGTAGAATGTCCAATGTGGCACATCAGGTGAAAAATTGGGGATTGATTCTCTTTGAAATTTCATTGACATGGATTCTAACAAAAAAGAGTATCCAGAAGAAGAAGAAGCCCTGAACCCTACAGCAGAAATCTCAATTCTGAATAATGGAGGTTGTTGCATGAGGACATGCAACAGGAGAGTCGGGGGGAGATGTTGGGCCCAGAAATGGCCCCTTTTAACCATCCTTATTTACCTCTTTTTTACCTATCCTACCCCATTGAGCATGCCAAATAGATTTTTTTCCCTCACTCTACTCTTCAAGTCACCAAGGTATGATTGATTATTGTCTTATTTTATTAATACTTATGATTATGGTAATTAAATATTTATATCTCTCAATATGCTAACATATGATGGTTTATAAAGGTACTTTGAGATATATAGACTACAGGAATATCGGGCTAAACATGCTACGAAAAGGATGGGCATTCATCGCTCAAGCTAATCGCCATCCATCCTACCATTGCCCAAGGAATGCGGTCCCAGTATATTATCCCAAGAAAAGTTGTACAAAGATAGCTGCAACAGAATGTGTCAGATTTGGAGGTCAACAATGCACTGATGATCGTGTATAGCTGTGATATGAAGACATCATTACTCCTGGGTCGATTAACAGTTTCCCTATATTTCCTATCTTTCATCCTGCCACATTTGTAACAGCTATTGTAATTTAGGGTGCCTGAAGATTAGATATCTTCATGGCTACCCAATAATAGGGATAGGATGTTATGATTTACGTTCTATAAATATGGAGAACTGTTCTGAGCCAGGGGTTGAGCCAGTCACCAATTCATTGTATTAGTTGTGACTAAGAGTTGTGTAATCGATCTGCCTTTTTAATACAAGGAGTTACTTCATATCTAAGGGTTTTTAACGTGTGTTCACCCAGCATCTTTGTGTGAAGGCTAGGCCCGCCTTCCCACAGGGATTGCTGAGTTAATTTAGGTATTTTACTTATTCTATTGTGTGATGTTATGTTAATTTTAATTCTTCACAGGAAGTTGTAGCAATTGTGGATTTACAGTGTGTTATTAATTGCATTTCTTGGAAATCTGTAGTAGCATGGTGTGATAGTTGACTGAGTAGGTAATTATTCTTTATGTAATTTGCGTGGTAGCTATAACAACTTTGTTCATCCTTAGATCCTTTAGTTGTTGTTTCCATGAATCCTGTAGTTTGTTCCTTACTTTTATGATTGCAGAATTTCATTCATGTACGTTGAATTCATAGGATAGTTGAACTCAATTTCTGTACTTTGAATCCCTAGATTAACATTCAATTCATGTCTTTGGATTTCTAGAATAATCAAATTAAGATAGTTGGGTTAATCATTAAGTGATTGGAACAGGATCTCCTTTTCTGCAAAAGTAATCTAGATGTGATTTCATCTTTCAATTTCTAGATTAAGAATAGCAGAAGGTAATTGTGACTGTATTCTTTAGAAGGTAACTAGATTAAGAGGATTCTTGGGATGAGCATAGCCAAACAGAGGATAGGATTGTTCATTTATGGCAATTAAGTGTTTAAGCATATATTGTGCATGTTGTCCTTGAAATACAAGACTTCCCTGGGTTGAAAATAAATATTGCACACTCTGTATGTTAGTTGTAATTCACTTGTATATTGGGTGCCCAACACTTTCGACTCGATTGATTTACTTCGACTTACTTGTCGGTTCTACCGACTGATTTTACCTCGACCACTTGTCACTTCAAAGTCTACTGACTTCGACCTCTAATTCGGCTCACCTCTTTGACCTCTCAAGTCGACTCACCTCTTCGACCTCTTCAACCTCTCAAGTCGGCTCACTCAACCGACCTTGTCGGTTCACTTTGGTCGAAATCTACAGAGTATTTTTCTTAGTCTAAGAGACTTAAGAAATTACAAATGCTTTTCACCTGTGAGTAAAATAGAGTAAAAAAATACACATTAACAAATCCAAATAACTTATAAAACATATCCCCAAATATGTAGGAATACTTGAGTCGACCAATGTGCCGTAAAACTTGGAACTTTCACGAAGTCAGAAATTTATGGGTTCTTGTTCTTTCACTCAATCGTAATGGTAAAAGACATTTACACAAGTAAATATAGAAATAATATGCGGCCAAATAAACATGCATTCAACCATAGAATATTTCATATATATAACTATGCGGAAATAACAAAGGTATTACAAACTTGTCTGGCCAGACTTGTTGGCTCACCAACTGATCCTTTTACAGAGCTTCGGCTCTTCGACTAAATCACTTACACAGAAGCTTGAGCCTCAACTTCACTTTTCTCACCCTGAGTTCCTATGTCTCTCTATTGTGTCTCTCTTGTGTCTAACTTGTGTCTCTAACCTAATTTACAATTTGCTTCTTCTATTTAAAGGAAACCTAAATATTGCTTCTACATGGATCGAGTGACTCTCCATTAAAGACTGTAATAACTATCTACCTAACAACTTAGCTTCAAAAATAAATTCGACTGGTTTACATTGCCAAATCGTGGACTCTTCCCTCTTGTCAGACTGACCGACAAGATCTTGACTGATACAGACTCTGACAGATTCGGCTGAGAGTCAGGTACGGATCTGTGAGTGATTAATATTTCCAACAATCCCCCTTAATTATTAGCAGATGGGGTTTTTAAAACAAAATTTTCAAAATGTTTCAGAGCTTAGACATGCTCTGTTTATGACAGAGTTCATTGTGGAGAACTTGTCATTCCAAGATAACTACACAGATACTGGAATGTGTCCCTTGCCAATGGTTTTGTAAAGATGTCTACAAGTTGGTCTTCAGACCTGCAAAATTTCAAACAAATTTCTTTGTTGTTCACCAACTCTCTTATGAAATGAAACCTTGTGTCGATGTGCTTGGTTCTCTTGTGAAACACATGATTCTTTGATAATGCTATGGATGAATTGTTGTCACAGAAGATATTTGTTGATTCTTGATGGTCCTGTGACAAGTCTTTTAAGACTCTCCTCATCTAGATAGCTTTCCATGCAGCACTTGTCACTGTAACATACTTTGCTTCAGCTGAAGACAAAGTTACTATGGGTTGTTTCTTTGAAGCCCATGAAACAACACCTGTACCAAAATGAAATGTGTACCTAGATGTTCTCTTACTGTCATCTATGCTACCTCCATTATCACTGTCAGTGTATACAATGAGTTTAAAATTTTATGAGGTTGAATACATAATACCAATGTCTTTTGTGCCACTTACATACCTTAGAATTCTTTTACCTGCTTTCCAATGTGAGTCTTTTGGTGACTCCATGAACCTTGAGATCAGACTTACTCCATACATAATGTCTGGTCTTGTCGCTGTCAAATACATAAGGCTGCCAACAATCCTTTTGAACAGTGTAGGATCTACAGTGGATCCTTCATCATCCTTGCTTAATTTTAAACCTGTTATTACTGGTGTTGGGGCTATCTTGCAATTAGACATGTTAAATATTTTTAAAAATTCACTTGCATAATTAGAATATGATATAAAAATACCACTTTCAGACTGTTGAACTTCAATTCCCAGAAAAAAAAACTTCATAAGCCCCAGATCAGTCATTTCAAATTCACTTTCCATGACTGCTTTAAAATATGCTATGCCAAAATCACCAGTAAATATTAAATCATCTACATACAGGAAGACAATTAACATCTTACCTTGCTCATCGACTTTGGTGTACAAAGTCGGTTTACTTTCACTTTTGTGAAATCCATTTTTAGTGAGATAGGAATCAATCCGACTGTACCAAGCTCTAGGAGCTTGCTTCAAACCATAGAGTGCCTTTTTCAGCCTATACAATTAATGCTCTTGATCTGGAACTTCATACCCTTGTGGTTGTTCCACATATAATTCCTCTTCTAGATATCCATTTAAGAATGCCGACTTGACATCCATTTGATGAACATGCCATTTTTTTTATGCAGCAATGGCCAAAACTGTTCTGACTGTATCCATGAGTGCAACAGGTGCAAATGTTTCATTGAAGTCGATGCTGGGTTGTTGTGTGAACCCTCTTGCTACCATTCTTGCTTTGTGCTTTTGCACATTCCCATCAACATCTTGCTTTGTCTTGTAAATCCATTTGACACTGATTACATCTTTGTCTTTTGGTACATCAATCAGTTCCCATGTCTGGTTCTTCTCAATGCATTCTATTTCTTCATCCATGGCTTGTGCCCATACTTCTTCTTCAAGAGCTTCTTCAAATGTTAGTGGATCATATATAGGGGAAAATAATGCAAAGAGAGAGAATGAATTTGGTGTACCAACTTCATATATCTCTCGCAGACTTCTTGTCTTCACTGGTTTTGTCGACGTCGACCTTGACGAAATGCTTGATGGAGTCTGTTGTCCTCTTGGTGTGCTTGTCAGTGTAGCTTGAGCTACTACTTGTGTCGATGGTCCTTGTGCTGAACCATGTCTTGGTGTCATGGGGTTCGATGGTGCTACGACCGGTTGACTTACATGTGGTGTTTGGACCACTCCCTCTTCCATATCATCATTGTCGACATTCGACACAATCTTGACATTTATGTCGATGGTTCCATCCCATGATTCATTCTGGACAAATTGAACATCTCGACTTATTATCACTTTCCTTGCGACAGGATCATATAACTTGTATGCTTTTGTGTCTTCTAAATAGCCAACAAAAATACATTTATGTCCCTTCTTGTCTAGCTTCCTTCTCAACTCATCTGGAACATGTGCATATGCAACACAACCAAAAACTTTTAAATGTGAAACACTATGATTCATACCTGTCCATGCTTCTTGGGGAACTTTGTTATTCACACTCTTTGTCGGACAGCGGTTCATAATGTATACGGCAGTTGCAACTGCTTCACCCCAATACTCATTTGGCAAATGCTTGGCTGCCAACATGCTGCGTGCCATCTCCATGATGGTTATGTTCTTTCTTTCGGCAATACCGTTCTGATGAGGTGTATATCGTGCAGTGAATTGCTTTTATATGCCATGGGTCTTGCAAAAATTCAGAAATTCATTTGAAACATATTCACCTCCTCTGTTGGTCCTTAAGTTCTTGATGCAGTGTCCACTCTGGTTCTCCATGAGTGCCTTGAACTACTGAAAATAAATAAATGCATCAGACTTATGTTTCAAAAAATATACCCATGTTTTTGTTGAGTAGGAATCAATAAAAGTTAGAAAATATTTGCAGCCACCAATGGATGATGTTTGCATTGGACCACAAATGTCAGAGTGCACAATTTCAAGTGGTGTGCGTGCTCTATATGACTTTCCGACTGGAAAAGTCTCTCTGTGCTGCTTGCCAAAAATGTAGCCTTCACAAACCCTCTCTGGTCTGTCGATCAATGGTAATCCTTTCACCATATTCTTTGTGTGTAGTAGCTTCATCCCACCAAAATTCAGATGTCCAAATCTGAAATGCCACAACCAGGATTCATCCTGAACTTCTATCTGAAATGCAGCATGCAAATTAGTGCTGCAATTTTCTCTCTTGTCGAGGAGCTCGACTGTTTCTTCACTTTCTTCCTTGAATGTAGTTCTTGTCTTTGTATTCCCCTTCATGTCGGGAACTATCCTCAATGGAAACAAGCGGTTGCTTGTCATTGACACTTTTGCTATCAATTGGTCTCTTGGACGCTTGTCTTTGATCACACAGTGATCATCTTCCATGTATACTCTGTAGCCTTTTTGTATCAGTTGTCGAATGCTTAACAAATTATGTTTCAGACCTTCGACATGATAGACACTAGGGATATACTTACTCTCCCCTTGTTTGGTTAGAATATCAACAGTTCCTTTTCCTAAGATAGTAACTTGGACATTGTTTCTGTTGCCGCCTTTTCACACACCTGGATCACGTGGCAGAAATCTTCAA